>OX421851.1:1225000-1597500 GCA_949127965.1 Pandemis corylana | reverse complement strand
GATTGCTGGCCGCATCGCCTATAAAATGATTCTAAAGATTTTTGTCCATTCTCTCGATGGGCTTTTACCACCTGCGCGGGAAGAGAAGCAATGGGTACATTCTATGTTATTTTCTACTCCTAGACCAGCATGGAAGTATTATAGCTGGATAATACACACACACACACACACACACAAAAATCACGTCATGATCCCTTACGGGGTAGACAGTGCCCAAGGTAACAAAACCTAAAGGCCACGTTTAGCATGATTGAGTTTGTATAGGTGGAAAGGAGGAATCAAAATAGTGATGGGTTGATAACCGCATCGCCTATAACATGATTCTAAAGACTTTAGTCCATTCCCTCGATGGGCTTTTACCATCTGCGCGGGAAGAGAAGCAACGCAACGGGTACATTCTATGTTTTTTCTTTACCCCAGACCAGCATGGAAGTATTATAGCTGGATAATACACACACACACACACACAAATCACGTCTTGATCTCTTACGGGGTAGACAGTGCCCAAGGTAACAAGACCTAAAGACCACGTTTAGCATTATTGTGTTTGAATAGGGGAAAAGGAGGAATCAAAATAGCGATGGGTTGCTAGCCGCATCGCATAAAACACGACTCTTAAGATTTTTGTCCGTTCCCTCGATGGGCTTTTACCATCTGCGCGGGAAGAGAAGCAACGGGTGCATTCTATGTTTTTTCTATACTCCCATACCAGTATGGAAGTATTATAGCTGGATAATGACTGCCTACCCCTTTAAAGATACTCGCGTGAAAATATACATACAAACATACACACTTACACAAATCACGTCGTTATCCTTTAAGGGGTAGACAGAGCCCAAGGTAACAAGACCTAAAGACCACGTTTAGCATTATTGTGTTTGTATAGGTGGAAAGGAGCAATCAAAATAGTGATGGGTTGCTAGCCGCATCGCCTATAACACGATTCTTAAGATTCTTGTCCATTCCCTAGATGTGCTTTTACCATCTGCGCGGGAAGAGAAGCAATGGGTACATTCTATGTTTTTTTTACTCCCAGACCAGCATGGAAGTATTATAGCTGGATAATACACACACACACACACACACACACACACAAATCACGTCATGATCCCTTACGGGGTAGACAGAGCCTATGGTAACAGATACCTACAGGCCACATTTAGCAAGATTGTGGGCGTATAGGTGAAAAATGGAATCAAAATAGTGATGGATTGCTGGCCGCATCGCCTATAAAATGATTCTAAAGATTTTTGTCCATTCTCTCGATGGGCTTTTACCACCTGCGCGGGAAGAGAAGCAATGGGTACATTCTATGTTATTTTTTACTCCCAGACCAGCATGGAAGTATTATAGCAGGATAATACACACACACACACACACACACACACACACACAGACACACACACAAAAATCACGTCATGATCCCTTACGGGGTAGACAGTACCCAAGATAACAAAACTTAAAGGCCACGTTTAGCATGATTGAGTTTGTATAGGTGGAAAGGAGGAATCAAAATAGTGATGGGTTGCTAGCCGCATCGCCTATAACATGATTCTTAAGATTTTTGTCCATTCCCTCGATGGGCTTTAACCATCTGCGCGGGAATAGGTGGAAAGGAGGAATCAAAATAGTGATGGGTTGCTAGCCCTATCGCCTATAACATGATTCTTAAGATTTTTGTCCATTCTCTCGATGGGCTATTACCATCTGCGCGGGAAGAGAAGCAACGGGTACATTCTGTGTTTTTTTTACTCCCAGACCAGCATGGAAGTATTATAGCTGGATAATGACTGCCTACCCCTTTAGAGATACTCGCGTGAAAATATACATACATACATACACATACACAAATCACGTCTTTATCCCTTACGGGGTAGAAAGAGCCTAAGGTAACAGATACCTACAGGCCACATTAAGCAAGATTGTGGGGGTATAGGTGAAAAGTGAAATCAAGATAGTGATGGGTTGCTAGCCGCATCGCCTATAAAATGATTCTTAACATTTTTGTCCATTCCCTTGATGGGCTTTTACCATCTGCGCGGGATGAGAAGCAACTGGTACATTCTATGTTTTTTCTTTGCTCCCAGACCAGCATGGAGAAGCTAAGTAGCTGGATAATGACAGTAACAAAAAAGGTAACTTAAGAAATTACTATGTGATGTTTAAAGAAAAAAAATCTGCCTGTCTACCTACACCTTAGAGATACTGACGTTAAAATATAATTACCAAATAATAATTTATCTAAAACAGTACCATTATATTTATAAATATTAACAAGCTTTTTATTAATTTGCAACATATGTATGTATGTGGAACAAAGTAGTCTCTGTCTACCCCTGTGGGAAAGAGGCGTGACGGTATGTATGTATGTATATTTGTCCGGGTGGAATCTTGTGACTCAATTTTGAAGCAAATATCTTCATCCGTTTCAGCTGAAATTTTGCATACTTGTGCAAGTCAGATGACAATACAATAATCTGGCAGTAAAATTCTGCTGGTAAAGCCAGGATTGTCTCCGCAGGAGGGAACTCTTCAACGGTTGGTCAGATTTGACTTGAAATTTGTACACATATGTAGAATGGATGACAATGCAAGTTTTGGTTGTTATATGTAGTATTCAATAAAGAGTTATTGTATTGTATTTATTATATTATAAATGAATCAAGGGTCCTTACTAAAACTCCATTCATCTAACTAACCCGATGGTGAAAAAATTTCAACTGTAGCTATCTCGGTCAGTTCATAAGACACAGCCTGGTGTTGGAGACAGACAGACAGACAGACAGACGGACAGACAGTGAAGTCTTAGTAATAGGGTCCCGTTTTTGTTCTTTGTGTACTGAATGAACCCTAAAAAGGTTCATTTGGTTATCAGTTCAAAGCACACCAACACAGAAAATAAAAAAAAAATACATCTGCATGTACCAATGTCGAGCATATTATAGGTTTGGGAAAAACATTGAACATTCTTAGTAATAAGCCATCATCTAATTTGGTACCACATACAATGAATTCATTATGCGATAGCTCTCATTGCTACAACATGATTCTCTTAGAACATTCGAGAACAAGACAGAATAATTGCCAATTTTAATGTAATAGGTACTTACAGGAACGTCTGCGAACAGCACGCTGCATAGTAATAATCTCAACACCTCGTTTCATCTGAAAATAAGAAGTAATATGCTTAATTACCAAAGTACATGATATCATTCGCCATTAATGTTTACGATAAAGTTATGTTTTAATTTAGGATGTACAACAGATCCTACCGGACTACTTTTCAGCCAGCGTAAGTTACAAAACACAAGCGTTACACAAACAAAATGCCGTCCAATGATGCTAATACATTTTACTGTTTTTCTAAGTGAAAACTGTTGAAGTAGGTAGTAGATATATGTACTTATGTTAGATTTAGTTACATAGATCAATATAAACTATTTGTATTATATCTATGTACTGTTTTTTCTCGAAATAAAACAATAAAACGCTTACCTTGTCGGGATGCACTATCAAGTATTCACTTTAGTTAGCAGTTAGCAATTTCGCGGCAAAAGTAACTGAACTGAACAAAAGACAATCGCCTTTTTTTTTTTCGGCGCCGGCTCGGGGATGGGGGGCGGCGGCCAGTTATAAATTCATAACAAGTCATTACATAGAAAAGTGAATTACAAGAAATTAAATTTGGTATTTTCTCATATAATTCAGGCCTATAATTTAAATTAATTTTTGAAAATATCTTGGCTAGTGACTTTAAGAGTTTAATCTGGCTCGTCTACAAAGTTGCTTAATTGCCTTTGGTTAGAAAAAAAATATTTTTTATGATTTTTTCTTACAGATTAGGCCAGTTTGAGAAATTTATTTGAATATTTTAAAATTTGGGAACGTACTTTTACTTAAATTTAATTTGTTAAATACCGGTTATGGTCGGCCGGATATACGTGATCAGTGGCACGAAAGTCCCTTTGCCAATCTGCTTAGAGAAAAATACTGTCATCTGTCATTCGTACGTCAAAGTCAAAGTCATCATTTGTCATTTGATCCGGGCAGTGTATTTAAGTTTCTAACCTTCTGAAAGTCTATTTTCCACGATAATTTTTGAAAAAATACTTACCAGTGGAGACTCCGGTGAAAAATTTGTCAACTGACACGCTCAAAATTGCGAAATGTGTCTACTTTGGAGTACATTGCTCTACCAACGATAGGCACAATATTGCCGAAATAAGGGGGGCTAAGATGCTCATGTGAGTATTTACCTGTTTAATCATCAACATCAGTGCATATATAAAATAATACTCGCATACTTGATACAATAGTTACTTATTATCTTTTCATTGTTGTAGGTGGTTGTAAGAATGTTCTATTGCTTCTGTTTTGGCTGGTCAAGAAAAGTGAAGAAATCTTCAACATCCTTACAATGCTACTGGACAAAGCTAACACCGAAAGTGATTGTTTTATGTAGCAGATCCTAGCTTCGAAAGAACCAAAAAAGTCCACATGTACCTACTGAGGGGATTATGATGAGGTTAATACTGCGAAAATGTTTATATTTCTTAAATTGTTAGCAAGCGCTAAAAATAAATAATTACAAATTGTTTGTTTTTTTTATTATTTCACCTTGAATAAATTAAGTATAGGGAAGTTATGATATGGGTTTGGATGAATATATTTACAGTTTATTATGTGATTTAGGTTTAACAAGGAAAAACAAATGTCACAGTTGTTTTTATATTGTTAACCATCGCTACATAGTATAAAATAAAGTTGCTTACTCTGTCCCCGTGTCCCTATATAGGCTTATATCTTCAAAACTACACAACAGATTTTGATGCAGTTTTTTTTAATAGATAGAGTGATTCAAGAGGAAGGTTTATATGTACAATACATGCATAATATACCGTGTGAAGCCAGGGTGGGTCGCTAGTAATTAATAAAACATTAAAACATTATTTTACTGAAAAACAATACAGGTAATGTGATGTAGGTTTAATAGAAAAAGCAAACAAGTCATAAGGAATATTATGTATTTTATTAGGTACTGATATTACAATAATAATGAATAAAGAGTAAAGAAATATTTGCAGATGCATATTCATTTTTTTTTAATATGAGGTGTCAGTGGTTTAGTGGAAATGGTAGGTTAGAAGTTGTGGGTTCTATACCGGGCCGGGCCTGTAGGCTGAGAGGAGGAGAGTTGCCCCGGCAACGGGGACATATGCGGTTGATGATGATTCTTTATTTTTAAATATTGAGGGCTGTTAATTTAGCTATACACAAGAGTTTTTCGATTTACTTCATTTAATTCATTTAAACAAAGTAGACCATTGAGGTTGGATCAGTCGGATAATTTGCAGACTGATTAATCTTGTTGGACGGTTGTTTAAGAAGTATGATTCATAAACGCTTGCTAGACAGCAGTCTGCTAGTTGTTGAGCTGCTGATAGATGGATTAGAAGAGTTATGTTGGCCATCTTGACAGCATAGACAAAAATGGCCTCATCGTGAATTTGAATTTAAAAAAAACCTGCCAAGTGCGAGTCGGACTCGCGCACGAAGGGTTCCGTATCATCCTACTTCCTACTAATATTATTTCAATCATTTCAATCATTTCAATCATTTAATCATTCAAGTCATGTTCATTACATAAATATCAAGATGTTACTGTGCAAAATGGAGGTAGGTACATGACACCCTGTCAGGGTATAAAATGTCAACAATGCTTAATCTAAAGGTATCCCATTGCCTTCCCAGGGATCTACTCGTGTGGGCATTTAGGGTGAGGTCAGGTCATGTGCCATTAAATACTTTTTTAAATATGATGAGACTTGCTCAATCCCCAACGTGCAATTGTGGCAAGGTTGAAGATTTAATAAATTTTTTGATGGAGTGTGAAATGACGAAGGATAATAGAGAGAGGTACCTTGCTGATGTGAGCCTGTTTAATGGAGCAGTTAACACAACATTAAGTTTTCCGGCATCAGAAAATGCGGTACGAATATACAGGTTTGTGAAATACTCCTTTGCTGCCAGAGAATCTGGTAGTGGGCAGGGGAGTGTTTGATGAATCTGACCCGAGAGACATCCAATGAGGCTGACATAGTCACACAAGTGCACACAAGCCTCGTAAAAATATTAGATTAAAAAAAAGGTATCCCATTCTAATAATATTGTAAATAATTATCCTTAATTATACAGTTTAGGTACAAGTATATAATAATATAAAATTGTATCTAGACAACGTTTCAAAAATAAGTATCAGTATAATGGAATGTCAATTAAATCTAAGAATCAATACAATGGTTTATAAATAATGTCATATAAATTAAAAAAATATCAATAGGTAGCTTAAAATGTTAATGTTTCTATAGTTTTCATTTAAATTACTTCACAGTTTCATCATTTAGGAACTCGTTAACAGAATAGTATAGTTAGCATTTTTTTATTAAGAATATCTTTAAGTTATTTTTAAATATATTGCTTCGGGATTCTTGTCTAATGTATTCAGGGATTTTATTCGCTATTTGCGTACATTTATATTGTGGTCCATTTTTGAACATCGCTAAGTTGGACTTTGGTAACAACAATTTATTTTTATATTGTGTTCTAGTTGTATATGAGTCTATCTTTGCCTTGAATAAGTCAGGATGTTTACGTACAAAAAGTGCCGATTCTAATATGTAAATTGAGGGTAGTGTCAACAAATTGTGTTCTATAAAATGCTGACGGCAGCTTTCTGGTATACGTATATTTGCTAGTATACGGATGCACTTTTTTTGCATTATGAATATTTGCTGGGCATCAGGGCTAGCACCCCACAGTACCACGCCGTACCGGAGCCAGGCGAACGCGTACGCGTAATAAGCGGATAGTGCACAATCAAGATCGGTGTTCACTTTTAGTACGCTTAGTGCATACACAAAATTTTAATGCTTTTATTTTTATGTTTTGAATATGTGTTATAAATGCGAATGTAAGTTTGTTTGTTATGCTTTCACGCGAAAACTACTCAACCGATCATCATGAAATTGTGTACACGTGTTCTTGGAGGTATTAGAAGTAACACAGGATACCTAATATATATATATAAAAAAACCGGTCAAGTGCGAGTCGGACTCGCGCACCGAGGGTTCCGTATCATTATCTATAAATATCTAAAACCAGTGTAAGCAGAGCCCTGTTCCAAAGCAAAATGTACGCAGTGTGGGGTTACTTTATATTGGTCACTGCTATATACAGACATACATACACATTTACGGTTTTCGCAATTATTCTTTAATCTGTGCTATAAGACCTACCTTCATACCAAATTTCAAGATTCTGCGTTCACGGGAACTACCTTGTAGGTTTTGATTCCCTTGAGAGTTGAAAATTTGCGGAAATTTGCGGCATAAACGGCTGTATCTTTTGATTGCGTTGGCTTAGAAGTTTGATTTTTTCACAGCTTCAAGGGACAGTAGACCTGAGTAATTGATATAAATTTCAGCTTCATACCTCCACGCGTTCCTGAGAAAAAGGGTCTTGACAGACGGACGGACAGACGGACAACAAAGTGATCCTATAAGGGTTCCGTTTTTTCCTTTTGAGGTACGGAACCCTAAAAATATTTTTTATGTCGTCACTCTGACGTTATCTGCGCGGACGAAGTCGCGGGCAAAAGCTAGTTACAGTCAGAAATACATCATTTGTGAATATTTCAAGCGTCTACCTGGTGCATTCTGAGTTTAGTTCCGGCTCATCCTTGGTTCCGGCTCGTCCTTAGTTAGGCTTTTGTCTAATCTGCAACGGTACTCTTTATGTGTATGTTATAGAAAATGTAATTAGTTTGAAACCTTGGTTGAAACTGGCCTCTGAGATATTGGCGTTTCAATTTTGTATGGCGGCCATCTTGTTTTCGCAATTTAAAAAAAAATTAGCGGTTCACCCATAAGCTGGCTGTTCTGAGCGACTTTAGTTTCGGGCAAACTTGATAGGTCGAGCCGTCGCGGAGAGCTGCCCCATGTGTCAAGTCAGTCTCCACGTTCAGGTCGGTTTTTCATTTTTTTGGTACTTGTGATAACATTTCTTATGCTATGGTGTATAAAGTCGAACCCTATTTCTAAAAGCTGCTATACAACACAAGTGAGTCTATAAGTCTGATCTTGGAAAATGGCGGAATCGAAAAATAAATTCTAGCGTCAGAATCCGTGATCCTGAAGAGGCTCGAATGCACCATCTTGGAAAAAAAAAAACGACACCTCGACTTCCCACCTATTGCGATTGGCCTCTGAGACATTCGCGTTTTAATTTTGTATGGCGGCCATCTTGTTTTTGCAATTTTGAAAAAAAAAATACTGGTTCATCTATTGGCTGGCTATTCTGAGTGACTTTTGTTCCGGGCAAACTCGATAGGCCAAGTCGTTGCGGAGAGCTGGCCCATATGTTAAGTCAGTTTCCACGTTCAGGTCGATTTTTCATTTTTTAGGTACTTTTAATAGAATTTCTAATGCAATGCAATAGTGTATAGAGCCGAACCCCACCTCTTATAGGCTCCTCAAAACAACGGGTCAAATGTACAGAAATTACTTTGTATGGCGGCCATCTTGGAAAATGGCGGAACCGAAAAATAAAGTATGCCATTTGAAGCTGTGGCCTCGAAGAGCTCCGGGTGCAAAATTTCAATCGGATCGGAATAAAAAAAAATTTGGCCGCCATTTTGAATCCGCCATCTTGGAAAAAAAATGGGTCATCCGATTACTACTCTCACTTTGAACAATATTTGGTCGAGCACCACCCACCTATTGTGATTGGCCTCTGAGATATTTGCGTTTCAATTTTGTATGGCTGCCATTTTGTTTTTGCAATTTAAAAAAAAAATGACCGGTTCACCCATTGGCTGGCTGTTCTGAGCGACTTTTGTTCCGGGCAAACTCAATAAAGCCATTCATCGCGGAGAGCTGCCCCATGTGTCAGGTCAGTTTCCACATTCAGGTCAATTTGTCATTTTTTTCGTACTTATCATATAATTTTTGAAGCGAAAGTGTATAGAACCAAACCCTACCTCTGATGGGTTCCTCAAAACAACAGGTCAAATATACAGAAATTACTTTGTATGGCGGCCATCTTGGAAAATGGCGGAACCGAAAAATAAAGTATGCCATTTAAATCTGTGGCCTCAAAGAGCCACGGATGCAAAATTTCAGTCTGATCGGAGAAAAAAAAAATTTGGCCGCCATTTTGAATCCGCCATCTTGGAAAAAAAATTGCATAGTCGGATTTCCCCCTCAACTCTGAATGACATTTGGTCGAGCACCACCCGTCTATCTCGACTGGCCTCTGAGATATTCGCGTTTCAATTTTGTATGGCGGCCATCTTGTTTTCGCCATTTTGAAAAATCTTGGACCGGCTCACCCATTGGCCGGCTGTTCTGAGCGACTTTAGTTCCGGGCAAACTCGATAAGTCGAGCCGTCGCGGAGAGCTGCCCCATGTGTCGGGTCAATTTCCACGTTCAGGTCGATTTCGTATTTTTCTGGTGGTCGGGCAAGCATTTCTGATACAACGATGTATAGAGTCTAACCTCAACTCTTACAGGTTCCTCCAAACAACTCTGGGGTGAGTCAGTGAGTGAGTCAGTGAGTCAGTGGGTGTTCAGCTATATATATTATAACTAGTATTTCGCGTGGGGGCCGCGGGCCCCAAGGGCCCCGCGGAGGTCCCGTGCCACCCTGTTCTGTTTTGATAATTCTAACCTTTTTTACTATATTCTTTGGCCACCGTTTTGAAACCGCCACCATGGATAAAGTATTTTGCGTTGGGGCCGCGGAGGATACCCTACCACCCTGTTTTTTTCGTATATTTGTAATCTTTTCAACTTTATTCTTTGGCCGCCATCTTAAGAAAAGCATTTCGCATGGGGGCCGCGGGCCCCATGGGACCCGCGGAGTCACCCTGCCACCCCGTTTTTTTTTTCAAATGTTTCTGACCTTTTTTTACTTTATTCTTTGGCCGCAATTTCGAATCCGCCATCTTGGGAAAAGCGTTTCGCGTGGGGGCCGCGGGCCCCACGGGACCCGCGGAGGTCACCCTGCCACCCTGTTTTTCTTTCAAATATTTGTAACCTTTTTTAGTATATTCTTTGGCCGCCATCTTGGAAAAAGTATTTCGCGTGGGGGCCGCCATTTTGAATCCGCCATCTTGGAAGAAGCGTTTCAAATGGGGGCCGCGGGCCCCGCGGGGCCCGCGGAGGGTACTCTGCCACCATGTCTTTCTTTGAAATATTTCTAACAAAAAAATATTCTTTGACCGCCAATTCAAAACCGCCATCTTGGTAAGAGTATTTCGCGTGGGGCCGCGGGCCCCGTGGGACCCGCGGAGCTTACCCTGCCACCCTGGTTTTTTTCAAATATTTCTAACCTTTTTTTACTTTATTCTTTGGCCGCCGTCTTGGGAAAAGCATTTCGCATGGGGGCCGCGGGCCCCACGGGACCCGCGGAAGTAAACCTACCGCCCTATTTTTTCTCATATATTTATAACTTTTTTTTACTATGTTCTTTGGCCGCGACCTTGGAAAAAGTGCTTCGCGTGGGGGCCGCGGACCCCTCGGGGCCCGCGGAGGATAACCTACTGCCCTATTTTTTTTTCATATATTTCTAACCTTATATTTTACCATATTCTTTGGCCGCCATTTTGAATCCGACATCTTGGAACAAAATTAGGTTCATTAGATTACCCCTCCCACATTGAACGACGTTTGTTCAAGCACCAACCGTGTATCTCGACTGTTCTCTGAGATATTTATGTTTCCATTTTGTATGGCGGCCATTTTGTTTTTGCAATTTTGAAAAAAATTCACCAGCTCACCCATTGGCAAGCTGTTCTGGGCGACTTTAGTTCCGGGCAAACTCGATAGGGCAAGTCGTTGCGGAGAACTGGCCCATGTGTCAGGTCAGTTTCCACGTTCAGGACAGTTTTGCATTTTTTTTGTACTTGTGATGAAATTTCTTATGCGATGGTGTATAAGGTCGAACCCTATTCCTAAAAGCTGCTATACAACACAAGTGAGTCTATGAGTCTGACATTACTTTGTATGGCGGCCATCTTGGAATATGGAGGAATCGAAAAATTAAGTAAGGCGTTTGAATTTGTGACCTCGAAGAGCCCCGGATGCAAAATTTCAATCGGATCGGAGTAAAAAAAAAATTTGGCCGCCATTTTGAATCCGCCATCTTGGAACTAAAGTTGGTTCATTAGATTACCCCTTCCAACTTGAACGAAGTTTGGTCAAGCACCATCCATCTATCTTGAATGGCCTCTGAGATATTTGCGTTTAAATTTTGTATAGCGGCCATTTTGTTTTTGCAATTTTGAAAAAAAAATACTGGTTCACCTATTGGCTGGCTGTTCTGAGTGACTTTTGTTCCGGGCAAACTCGATAGGGCAAGTCGTTTCGGAGAGCTGGCCCATGTGTCAGGTCAGTTTCCACATTCAGGTCAATTTTTCATTTTTTGGTACTAAGCATGAAATTTTTAAAGCGACGGTGTATAGAATGGAACTCCATCTCTTATGGGCTCTTCAAAACAACAGGTCAAATATCCAGAAATTACATTGTATGGCGGCCATCTTGGAAAATGGCGGAATCGAAAAATAAAGTATGTCATTAGAATCTGTGGCCCCGAAGAGCCCTGGATGCAAAATTTCAATCTGATCGGATCAAAAAAAAATTTGGCCGCCATTTTGAATCCGCCATCTTGGAAAAAAAATTACTTAGTCAGATTTCCCCCTCAACTCTGAATGACATTTGGTCGAGCACCACCCACCTATCTCGACTGGCCTCTGAGATATTCGCGTTTCAATTTTGTATGGCGGCCATCTTGTTTTCGCCATTTTGAAAAAACTTTGACCGGCTCACCCATTGGCCGGCTGTTCTGAGCGACTTTAGTTTCGGGCAAACTCGACAGGTCGAGCCGTCGCGGAGAACCGCCCCATGTGTCAAGTCAATTTCCACGTTCAGGTCGATTTCGTATTTTTCTGGTGGTCGGGCAAGCATTTTTGATACGACAATGTATAGAGTCGAACCCCACCTCTTACCGGTTCCTCCAAACAACTCTGGGGTGAGTGAGTCAGTGAGTGGGTATTCAGCTATATATATTATAAAACTAGTATTTCGCGTGGGGGCCGCGGGCCCCAAGGGCCCCGCGGAGGTCCCTGCCACCCTGTTTTGTTTTAATAATCCTAACCTTTTTTTTTACTATATAGTTTGGCCGCCTTTTTGAAACCGGCACCATGGATAAAGTATTCTGCGTGGGGGCCGCGGAGGATACCCTGCCACCCAGTTTTTTCTCAAATATTTGTAACATTTTTTACTATCATATTTGGCCGCCATTTTGTATCCGCCGTCTTGGAAAAAGTATTTCGCGTGGAGGCCGCGAAGGGTACCCTGCTATCCTGTTGTTTTTCAAATATTTCAAACCTATTTTTACTTTATTCTTTGGCTGCAACTCTCGGGAAAAGCAATTCGCATGCGGGCCGCGGGCCCCACGGGACCCGCGGAGGGTACCCTGCCAGCCTGCTGTTTTTTCAAATATTTCTGGCCTTTTTTACTATATTCTATGGCCGCCATCTTAGAAAAAGCATTTCGCATGGGGGCCGCGGGCCCCACGGGACCCGCGGAGGGTACCCTGCCAGCCTGTTGTATTTTCAAATATTACTGCATTCTAAAGCCGTCATTTTGAAACCACTACCTTGGAAAAAGTAGTTCGTATGGGGGCCGCGGGCCCCACGGTACCCACCCTGCCAGCCTATTGTATTTTCAAATATTACTACATTCTTTGGCCGTCATTTTGAAACCACTACCTTGGAAAAAGTATTTCGCGTGGGGGCCGCGGCCCCCGCGGGGACAGCGGAGGGTAACCTACCACCCTGTATTTTTTCAAATATTTCTAACCTTTTTTACTACATTCTTTGGCCATCATTTTGAAACCACTACCTTGGAAAAAGTATTTCGCGTGGGGGCCGCGGTCCCCGCGGGGACCGCGGAGGGTAACCTACCACCCTGTATTTTTTTTCAAATATTTCTAACGTTTTTTACTACATTCTTTGGCCTTCATTTTGAAACCACCATCTTGGAAAAAGTATTTCGCCTGGGGGCCGCGGCCCCCACGGGGACCGCGGAGGGTAACCTACCACCCTGTATTTTTTTCAAATATTTCTAACGTTTTTTACTACATTCTTTGGCCTTCATTTTGAAACCACCATCTTGGAAAAAGTATTTCGCGTGGGGGCCGCGGTCCCTACCACCCTGGTAGCCTACCACCCTGTATGTCACTTAGTCGAGCACAACCCATCCATCTCGACTGGCCTCTGAGATATTCGCGTTTCAATTTTGTATGGCGGCCATCTTGTTTTCGCAATTTTGTAAAAAAAAATACCGGTTCACCCATAGGCTGGCTGTTCTGAGCGACTTTAGTTCCGGGCAAACTCGATAGGGCAAGTCGTTGCGGAGAACTGGCCCATGTGTCAGGTCAGTTTCCACGTTCAGAACAGTTTTGCATTTTTTTTATACTTGTGATAAAACTTCTTATGCGATAGTGTATAAAATCGGACCCTATTTCTAAAAGCTGCTATACAACACAAGTGAATCTATGAGTCTGACATTACTTTGTATGGCGGCCATCTTGGAAAATGGTGGAATCGAAAAATTAAGTACAGCGTTTGAATTTGTTGCCTCGAAGAGCCCCGGATGCAAAATTTCAATCGGATCGGAGTAAAAAAAAATTTGGCCGCCATTTTGAATCCGCCATTTTGGAAAAAAAATTAGGTTCATTAAATTACTCCGCTCACTTTGAACGATATTTGTTTGAGCACCACCCACCTGTTGCGACTGGCCTCTGAGATATTTGCGTTTCAATTTTGTATGGCGGCCATTTTGTTTTTGCAATTTTGAAAAAAAAATACTGGTTCACCTATTGGCTGGCTGTTCTGAGTGACTTTTGTTCCGGGCAAACTCGATAGGGCAAGTCGTTACGGAGAGCTGGCCCATGTGTCAGGTCAGTTTCCACATTCAGGTAAATTTTTCATTTTTTGGTATTAAGCATGAAATTTTTAAAGCGACGGTGTATAGAATCGAACCCCACCTCTTATGGGCTCTTCAAAGCAACTGGTCAAAGATACAGAAATTACTTTGTATGGCGGCCATCTTGGAAAATGGCGGAACCGAAAAATAAAGTATGCCATTTAAATCTGTGGCCCCGAAGATCCCCGGATGCAAAATTTCAGTCTGATCGGAGAAAAAAAAAATTTGGCCGCCATTTTGAATCCGCCATCTTGGAAAAAAAATTGCTTAGTCAGATTTCCCCCTCAACTCTGAATGACATTTGGTCGAGCACCACCCACCTATCTCGACTGGCCTCTGAGATATTCGCGTTTCAATTTTGTATGGCGGCCATCTTGTTTTCGCCATTTTGAAAAATCTTGGACCGGCTCACCCATTGGCCGGCTGTTCTGAGCGACTTTAGTTCCGGGCAAACTCGATAGGTCGAGCAGTTGCGGAGAACCGTCCCATGTGTCAAGTCAATTTCCACGTTCAGGTCGATTTCGTATTTTTCTGGTGGTCACGGCGGCATTTCTGATGCGATGGTGTATAGAGTCGAGCCTTACCTCTTAAGGGTTCTTCAAAACAGCATGTCAGTCAGTGAGTCAGTCAGTGGGTATTCAGCTATATATATTATAACTAGTATTTCGCGTGGGGGCCGCGGGCCCCAAGGGCCCCGCGGAGGTCCCTGCCACCCTGTTTTGTCTTAATAATCCTAACCTTTTTTTTTTACTACATACTTTGGCCACCGTTTTGAAACCGCCACCATGGATAAAAAAGTATTTTGCGTGGGAGCCGCGGGGGGTTCTCTGCTACCCTGCTTCTTTTCAAATATTTCTAACCTATTTTTACTTTATTCTTTGGCCGCCCTCTCGGGAAAAGCATTTCGCATGCGGGCCGCGGGCCCCACGGGACCCGCGGAGGGTTCCCTGCCACCCTGTTTTTTTTTCAAGTGTTTGTAACATTTCTTCCTTTAATCTTTGGCCGCCATTTTGTATCCGCCATCTTGGAAAAAGTATTTCGCGCGGGGGCCGCGAAGGGGAGCCTACCATTCTATTTTTTTCGCATGGGGGCCGCGGGCCCCACGGGACCCGCGGAGGGTACCCTGTCAGCCTGTGTTATTTTCAAATATTACTACATTCTTTGGCCGTCATTTTGAAACCGCTACCCTGGAAAAAGTATTTCGCGTGGAGGCCGCGGCCCCCGCGGGGACCGCGGAGGGTAACCTAGCACCCTGTGTTTTTTTCAAATATTTCTAACCTTTTTTACTACATTCTTTGGCTGTCATTTTGAAACCACTACCTTGCAAGAAGTAATTCGCGTGGAGGCCGCGGCCCCCGCGGGGACCGCGGAGGGTAACCTACCAACCTGTATTTTTTCAAATATTTCTAACCTTTTTACTACATACTTTGGCCGTCATTTTGAAACCAACACCTTGGAAAAAGTATTTCGCGTGAGGGCCGCGGCCCCCACGGGGACCGCGGAGGGTAACTTACCACCCTGTATTTTTTTCAAATATTTATAACCTTTTTTTACTTTATTCCTCGGTCATTATCTTGGGAACAGCATCTCACATGGGGGCCGCGGGCCCCGCGGGACCCGCGGAGGGTACCCTGCCAGCCTATTGTTTTTAAATATTTCTAGCCTTTTTTCTATTCCTTGGCCGCCATCTTGGAAAAAGTATTTCGCGTGAGGGCCGCGAAGGGTACCTTACCATCCTGTTTTTTCAAATATTTTTAACCTTTTATTACTTTCTTCTCTGGCCGCCATCTTAGGAAAAGCATTTCGCGTGGAGGCCGCGGGCCCCACGGGACCCGCGGAGGGTACCCTGCCACCCTTTTTTTCCAATATTTCTTTCATTTTTGACTATAATATTTGGCCGTCATTTTGTATCCACCATCTCGTTTCAATTTTGTATGGCGGCCATCTTGTTTTCACAATTTAAAAAAAAATATCGGTTCACCCATTGGCTGGCTGTTCTGAGCGACTTTAGTTCCAGGAAAACTCGATAGGGCAAGTCGTTACGGAGAGCTGGCCCATGTGCCAGAACAGTTTCCACGTTCAGGTCAGTTTTGCATTTTTTTTGTACTTGTGATAAAATTTCTTATGCGATGATGTATAAAATCGAACCCTATTTCTAAAAACTGCTATACAACACAAGTGAGTCTATGAGTCTGACATTACTTTGTATGGCGGCCATCTTGGAAAATGGCGGAATCGAAAAATAAATTCTAGCGTTAGAATCTGTGACCCTGAAGAGCCTCGGATGCAAATTTTCAGTTAGAACGGACTCAAAAAAAATTTGGCCGCCATTTTGAATCCGCCATTTTGAAAAAAAAAATTGGTTCATCAAATTATGTCGCCCACTTTGAACAACATTTGTTCGAGCACCACCCACCTGTTGCGACTGGCCTCTGAGATATTTGCGTTTCAATTTTGTATGGCGGCCATTTTGTTTTTGCAATTTTGAAAAAAAAATACTGGTTCACCTATTGGCTGGCTGTTCTGAGCGACTTTTGTTCCGGGCAAACTCGATAGGACAAGTCGTTGCGGAGAACTGGCCAATGTGGCAAGTCAATTTCCACATTCAGGTCAATTTTTCTTTTACTTGTACTTCTGATATAATTTCTAATGCAAAAGTGTATTGAGTCGAACCCCACCTCTTATGGGCTCCTCAAAACAACAGATCAAAGATACAGAAATTACTTTGTATGGCGGCCATCTTGGAAAATGGCGGAATCGAAAAATAAAGTATGCCATTTGAATCTGTGGCCTCAAAGAGCCCCGGATGCAAAATTTCAGTCTGATAGGAGAAAAAAAAAATTTGGCCGCCATTTTGAATCCGCCATCTTGGAAAAAAAATTGCTTAGTCGGATTTCCCCCTCAACTCTGAATGACATTTGGTCGAGCACCACCCATCTATCTCGACTGGCCTCTGAGATATTCGCGTTTCAATTTTGTATGGCGGCCATCTTGTTTTCGCCATTTTGAAAAATCTTGGACCGGCTCACCCATTGGCCGGCTGTTCTGAGCGACTTTAGTTCCGGACAAACTCGATAGGTCGAGCCGTTGCGGAGAACCGCCCCATGTGTCAAGTCAGTTTCCACGTTCAGGTCGGTTTCGTATTTTTCTGGTGGTCGTGGGGGCATTTCTGATACGACGATGTATAGAGTCGAGCCTTACCTCTTGTGGGTTCTTCAAAACAGCATGTCAGTCAGTGAGTCAGTGAGTGGGTATTCAGCTATATATATTATAACTAGTATTTCGCGTGGGGGCCGCGGGCCCCAAGGGCCCCGCGGAGGTCCCGTGCCACCCTGTTTAGTTTAAATAATCCTAACCTTTTTTTTACTATATACTTTGGCCGCCTTTTTGAAACCGCCACCTTGGAAACAGTGATTCCATACCCTACCGCCCTGTTTTTTTCAAAAATTTCTAACCTTTTTTTTACTTTATTCTTTGGCAGCCATCTTGGGAAAAGCATTTCGCATGGGGCCGCGGGCCCCACGGGACCCGCGGAGGATACCCTGCCAGCCTGTTTTATTTTTTCAAATGTTTCTAGTCCTTTTTACTTTATTCTTTGGCTCGCATCTTGAGAAAAGCATTTCGCATGGGGGCCGCGGGCCCCACGGGACCCGCGGAGGATACGCTGCCAGCCTGTTTTTTTTTCAAATATTTCTAGTCTTTTTTACTTTATTTTTTGGCCGCCATCTTTGGAAAAGCGTTTCGCATGGGCGCCGCGGGCCCCACGGGACCCGCGGAGGGTACCCTACCATCCTGTTTTTTTTTTTTCAAAAATTTCTACCTGTTTTTACTTTATTCTTTGGCCGCCATCTTGGGAAAAGCATTTCGCATGTGGCCGCGGGCCCCACGGGACCCACGGAGGATAACCTATCGCCCTATTTTTTCTCATATATTTATAACTTTTTTTTACTATGTTCTTTGGCCGCCACCTTGGAAAAAGTACTTCCTGTGGGGGCCGCGGACCCCGCGGGGCCCGCGGAGGATAACCTACCGCCCTATTTTTTTTCATTTATTTCTAACCTTTTTTACTTTAATCTTTGGCCGCCATTTTGAATCCACCATCTTGGAAAAAATTAGGTTCAGTAGATTACTCCTCCCACCTAGAACGACACTTGGTCGAGCACAACCCATCTATCTCGACTGGCCACTGAGATGTTCGCGTTTCAATTTTGTATGGCGGCCATCTTGTTTTCGCAATTTTGAATTTTTTTTTACCGGTTCACCCATAGGCTGGCTGTTCTGAGCGACTTTAGTTCCGGGCAAACTCGATAGAGCAAGTCGTTGCGGAGAGCTGGCCCATGTGTCAAGTCAGTTTCCACGTTAAGGTCGGTTTTGCATTTTTTTTGTTTTTGTGATATAATTTCTTATGCGATGGTGTATAAAGTCGAACCCTATTCCTAAAAGCTGCTTTACAACAGAAGTGAGTCCATGAGTCTGACATTACTTTGTATGGCGGCCATCTTTGAAAATGGCGGAATCGAAAAATTAAGTATGGCGTTTGAATTTGTGGTCTCGAAGAGCCCCGGATGCAAAATTTCAATCGGATCGGAGTAAAAGAAACTTTGGCCGCCATTTTGAATCCGCCATTTTGGAAAAAAAATTAGGTTCATTAAATTACTCAGCTCATTTTGAACGATATTTGTTTGAGCACCACCCACCTGTTGCGACTGGCCTCTGAGATATTTGCGTTTCAATTTTGTATGGCGGCCATTTTGTTTTTGCAATTTTGAAAAAAAAATACTGGTTCACCTATTGGCTGGCTGTTCTGAGCGACTTTTGTTCTGGGCAAACTCGATAGGACAAGTCGTTGCGGAGAACTGGCCAATAAGTCAAGTCAATTTCCACATTCAGGTCAATTTTGCTTTTACTTGTACCTTTGATATAATTTCTAATGCAAAAGTGTATTGAGTCGAACCGCACCTCTTATGGGCTCCTCAAAACAACAGATCAAAGATACAGAAATTACTTTGTATGGCGGCCATCTTGGAAAATGGCGGAATCGAAAAATAAAGTAAACCATTTGAATCTGTGGCCTCGAAGAGCCCCGGGTGCAAAATTTCAGTCTGATAGGAGAAAAAAAAAATTTGGCCGCCATTTTGAATCCGCCATCTTGGAAAAAAAATTGCTTAGTCGGATTTCCCCTTCAACTCTGAATGACATTTGGTCGAGCACCACCCATCTATCTCGACTGGCCTCTGAGATATTCGCGTTTCAATTTTGTATGGCGGCCATCTTGTTTTCGCCATTTTGAAAAATCCTGGACAGGCTCACCCATTGGCCGGCTGTTCTGAGCGACTTTAGTTCCGGACAAACTCGATAGGTCGAGCCGTTGCGGAGAACCGCCCCATGTGTCAAGTCAATTTCCACGTTCAGGTCGATTTCGTATTTTTCTGGTGGTCGTGGGAGCATTTCTGATACGATGGTGTATAAAGTCGAGCCTTACCTCTTACGGGTTCTTCAAAACAGCATGTCAGTCAGTGAGTGAGTGAGTGGGTATTCAGCTATATATATTATAATTAATATTAATTATACGCGCGTACTTTGTTTTGATTTTTTAAATTTGTCTCTAGTTGTGAGAGCCTATAATTGGCTTTAATGTTACTACTATAATTAACTCACTCTGTCATGTATAGCTGTTGGATCTCCGAAAATAAATAAATAAATAAATTAGTAGAAAGTTCGTGTCTGTACATTAAATAAATTCATCAAAAATAGAGTGCTAACGATTAGGGAAGAGTAAAACACAAAAAAGTAGATCTTATAATTTTTGTCTGTAAGGATGTGTTCTTTACCTTTGTCTGTGTTCGCTAATCTCCAAAACTGTTGGACCGATTTAAATGAAATTTTGCGTGGTGGTACCTTATATGCCTGGTCAATATTTTAGATACTTTTAATCCCGGAAAATTAAAGAGTTCCCGTGGGATAGTTAAAATACAATAACTTATGCAGCTTAGTTAGTATCTACACAACAACTTAAGTATCTAATTAAGTAAAATTGGCGTGGTGACACCTTATATGCCGCGGTTACATTAAACATACATACATAATTAGTTGAAATTTGGTGTACAGTTAGTTTCAGTCCCAGGGACGGACATAGGATAGTTTTTGTCCCTGAAAACAGCATAGTTCCCGCGGGATAGCGATAAGCGAATACTGCGCGGACGGAGTCGCTGGCAACTAGTTAGAAATAAGTACCTAATTGCCCGGCCGTTATGCGAACGGGTCAGAAGTCGTCCTCAGTGCCGTTATGTAAATCAGACACAGATGTCTCGAGTTTTGAGTGTAGTATGAATTTGAGGTATCCCGATCTAGTTAACAGCCCACCTTTCGAACAAAGCTTAAAATGAACTCTATTGTAAATAATAATGTCCCTATTTCAATGAGTTATTATATCTTACATTTACGTTCATTTTAAACTGAAAAGATGGTCAGTTAACGAGATCGAGACACCTCAACAAATTCGTACTATAGCTACTGCTTATTCGTATACATGGTGATTTCGATCACTAGATATTTTTCGAACGCGTTTCCGATAAAATTTCAAGGATTATGACAACTGTTTGTTGCCGTTTCGAGCCGCTAGTCTAGTAGCTATTTTACACGGTCTTCGTCTAGTCATAAATATAAGATATAAGAGTCAGGTAAGAAAAAACAATAGAAAATACTCTAAGTAAAAAGAAATTCCAGGCTGGTCTGGGAGCAAAGAAAAAACACAGAATGTACCAGTTGCTTCTCAACCCGCGCAGATGTTAAAGACCATCGAGGGAGTGGGCGAAAATCATAGGAATCATGTTATAAGCGATGAGACTAGCAACCCATCACTATTTTGATTCCATTTTCCATGTATACGCCCTCAATCAAGCTAAATTTGGCCTGTATGTACCTGTTACCTTAGGCTCTGTCTACCCCGTAAGGGATAAAGACGTGATTTGTGTATGTGTGTAAAAAGAAAACTTTAATTTCTGTGAGGTGCAATAATATTTAATCGTCGCCAACAAAATGAAAACATCGCTTCTAGCTTTCTCTCATCACTAGCAGCTGGAGCAATACGATCTGTCAAGCAGACAACAACAAGACTTAGACGTTTTTCCGAGAAAACCACTTATAATTATCGGAGTTGAACCGACCCTGAACTAGTTCAAGAATAACGCCTAAGCCCCAATGACGTCACTGGACAGCTCGCTGTTCAAGCCCGACTGGATTTGCGTGATACAAACTTGCAGTCTGCGGCTTTGCCAACCTTGTGTGGCCAGAGACCAGTGGGATTGGCTGTATTTTTTGCCTGTAAAAGAAAACTGTTTGTCTCATTTAAAACGTTTTTATTTACTTCTGGTGTAGATTTTAATTGCGATTAGATCCAGCTAAGCGTATTTTAAGGCATTCGAAATCACAATTGCATCCACTTCCTTTTTATCAAGTGGCAAAAGATCAGGGTTGAAAGAGAGTGAATGGGTATAAAAAGCTTGTATTAAAAATGTCATTTTTGACAGAAGCTGTTGCCCGCTTCGTCTACATAGAATTCGTTTATCGCTATCCCGCGGGAATTACGTAATATTCCGGGATAAAAAGCAGCTTATGTGTTATTCCAGACTATAAACTATATATGATCCAAATTTCATCCAGATCTGTCCAGCCGTTCTGGCGTCAAAGAGTAACCAACATCCAAACATACTCACGAACTTTCACATCATCACTACATAGTATAAAACAAAGTCGCTTTCTCTGTCCCCATGTCTTTATGTCCCTATGTCCCTATGTATGCTTATATCTTCAAAACCACACAACGGATTTTGATGCGGTTTTTTTTAATAGATAGAGTGATTCAAGAGGAAGGTTTTTATGTATAATTCTACGCAGACGAAATCGCGGGCAGAAGCTAGTTTATAATATAAGTAGGAAGTAGGACTAGTAGGATTATATCACTGGTATCTCTTTAATCGTGGACAGTGGCGGATTTACCATAAGGCTGAGAAGGCTCGAGCCTAGGGCTGCAGATTTTGGGGGCAGCAAATTTGGTATTTTGGGGGCGGCAAATTTTTTTTTTTACCTCATAATAAAAAATTTAAGAAGTCTGCAACAGATTTTGCAAGGGCGGCAAAAATTCAGCCTATACCTTGAAAATTTGTAAATCCGCCACTGATCGTGGAGATCCTTCGAGAAGATATGGCCAGCAGTGGATGTCTCCCAGCTGATGAGATGATTATATTGATGATTTCTTCAGACTACGACATTTAACAGTTGGAAAAGTCAGTTCACGGCCACGTAAATTTCCAGCCGTTTGTTATTGACTCCAGAAAAAGCTGTTGCCTCAGTTTATATGAATTATTGCAGTTTTACCACACATAACTCTGTTAGTTGGTAAACAGAGGAATTATTTATTGGACAGGTGAAGTTGCGAAGGGCTCTCCCTTACTATGTTGCCAAGATTTTATTTTATTTTGCGGGTGTCCGTGAGATGTTTGTTTGTTTTTAGATTTGATACTAGGAAGTTGATGTGTGGACTCGTTCGTTGCGTAGTCTACATTTGGACCATTAGCAAAGCCAATAAGTGTAAGTCGTAAGACTTTATCAGTGTGTGTGTGTATATATTGCCACAGGAGCCGAAGAAGATTCTAGCTTTTCGCAGAATCAGAATTTGAGACCACCTAAAAGGTAGGGTTAAGTCTCAAAAGTTGTATAGTGTCGTCTCTGGTAAATGTTTTTTGTTCAATTTCTCTCACACATTATCCATATTTTTGGAATTTGCATCACTTATCAGGCCCATCATCAATCACGTTGCGTTTGCGCAAGTTTCTGGCTCACTGTCAATAAGATCTTTGAAATTATTTTAAACTTCACTAAATTGAACTATTTTACATTTACAAATTTTCTTTTTCACGTGTAAAATTCTTATTTTTCACCGCCTGTTAATTGCAGTAAATTTTGCACGCCAAAAAATAAACTTCCCTTAATTTGCTTAACGATGGCTTCCATCACAATTCTCCAAATGAATAAAAATATGATGTTGATTTTAATTTTCCGCAAAGTGATAAATTAACAGCAATATATTATCGAGCTAATAAATAAATGTGCGCTAATTTAGTGTGTACCGTGAACACAAATTGGGGTAGGAAATGCGGGCACGCTCATGAAGACGCATTTATTTTGGACGTCACATAAAAATAATCAGCGTTATAAATCTCATGATCTGGCAGAGGACTATGTACTGAATCCTTTGTTGGTTTACGGTCCTTAGAGATGATCCAGCTGAGGTCGGTGACGTCAACCCACCTTTGTTAGCCCTTTGTGTATCAGAGGCAAAATAAACAGCCGTTGGCAACATTGTTAACGGTCATTGAGTAAAATGCCCTTCCATGCTGCCCTGGGAGAAAAGAGAAACATAGAATGCACCAGCTGCTTCTCTTCCTGCGCAAATGGTAAAAGCCCATCGAGGGTACGGGCGAAAATCTTACCATGTTACATTTTTTTTTTTTTTTTATGTGAATAGGAAGGCAAACGAGCAAGTGGGTCACCTGATGGTAAGTGATCACCA
The DNA here is from genome assembly GCA_949127965.1 of Pandemis corylana. Taxonomy (NCBI): domain Eukaryota; kingdom Metazoa; phylum Arthropoda; class Insecta; order Lepidoptera; family Tortricidae; genus Pandemis; species Pandemis corylana. The sequence continues at coordinate 1,573,880 of OX421851.1, read as the reverse complement.
CTGCCCATAGACACCCGCAACCCCGGAGGGATTGCAGATGCGTTGCCAACCTAGAGGATTAAGATGAAATGCCTCTTGTGCCCGTAATTTCCCCGGCTGTCTTACTCTCCGCACCGGAACACAGCAGTGCGAGCACTGCTACTTAGCGGCAGGATTAGCGAGTAAGATGGTGGTAGCGATCCGGACGGACCTTGCACAAGGCCCTACCACCCGCAAAATTACATTACATTACATTATTTAGATTCCCTTTTCCTCATGATCATGCTAAGCGTGGCCTTTGGGTCTTGTTACCCTGTCTACCCCGTTAAAGATACTTGTAAAGACGTGGTTTATGTATGTACCTACGTACCACCTACGTAACCACATACATACATACATACATACACAAATCACGTCTTTATCCCTTACGGGGTAGACAGAGCCTAAGGTAACAAGACCTACAGGCCACATTTAGCAAAATTGTGGGCGTATAGGTGGAAAATGGAATCAAAATAGTGATGGGTTGCTAGCCTCATCGCCTATAACAAGATTCCTATGATTTTCGCCCATTCCCTCGATGGGTTTTTACCATCTGCGCGGGTAGAGAAGCAACTGGTACATTCTATGTTTTTTCTTTACTCCCAGACCAGCATGGAAGAAGTAACCACCTGACCAAATATTCCGTAACAATTTAAGAGGCCTTACCATGACGTCTTAATGCCATTCAATTCCGACTCAGTTCAGGTTTTAGCTGCCATTTTTAGTACGGATCTGACAGTGAGATAAGCTAAACTGAATCGGGATTTAATCGTACTAAGACGGCATGGTAACCCCCAGACATGTTTTTTTTCACCTGATGAAAGTAATCACCATCGCCCAGGGACACCTGCAAGACTTTGGGTATCACAGGTACGTTCCGGCCCTTTCAAGAAGAGGAAGGCTCGTTTTTAAACCTCCTATATCACCTTATGTCACCTTGATTTTGCATCAATCATTTTTGCGTATGGATTAGCTTTACAGCCTTTATTCACTACCTGACATGTTGGAACAGGTCACGGCAGATTAAGAAATAATCATCTTACCGTGTAACAACCGGTGTAGAGATTAATCTGCATTTGTCGCCCGTTTCCTTGTCTGTCTGCGTAATTAATGTGCTGCATTGCCTTGCGAAACTGAAGTGGCAGTGGGGGGGGGGGGGGGGCACATTGCACGCAGGACTGATGGCCGATGGAGTCAGTTCTCGATTGGCGTCCGCGGACCGGGAGACGAGCTGTCGGTAGGCCTCCAACAAGATAGAACGACGACCTGTAGGCTTATTATCTAACTCGCTCGCAATCGCCATCGTGTTCATTTTGACAGTTCATGTATGGGCTGACAATTGGCATCGGAATCAGCTAGCTGTCGCATTCATACAAGAACTGTCGAAAAAAACACGATGCGAGCGAAGGTAATAAGCCTACTGATTAAGATCGCGGGATCGCGGTGGATGCGATAAGCACAATACCGGTCTCAGTGGGCTCCCCCACGCCTAGGTCCAGCAGTGGACGTCTTTCGGCTGACATGATGATGATGGTAACAACCTGTACATACATACATACATACCGTCACGCCTCTTTCCCACAGGGGTAGGCAGAGACTGCTTTGTTCCACTTGCTACGATCCTGACATATTTCTTTCGCTGCATCCACAGTCATCAATCTCTTCATACGTGCTTGTCGGTTTCGGGTACACCTGACCTGACCTTTTACCAAAACGTCTCCTATTTGGTCTCGGAACATCCGTCTAGGCCTTCCACTCCCAACGTAACCATTCACGCTCCCCATATAGATCTGCTTTGTTAGTCTACTTTCATCCATCCGTTCTACATGACCAGACCAACTAAGCATACTTTTTCTATCCTAGTCACTATATCCTCTTTCACACCAGCACGTTCCTTTATCACACTGTTCCTTATTCTATCTTTCAGTGATACACCTTCCATACTCCTGTAAATAACAACCGGTGTAGAGATTTATCAGCATTTGTCGCCTGTTCCCTTGTCTGCCTGCGTAATTAATGTGCTGCATTGGTTTGGGCTGCCCTAATGCATTGGTGACATGTCTGAATTTACGGGCTTATAATTATCTTGGACGCGACCCAATTTGATGCGTTTTCCGGTGAATGCATCATTTTGTGTGCACGTTTGAATCGTTTAAAATAAAAAGAATACTGCTACTCTCATGTTCATGTAGGTAGATGACATGGTACTACTTTAGAAGGATAAGTTTAAAAATCTTTGTTAGGATGGATTTGGATAAAATTAGGCACACAGTTCATTTGCAGCCTGAATCACGGAACTATGTACTGACGAGGAAAAATAAAGTCGCATTCCATACAAAGTTGTATGAAAACCCATTATTTTTACTCACGGGACAGCGGACGAACTCATGACCAACATACATGCATAGTACATAAATCACGTCACTATCCCCAAACGGGTAGACAGAGCTTAAAGTAACAAGACCTAAGGCCATGTTTAGCATGATTGTGGGCGTATAGGTGGAAAGGGGACTCGAAATAGTAATGGGATGCTAGCTGCATCGCTTACATCATGACTTCCAAGATATTCGCCCATTCCTTAGATGGGTTTTTGCTATCTGCGCGGGATAAGAAGTAAAAGCCCATCGAGGGAATGGGCGAAAATCTTAGGAATCATGTTATAGGCGATGCGGCTAACAACCCATCACTATTTTTGATTCCCCTTTCCACCTATACGCCCACAATCATGCTAAACGTGGCCTTTAGCTCTTGTTATCTTAGGCTCTGTCTACCCTGTTAGGGATAAAGACGTGATTCTATGTATGTATATTCACAGTCAATTAGATTAACTATTGTTATCGGAACTTGTAACTGTGTTCTAGAAAGCTTTTAATACCCCGTAAATCATGATAATATAGTGTTTTAAAAGTTGTCTAATAAAATCATAGATTGGATTATCTTTACGACCGTGTTTGGCTGATTTTTCAATGTAAATTTAACTAATACCAGTTTAACTGATGACTCAGTTGATGAGTCAGTCTGTGATTGCCACTGCGATGTTCCTTGTTGAAATGTTTGGCAACGGCAATGCTCTTATAAAAGGTATATACAGGGTGTCCCAGAAAGTAGAGTCGAGCGAAAGTCCTGACGTAGAGCAACTCAAGGGGCATCCGAATCACCCCATGTATGTTCCGCGATTTTTCGTAGTTTAGGAGTTATGGCCTTTTTTCACATTTTCTATTAATCTACGACCACTGAGACAATTTTGCTCACTCTGACTGCAATAATTGAGATAATTGGCTGTTTGTTTTTTAACGAGTAGCTGAATAGTACGTGCATGTATTTAATTTAAAAACAAGACAACATCGTTGACCGTTTGGGCAAAAAAAAATATCGAATCACAAAAAGTGATTAAATTTTCACTGTAGTTCAGACTTTGAAGGCCGATTACAAAAAAAAATAGCATAACTTTTTTTTTCAAACCATGTTTAAAAACTGCCTTATTTTATTGACTTTCTACCCTATTCATTTTATTGATCTATCATTAAGGGATCATGCCAAAAAAAAAATTAAACTGTACTTCATCCGTAATTTTCACTTTTTCTAGTAAGGCCAAGTCCAAATCTGTCGTTTTGAATCTTGGTTTGAAGGGTGTTTATTAAGGGGAGTGTGAATGGTAACGTTGGGAGGGGAAGGCCTAGACGGACGTTCCGAGACCAAATAGGAGACGTTTTGGAAAAAGGTCAGGTCAGGAGTACCCGAAACCGACGAGCATGTATGAAGAGATTGATGAATGTGGATGAAGCGAAAGAAGTATGTCAGGATCGTAGCAAGTGGAACAAAATTGTCTCTGCCTACCCCTCTGGGAAAGAGGCGTGACGGTATGTTTGTATGTATGTATGTATGTATAAGGGTGTTTATCCCCTACAATACTCTTGACAGCGACTCAGTAGCCGTTAACTTTAATTATATTCGTGCTAATTTCGCATTATTCTTAACTTGTCTGGTGTGTTAACGAGCTGGGAAAGCCGCCAAATGAGCGGACGCTATGCGCAGGAGTTTAGATGGATGATGGGACTTAGAATCACAACATAAAGCGTTTTTATAAGCTTTATATTAAGTTACAACGTAACTATATAAGTATGTTGGCAAAATCTTCCATGCTGGTCTGGGAGAAAAGAAAAACAAAGAATTTACCAGTTGCTTCTCTTCCCGCACAGATGGTAAAAGCCCATCGAGGGAATGGGCGAAAGTCGTACGAATCATGTTATAGGCGATGCGGCTAGCAACCCAGCACTATATTGATTTCCCTAACCACTTATACGCCCACAATCATGCAAAACGTGGCCTTTAGGTCTTGTTACCTAGGCTCTGTCTACGTAAGGGATAAAGACGTCATTTGTGTGTATGTGTGTGTATATTATTATGTTGGTGGTAATAGCAGCCTATTTTGTATAGAATCCCAGTAAGTATGTATGTTTGTCCGGATGGAATCTTGCGGCTCAATTGTTAAAGTATATCTTCATTCGATTGAGCTGAAATTTTGCATACTTGAGCAATTTTATGCCATCCTATTTCATCTTTCGTATTGACTTAAGAACTAAAAATCTAGACTGTTTTGTTTGTTAATCTCAATAACTGTGTTGCCTAATTTCTATAAGTAATGTCCAGAATTTTCTAGATTAGCCCGCTAGACTAAGTATTCGAAAGACGACCTTGCTCTATGCAGGTAAAGTATAAATTAACACGTTTATCTGTACAGAGTGCGTGTCTAAAATTACCTCGGCGTGTGGGACTTGTTTTATTTTAACATGTCAGAAAACACAATAGCACTTCAGTTGTCTTTCGTCCAACTATTAATATCAGCAAATTGTAAACGCTACACAAATTGGCTTACACTTAGCTGTGAAAATTGGTACGTGTTATACGATCGGATTGAAGAAGTGTTTCCTTGTGTACTATGTCGTGTGTTGCTAAAGGTATCTCTGTTTTGGTAGGTTTATTTCTTCCATGCTGGTATGGGAGTAAAGAAAAAACAAAATTAACCAGTTGCTTCTCTTCCCGCGCTGGTGGTAAAAGCCCATCGAGGGAATCGGCGAAAGTCTTAGGAAGCATGTTATAGGCGATGCGGCAACCCATCACTATTTTGATTTTTCTTTCCAGCTATACGCCCTTAATCATGCTAAATGTGGCCTTAAAGTTTTGTTACCTGATGTATGTTTGTACGTGTGTATTCATTAGCAAGTGTGAAGCGATTGCGTGCATCGTTGCATTTTGTAGTGTGTTGCTGTAAGCATAAACGCCTCGGCGCTGCCTCATCATTCTTGGCGAATGCGTTGCGTTGTTTTGTAGCATTAAATTATTTGGTCTTGTCTTCAATTGTCGTATCAATTGAATGTGTACTGTGTTTGTATGTTGTATCATTTACTGCATACATACATACATACCGTCACGCCTCTTTTCCACATGGGTAGACATTGACTACATAGTTCCACTTGCTACTAACCTGTCATACTTCTTTCGCTTCATCCACATTCATCGATCTCTTCATACATGCTCGTCGGTTTCGGATACTCCTGACCTGACCTTTTTCCAAAACGTCTCTTATTTGGTCTCGGAACATCCTTCAGCCTTCCCCTCCCGCAACCATTCACACTCCCCCTATAGATCTGTTTAGTTAGTCTACTTTCATCCATCCGCTCTACGTGACCAAACCAACTAAGCATAATTTCCTAGTCACTAGGTATATCCTCTTTCACACCCGCACGTTCCCTTATCACACTATTCCTTATTCTATCTTTCAGTGATACACCTACAAAGATACAACAATTCAATGATATACAATATTACAAATGCCTGTAATTAACTGTAACTATTTTTGGAATACCAAGCTGGTCTGGGAGCAAAGAAAAAACATAGAATGTACCAGCTGCTTCACTTCCCGCGCAGATGGTAAAAGCCTGTAGCGACCAACGGACACACAATTTAACGCATCAACAAGGTAGATAATAAATCTGATTCCACCCGGACAAACATAAAAGTTGTAAAAAAGGTAGGGTTTGGAATTAGGATATTTCTTCGTTTCGCTTTAGAATCAGTTTCTGTCATGTCATGTCTATTTGCTCACGGTTCTTGAGTTATAAATGCTTTAAATAACCCGAAATTCACGTGAATTTCATTTATTATAAGCTCTTTAGGGCTACAGACTAAACATTTATGTCAGACGACAATCGTTTGTGTGAAATACGTTGTAATCCTTAACTGCGCTTATAAATCTTGCATTTAGAGTAAAGCCGTTAAAAGATTAACTTATTTTTAAATATTAACTAATTGGTCTTCCCCTCGGACGGATCCAAAAACGAACCGCAGCTCTTGATCACACGCGGAGGTAACCCGACTCGCACCCCTACTCAAACATTTACGAGTCATAATCCAAGTCAGATTCTAGAAATTCAACAACAGATAAATCATTACAGTTATAGTGATTCAAGAGGAATGTTTATATGTATAATTCTACCCAGACGAAGTCGCAGTACAGGATAAGTTTAAGACACAGTATAAAAGAAAATACCTGGTTCAAGCGCAATTCGAATATAAACACTCTGAGTATTACAAAACTTTAACAGGCTGTTACAGAACCAGATGTAACACAGTGCCCGCGAGTTTAAAAGTACTATAAACATTATTTTATCTAAATGTTACCAATAAATCTACTTCATGCATTCTTCGGACAAGTTTGCAAACAAATCGAAGATTAACTCACTTCTGGCAATGAATTCTGAGGAAACTCGAAATATCCATTTGCTTCAAAAACTCTTGCATGTGTTTGTGCGAAAATGTATCCGATATACACTCAAACACTTTGGAGGTGTGTGTGTTTTACATACACGCTGTGACGCGCACATTGAAGCTATCTTTAGGGTTCCTTACGTCAAAGGGAAAGTGTTCTTTGGCTGTGTATGTGCATTAATTTAAACCAGGGTACTTCTCATTAACATAGAGTCGTAAAAAGTAATAATTTGTGGGCGTATAGGTGGAAAGGGGAATCAAAATAGTGATGGGTTACTAGCCGCATCGCCTGTACCATCTGCGCGGGAAGAGAAGCAACTGGTACATTGTATGTTTTTTTTTGCTGTCAGACCACCACAACAATCAATAATAAACCATCCTTAAAACAAAAAGTTGCGATTACATTACAGTTGGCTTCACTATCACTATCACTCCGCTATCACTACATAGTATAAAACAAAGTCGCTTTTTCTGTCCCCAAGTCCGTTTGTATGCTTATATCTTCAAAACTACACAACGGATTTTGATGCGGGTTTTTTTTAATAGATAGAGTGATTCAAGAGGAAGGTTTATATGTATAATACATGCATAATATACCGTGCGAAGCCGGGGCGGGTCGCTAGTATTTTATAAAACGTTGTTGGTATTTCCTAATTTGTGAGCATGGCTTAAATAATATTGTATTTTGAGGTACGGAACTCTCGGTACGCGCGTCCGGCTCACAACTGTCCGGTTTTTAACACCGATCTAGATTTAGTTTGTCTGCCGAAACTAGGTTTTTGTTCCCTTTGAAACTCATCCAATCCCCGAGCGTTTGATTAACGTGTTTTGAAGTTTTTTTTAAACTTATCATTACCTTGGACATTAATCGAGTGCCCTACTCTCGGTTTCTCGTGTGAGTTATGGGATAATCAATTTATTTAAAGATTTATGGATACTTTGTGCTCTCGTGGAGACTAAAACTTAACGACTCCAAATTAGTAGCTTAACCTGGAAATGGTTTATGGCGACTTCGTCCGCGTAGAATAAGACTAAAGAACTGATGTTGATAGTATATTCTGCATTAATTATCATGGTCGCGACTCTAGGCAGCTACTACATTGACTAGTTTATCGCTTATGCAATTTTCCGGGAGAAAAGTAGCCTATATGTTAATCTAGGGTACCAGCTACCTCCGTTCCAAATTTTATTCTAATCCGTCGAGTCGTTTTAGCGTGAAGAAGGAACAAACGTAGTACTGTTAAGATAGGTATTATAAGGTCTATGGACTGGCTGGTTTGCGGACTGGCTGGTTCGTGTTTGTGCTCAAGTTTTATAAATCGAACACTCGTTCGATTCCCGTTTTGTTTTAGAACTTGAGGGCAGACGAGAGATCTGCTTGAACCAGGAACTAAACAATTTCCTGGTATATTGTAACGTTTTTTATTAGAGTTGAATAAACAAAGTATTAACGTTATACAATTGCATTTCTGCTTAAAGTATTTAGGCCTTAAGCAACTAAAGTTTGTTTAGGAAGCATCGTGATCTGTACCTAATACACCGTCCGATTTAGGTAGTGCTCCAAGACCTGGTCCAAAGTATACACATCTTTACATCCGTCTATCCATCCTCACAAACTTTCGCAATAGTAATATTAGTGGGATTGGGAACGTACGGAGTGTATTGGGGGTATAGAAAACTGGTCCCCAGTTCAAATATCTTCACATCCATCTTTCCAGCTATCCATCCTCAGAAACTTTCGCAATAATAATATTAGTGGGGAACGTGCGAAGTATGTATGTAAACTCTTTATTGTGCAAAATAAACAAGACAAATACAATTGACAAACACTGAGATACATGCACAAAGGCGGACTTATCCCTTTAAGGGATCTCTTCCAGTCAATCTCTGAGTGGATGAAAGGAGTATTATATTAGGGATGGACGAGTGAGTTTAAAAATTGCAAACACTGAGAGCCACAATACATAACTTTACCGAATATAATACATAAACTCCTAAAACCTACCAGTCAATAAACTACTTTATACTATCTATAATATATATCAATAAAATATACTACATAAAATAAATAAATAAAGAGCACAATAAACAAAGGAATATTTCCATTAATTTAAGAAGATGGTGCGAGCCACATCTTCTTCACACCTTCCCTGAACGATACTATGGAGGGAGATTGCGATTGATTGAAGTGTATGGGGGTATAGAAAACGATCTCAGCGCGGGGACAGAAGCAACCGGTACATTCTATGTTTTTTCTTTACTTCCAGACCAGCATGGAAGTTTTAATTATAAAGCTGTCATTTCCCCGTGTTTTCTTCCAAGTAAAATGGTGCGTCACCTCGGTTTGGGTAGGCATTGGACACGTTCGTCATATTCGTGTACGTGGTGTTATTTCACGACGTTTTCCTCGTGTGTCGAGGTGAAAAACCTATAAAACGGGTTCGTGGAAAGTTTTGTGGAGACTTCGTTTTTTCGGGGATACCGTGAATCGATGTTATTCGAGTGTTGATGTCGAGATGTTTTGTTTAGAATAGTATGTACGACATAATTTCGATACATCTCTACTAAATATAGACTAATATAATTTAAGGTACCTACTTAACTCGGGGACCTTATACATCTCTTTTATAAATGTATTATAAGTTAAGTAGAATTTAAGTATTGTTGTAAATTTATTTTATTCTGAAAAAATGACTTTCTGCCAAGAGAGTCAAGAGAGTCCCAAAATGAGTTTCTTGCGGCGCATTCTCCTCGGCAATTCTGTCTGTCAGTCTTTCGGAATACGTTGTAGTTTAAAAAAAGACATGTGAAAGAGCCCTCAGCGGCCAATTTGCAAAATAAAGTTTTGAATTTTAATTTTAATTTTATAAATGCCTATTTTATCTATATGGTTGTGGTTGATAATAGTACATTACACCCCGAGAACTTTCTTAAATTATGTGCGAAATATCGTTTGTAGGGTGGTGAAATATAGAATGGCTCAGATCGCAGCAACATTTCGCACGAGCCAAAGGCGAGAGCGACAAACATGCGACCTGAGGCTTTCTTTATCACCGCCCGAAGTGTTACACAATTTTACATCTTCCCCTGGCCAAAAAGTGGAAAATTTTGCTCGTAAATGTATATCCATACACGTTCAAAATGTCAAAAGGGTGACTTGATTTTGAATTAAAAATACAATGAAAACATACTAATCCAACCGCGTGTTGAAATATTACTTTGAAGTAAGACCATCTTGCTGCATAAAAGAAATCTCTGTACATACATACATAAATACATAATTCACCCATTCCCTCGATGGGCCTTTTACTATCTACGCGGGAAGAGAAGCAACTGGTAAATTATGTTTTTTCTTTGCTCTCAGACCAAGAAATCTCTATCTAATCGTAAACTTTTTAAAAATAATTCCTGAAACACTTTCATTTTTCACACTAAAAATAAACAATCTAAATGAAAACCGTCACATTGAAGGACTAATTAGATAATTCAATGTCGTTCATCTATATTAGCGGCGCAGGAAGCGGCGCGCGCGCAGGTGCGTCTGCGGTCGGGCGTTTCCGCCGCCTGAGTCGAGTGGCGACGAGTGCACGAGTGTTGCGAGTGGGTTTTCCCGTAACTAGGGAATCACACAGGAATTTGGATCATTTCCGTAATATGAAATAGGCGATGCGGCTAGCAACCCATCATTATTTGATTACCTTTTTCCACCTATACGCCTACAATCATTCTAAACGTGGCATTTAGGTCTTATTACCTGCGATGGCAGTATGCTGCCCGCCTGAACCCCTAGTGGGAACAGCGGGCAGGGGACGGGGATCCCCTGCTCGAATTGCACGGTCCTGCACGTCCGAAGGGGGGGGTCGAAACGTTGCGACTCCTCCTTCCTAGGTGCGGGAGGCCCTGGCGAAAGCCGGGGCAGCCGGGGGCGCCGTCAGCTTGAATCTTCAGGATCCCACGGCTCCTTCCTAAAACCGGCAAGAGGACAGCGCCGGAGTGATTTTAGTGGGTATACTCCCCCCGCCCCTTTCCGTGCGGAAAGAAAAAGAGTCCCACATCACCGTCATGGGCCTCCCCGGGCATGGAGGTACACTCGTAAAAGTGTTTCCACTCCGTGGAAAAAAAACTCTGTCTAACCAGTAAGGAATAAATACGTATTTATGTATGCGTCACTTAACAAACCTTTATTATCTGCTTAGATAAGATATTTCTGAATTTTTCTAGATTATTTCAGCAGGTGATTGCTTTCAGTTCGATTGAACACCCCTACAAAGATTATTTATTCTTTATTTTGACGTGGTTCACTTTAAACGTGGCCTTTGACTTGTTATCTTAAGCTCTATCTACCCCATCTTGGCGCGGTCCTGGCGGAAGCCGGGGCCACCAGGGAGGCGTTTGTGGTGAAACCCTAGTGGCATCCCACTGCGTCCCCATCACACCGGATTCAGGCAACGCCGGAGAGTTTTTAGTTTGGGTATACCCCTCCGGGGGGGAGTCCCACATAACCCTAGGCATCCCCGTGCCTAGGGCATCCATAAAGATTTCCTCTCCGTTAAAAACCTACCCCATAAGGGATGAAGACGTGATTTTTGTATGTATGACGTAAATATTATCTGTGAGTGTAGTCACCTTGTAGCTAGCTTGAAACCTAGACATAGAATAATACTTAGAAACTAATCAAGAGAACTAAACTGGTTTTACAATATCCGAGGTTACGACCTCAGCCGCCAATCCTGAGCAAAAAAGCGGCAAGGTGACTTATTACTTGTTTTAATTTAAATATGACATGTAACCTTAGTATTTAATTTAGAACATAGAGAAACTTTCTTCTTTTTGCTGGGTAGGACGGAGTTTTATGTTTGGATTTTGATTCCACGGAAATGTACTATGCATTTTTTTTATATACATAAATCACCGTTAGCAGACGGAGCTTAAGGTGACCAGACCCAAAGGCCACGCTTAGCATGATTGTGGGCGTATCGGTGGAAAGGGGAATCGAAATAGTGATGGGTTGCCGCATCGCCTATAACATGATTCCTAAGATTTTCGCCCATTCCCTCGATGGGGTTTTACCATCAGCGTGGGAAGAGAAGCAACTTGGTACATTCTGTATTTTTTCTTTACTAACTGACTAGCATGGAAGAAATCTGATAGACCTTGTGTGATTTTATGAAAACTCTCCCATGGATCCCCAACACTCCAACGCTATTGATACAAAGCGAAGTGCGTCAGCAACTGTTTGTTTATTTTGATGATTTCCCAATATTGCAGATTTCCGTGCAGCTTTCAAACCTGTTTCTTTCACTAGCCTATCGCTTTGACGATATTTACGATATTTGCAACTGTTGCTAGGGATATAGTGTACTAGCTTCTGCCCGCGACTTCGTCTGCGTAGAATTATACATAAAAACCTTCCTCTTGAATCACTCTATCTATTAAAAAACACCGCATCAAAATCCGTTGTGTAGTTTTGAAGATATAAGCATACATAGGGACATGGGGACATAGGGACATAGGGACATAGGGACATAAGGACAGAGAAAGCGACTTTGTTTTATACTATGTAGTGATATCACTACATAGTATAAAGCAAGGAAGCTTTCCACTGTCTGTCTCTATGTATGCTCAGATCTTTAAAACTATGCAACGGATTTTGATGCGGTTTTTTTAATAGAGTGATTGAAAAGGAATATTTATATGTAGAATTATATGCAGACAAAGTCGCGGGTAGAAGCTAGTACAGACATAAATCACTTCTAGGCTAACACGACTTAAAAGCCTCGTTTAGCTTGATTGTGGGCGTATAGGTAGAAAGGGGAATCAAAATAGTGATGGGTTGCTAGCCGCATCGCCTGTAACATCTTATATATAACATTCTCGTGTCACAATGTTCGTTCCCGTACTCCACCGCAACGGCTTTACCGATTCTTACCAAATTTTATATGCGTATTCAGTAGGTCTGAGAATCGGCCAACATCTATTTTTCATATTGAACTTTAGAAGAAAAAAAAACGGGAGCGAAGCCGCGGGCAACAGCTAGTAATTTCTAAGATTTTCGCCGATTCCCTCGTGCTTTTATCATCGGCGAGGGAAGAGAAGCGACTAGTACATTTTATGTTGTTTTCTTTACTCCCAGACCAACGTGGATGTTAAGTTGCCAAGGATGGCTTGCGGAAATGAAACTGGCCACCAGCTTACCTCCCACTGGTGGGCACAGGCTTCTTAGAATGAAAATAAATAAATAAATAAATATAAATATCTTGGGATAAATTACACCAATTGACCCAGCCCCAAACTAAGCAAAGCTTGTACTATGGGTACAGTCAAGGGCAAAGATATATATGCAAGTAATGTGAAAGAAAATAAGTAATCATATAAAGTTAAAAAGATATATACTCATTCAAATGGGAATTAATATGCAAACTACACTGGCAACATAAATATGTACCTGGCAAGTCCAAAAACTTGTATACAATCAAAATTCCATTATTAGTATCCTGCAAATAATGCAAAATATTATAGTCATACTTATGTAATTAAATATAGATTCAGTAATTGCCACAAAAATATGTATACAAAATGTAATCTGCGAATATCAACTTTACGGCCTAGTCACACGAAACAAATTTGTAAAGTATGTTTTGACAATTCACGAAAACAGTACAGACTTGTCATTGCATATGTTTGTCGCATGTTTTGACCTGTCACCACGACGTTATCAATCGGCATGTTTAATAGATTTTACAGATTCAGATTTCGTTGATTTTGATTGAAGATGAAAACGCTAGGTAAATTCAGGGACAACTCAAGAAGGCTTGTGTTATGGGTATCTACTAGTTACGAGTAGATGACGATATACATACCTATATATATAAATACATACTTAAATATATAGAACATAGAATGTACCAGTTGCTTCTCGTCCCGCGTAGATGGTAAAAGTCCATCGAGGGAATGGGAGAAATTCTTTGGAATCATGTTATAGGCGATGCGGCTAGCAACCCATCACTATTTTGATTAATTTTTCCACCTACACGCCTACAATCATGCTAAACGTGGCCTTAAGGTTTTGTTTCCTCAGGCTCTGTCTACCCCGTAAGGGATAAAGACGTGATATATGTATATCGTATGTATGTATGTATGTAGAACATCCATGACCCAAGCACAAATATTCAAGTTGATCACACAAACATTACCCTGGCCGGGTCTCGACCCCGGGACCTTCGACTCAGAAAGCGGTTGCTTCACCACTGAGCCATCCGTGTCGTCAATATCAAATCATACAGTAATTGGCGATTTACGCTATTTTCAATTTTTTTTTACTTCATCACCATCATCATCATCATCATCATCATTTCAGCCATTACAAGTCCACTTTTTTACTTAATAAAAGGCAAAGTATACTTAAAATAACTGTATAATAAAGAAAACCACTCCTTAAACTTAAGACAAAGTGATTAGAGAGTAATATTTTCTATAGTACGTTATTATTAACATGTTTAATATTTCTTACCGTGATGCCTAATTCGTCAGCAGAGCTATATCAAGCACGGATATACCTTCCTCGCATAAGGCAACAATCCTATGTTTTAAATGATCGCTTAAACGATACATTTTCTCCTTCAAAATTAATGAAAAGCCGCCAGATAAACCATAAGAAACGGTAAGTCAAATGGAATTAAAAAATCCAAAAGTGACACATGACACATGCACATACATATGCACAAATCACGTCTTTATCCCTTACGGGGTAGACAGAGTCTATGGTAACAGGTACCTACAACCTACAGGCCACATTTAGCAAGATTGTGGGCACATGCCATGATTTAAAATAAATAGAGTAATGATCAGTTAAAGAGTTTGGAATAGCAGTTGTTGTAATACGACTTGAAGCTTCAAGTGGTTGGCTGATTACATTAAGATTACAGAGTTCGATGTTACGCAAATACGTTCATAAGCTCCTGACAATAGAGTTGTGTTAATAGAATTTTGGATTGTTTACATATTTTTGGTTATCATATTAGATACATAATTAATGGTTAAATAGTGTATACATATTTTTGAACTTTACGGTGTTTCTAAGTTTATGGCCTAATACATGAGGACATAATATTGCAAATGTTGTATACATAGTTATCTCTCAAATCATGTATACTAATTTATGTACTTTTGTATGTTGCCAAATTTATGACCATTTAGATGACCATGCTTTTTGACACTCAGTGGTGTTTACATATCTTTGCCCTTGACTGTACCAGGCAACGGATAAACATACTTATATAATGTAGATAAATACATACTTAAATACATACAACATCCATGACTCGGGCACAAGCATTCGTATTCATCATACATACTCCGGTCAATTTAGACATTCGAAGTTACCTAAATTCCCACCAAGCTGAAAATCGGTAAGATTGTTTAAAATATCATTAAAAACAAAATTTGAAAGTTCCCCATCTTTCCCCTGTAAGGAAAAAAATTTATTCAAGGTCAAAGGTAAAAAAAAATAGTTTTTCGCGATTTTCAGCAAAATGGTAAGTTTTATCATAAAAATATTTCAATCAAAAATTGTAGATCATAAAATTATCTACAAAAAATTAATTAATACTTTCTTTTCTACGAGCCACCGTTTTTGAGATATAACGATTCAAAAAGTTGTAAAAGTTGTAATCGTCATAATATGCATATGGTCTAATTTGACCGGACTAACAACTGTCTGCCCCTACTGGGATTCGAACCCAGGACCTCTAGCTTCATAGTCAGGGTCACTAACCACTAGGCTATCCGGTCGTCAAAGAAAGAAAGAAAGGCCAGGCTACAGTACCCACACGCGTCCTGTGCGGATTGGAAACTTTGCACTCACCATTGTAATGCTTCGCTTGTGTGTGCAGGTATCCTTACGATGTTTTCCTTCACACACGGTCCAATAATTTATTAACACTCTATTTTCAAGTACCTACAAAGACTTAGATGAAAGGGTGAAAAATAAAATAGACACTTAAATTATTCTGCCTCATCTCTTCTATCTGTAACATATAAATTATTTTGTACGTTTTTTAAACGTAACATAAAATTAATTACAGGTCTTCTTCAATGTCTAGACTGATTTTGCATTCACTAAATCTTCGCCGCCCACGGTTATGTACGACTTGTACGCGGAAAGCGTGACGGTAGAAATAAATCTACTAAAAGATGGTAGAATTGCAGCTAACGACAGCATTACGAAAGCACTATGTAAAATGAGTAAGTTATTGCCTAAATTCGTAGCATAGTCGATCAAGGAATTATTTCAGTAATTGAATCAGGCGTTACTGTGCGGAGGTCCATTTAATAATAATAAATAAAATAAATAATAATAATAAAAGAAATTTTTATTTACCAATACACGAAAAAAAGTACATTATCAAAGCATTAGGCACATACAAGTATTAGGTAAATAGGACAGGAGACTCAGCAGGCATGCTGGTTTTCAGTCTCCGACCTCATTAAAAACTAACTTAAAATCTAACTAAGCTAAGGTAAGGAAGGTTCGCTGCCAAAGCGACAGATGACGAAATAACTTCTTTCTGGTTCTAATTTACATCATTAGGTGAGGTTTTTATTAATTTACATATATAGGGGCAGATATACATTATCCCTAACACGACGATTTCTGCTTTTCCAAAAGCCATTGCTTACTCAGCTTCTTGAAGGCATATAGCGATTGGGCCTTTTTAATTGGTGGGGGTAAATCATTCCAGCATTTAGATGTTGCGAATCGAAAGCTGCCCCTAAAAGCAACCAATTTGCGTATTCGTGGCATACCTACAGAACCAGTCCTGCTGTCGTCATTGCGCCACAACAGTTTATCAAATAGATATTTTGGTCGACCACTCCATTTGAGACTGTAGACCAGCGATCCCAACTTAAACTTACGTCTATTTTCCATGTTAAGGATATCATAGGTATTCAAGTAAGGCGTGATATGTGAATAACGGTGAATATCATAGCAGTATCGCATGCATGAGTTTTGTACCCTTTGAACTTTTTTCTCGGTCTTCTCGGTCTCTTTGAACAAGAAACATTTATTGTTACTCCGCTACTCATGTGCAAGATTGCAAGATAGTATGTTTTGCATGCAAGCCCAGGCGCAGGCTTGACTATCTTGCAACCTTGCACGGGAGCAGCAGAGTAAGGTAAATGTTTTTTATTAGTTTATTCGCGTAGTTTCTATGGCACCATTTCTATTCATTACTACAAAACTCAACAACAAATTTACATAAAAATAAATGTCCATCGGGTGCATAGCGTGAAGGTTCACGGTTTCACATGACGTGAATGAATAGGTACAAGTCTGCCGAGGTTACTGCAAGCGATATGGTTTTAAATAAACTATCTTTCGTCTCACCTTTTTACATACAGCTGTTGGAGTTTTCCGTAGCGCTTGTAGTTTCGCAATTATCTACTTATAAGCTGTTGGCAGCTATTTCGTCTGCATATTCGTTTGTTTTAAGGGGTTTAAATGTGATTGCAGACTACGATCTACCTCATCGACAGATTTCGGTTTAGTTCTCGTGGTCTCACTGTTATGTCCTGTTGCAAAAAAGTCGAATTACACACCATAAGGTCGACCGAACCCCGCTTTCGCGGGGCTCCTTTTTCTATGCGGTTTGCCCTTCGTGCATTAGAAGATACCTAACGAACCTAACCTAATTTTATTATTTCTAGTTTTTATAACTATATAAATTGTTTTGGTGTGATTAACTGCCGTAGTTATAGCAGTAAGATTTAAATAATTTTTCGTTTAATACATACATAAATCATGTCTCCATCCCCCTTGGGGCAGACAGGTACTAAGGCAACAAGACCTTAAGGCGACATTTAGCATGATTGTGGGCGTATAGGTGGAAAGAAGAATCAAAATAGTGATGGGTTGCTATCCGCATCGCCTATATAAACATGATTCCTAAGATTTTCACCCATTTCCTCGTTGGGCTTTTACCATCTGCGCGGGAAGAGAAGCAACTTAATCCCTTGTTTTATCCTTGAGAATATTCGATTTGACGTTTATTTCGTGTTGAGTATTCTAGAAAGAAAGAAATTTCATTCATTCATTTCATATTTACAAACTGAAGCCTGTTTGTAAGGCAGTAAATTAGACAAAAGTCAATATCAAAGTAGGTAGGTAGCAGTGGCGTGGCGTCAAGTATATCGAAGGCAGGCCGAAAGGAATTTAACTAGCCTTTTCCTCTAATTGTGCACAATAAAGTGCCCAACTGCCTTAAAATAACCTAGCCAGTGGGAATCGAGTTTTACGGACTCCACGCCACTGGTAGGTAGTTAGGTACTAAAGTTATTGAGTTCGATCTGGATTCAACAGTGGCGTAATTTTTGTCGGTGTCATAGTTTATGCATTGTCGTGTCTTGTACAATAATGTAAACATCATTTTCATAGTGAAACCCAATTTGTCCAATTTCATAAACTACATTTACAATATATAAGTTGTTCCTCTATCGCTGGCGTAAATTGATGTGTTACCGACTCTTGTTTTCTTAAAACAATGTAGAAGAATAATGGTGTTTTAATTTAAATCTGGGTCAACCACTGGATAACGTTTTAATACCACTTTAACCTGGCAATCGAGAGAGTTTTCGTTCTAACTGATGATTATTTATAATCTCTGGTTACGTAAACGCTCTCTTGCCTTGACAGAGAGTTTGAAAGCCCACGGGTAACTCAAACAAATGAGTGACGTTTCATTTTGTAAAATATGAGCTCGTCTCTGTGAGGTTACTCCCGCATATTAATTAATTATAGCCACTGTTATTTCGTAACATTTCTTTAACGTGTGAAATGATTTTGGCAACTTTGACGGCACTTCAGAAAATTGGCAGTTACGTGTATTTAGTTACGCTATTTACGTAGGCCGGTTGCGTTCGGAAATAATCATTGTTACGGCTTTGCATTGCCGTCGATAAAATACTGTGTTTGTATGAAAACTGTGTCATACCGCGTAAAGTACAAATTCATCTTTCTTTTGTTTATAAATAACCTGTAACCGGAACAAGCTTTCGGCCCACCACACCGTCTGCCGCGAAGGTGCGTGCTCGACGCAGCGCCAGTCTCGCACGGACTTTTGCGACGGCAGCCGCGCACCATACTCTCAGCGAAAAACAAACAAAACATTTTTGAATTCGAGTAAACAAATATGATCGCGTGAAGATGTCGTTCTGCAGAATCACAGGGCGCAGCAGAGGGCTGCCGAAGCCAAACTATTTCCCGCTCCTCGCTCCGATATCGCCGGCCGATGCGAAGCGATGCTGCAGGATCACGGGAAAGTCCTACGGGCTACCCTCACACCACTACATTCCAGTGCTCCTCACGGCGCGTTCCGGCAGAAAGAAGTGCAAGATAACCAACGTCTCCGGCGAACTCGGCCCGCACCATTACGCACCTGAAATTAACTACGGAAACAGAAAGCATGATTTGTTACCTGACTTTAGATATATATTCCCCGTGCTTGACGGATCTTCGGAGGCGCAAAGGGCTTTAATGGATGTGCTGTTGACTAAACAAGTGACTGACGACAAACGTTACGTGTATACTGTTCAAGAAAGGAGGTGTAGTTTAGTGTTCTCGGCTCGTATGGAAGCAGCGGTGCGCGATGGAGACGTGAGGGATGTTATGCTTGCAAAGGATTCTGATACGGTGCTGATCAAAACAAAACAGGGCCGCAGTGTTTCAATGGACTTTAAAGATTTCACTGAAGATGTCGAAATGTACGAAGGTGAGGGGCCCAACGCTGAAGTACTGAAGCAGAGAGAAAAAGAAGAGTTAGAAGAGAAAAAGAAGAAGCGAAAGCGTGCAGCGGGATTGTCCTCTATGAAGAAAATATTTGAAAATAAAGAAAAATTAGCTGAAGTACAAGAATTAGAAGAAGAGAAGCAACGCCAAGAGCGAATGGCGAAGAAGGCTAAAATTGAAGAATTTAAACATGAGAAGCACGACCTCAAAACTTTCAATTATAATAACTTTGATGTGAGCCATATGCGGTCAAAGTCGAGTATCGCGATGTGCAGTGGAGAGTGGACGGAACGAATGCATCCACTTTTAGAATCGTGGGACTGGGAAGTGTTTGAAAAGGAAGTGGGTAATAAACAAGTCGTGCCAACGGTGACTAAATTACCAACACCTGTTAAAATAACCCCGTACCACTGTGAGGCGGAGATATACGAATCAGATCGAAACATTAGCGATGTTTCGGTAACTTTGGGAAGTGTTCCGTGTGTTAATCCCTTAAAAGTTCCAAAAGAACGGCCGTCAGAAACTGTTCTGAATGCCGTAAAAGAACTTACAGAGGAGCGTTTGAATGAAACGATAAATATTGAAGAAAAATTGCTGTTGGAAAATAAAGTTGATATGCTCCCTTCCTTAGAAATGTTGCCAGACGTCATTAAAAATATTAAAAAAGGCAAAAGAGAAAAGATAGCCAAAATTTCTGGTTTGACTATAGATATAAACAAAGCGAAGAAGTTTATTCCTGGTCAACATGTAAACACACCTCAAGGACCAGTGTTTGTACCGGGACAAACTGTTGAAACTCCAGTTGGTCCTGTTTTTGTTCCTGGACTTAGTATTAATACACCTACTGGCCCGGGCCTTATACCTGGTCACATAGTCACTAGTGAAAATACTAACGAGCCTTGTTTCCTAGCAGGACAAGTACTTCAAACTTCAAAGGGAGAAGAGTTTGTGTGCGGACAAGTTATGAAAACCAAAGACAATACTCAGCGTTTCACTGAAGGCCAAACAGTTATTTCTGAAGAAGGATTAAAATTTGTACCTGGAAAAGTCTTACATAGCGGTTCTGAAGAAATTTTTGTTCCTGGTCAAACAATAATGACCCCTGAAGGTGTGCAATTTATTCCGGGACAGACTATTACCGATAATAGCAAAGGAGTTATTTTTACACCTGGTCAAAACGCTAAGATAAATAATGACTGGCAGTTTGTGCCGGGGCAAGTAGTGCAGCAAGAAGAAGGCTTACAATTTGTACCTGGAGCGACACTAGCGACCCCTAATGGTCTCAAATTTGTACCAGGCCAGACTGTTTCCGTTGATGGTGAAACAATCTTTGTACCTGGCATAACAAAAACATCAAGCAGCGACAGCTTACAATTTGTCCCGGGCACCACAGTTGAAACAATAGATGGGCCCAAATTTATTGAAGGACAAATAGTGCACACTGAATATGGTGAAAAGTTTTTGCCTGGAAAAACTATAGTGGAAACAAATGGACATGTTGAATTTTCTATTGCTAAATCAGTGGAAGACATTACTTTCTCCGAGTCAGCTCCGACTGGATTACCAATTGATATCAAAACTTGTTCACTGTCTGAAGACTCCTTGTATGTTTTTGGACATATGGTGCAATCAGCTAAGGGGATTGAATTCTATCCCGGCCCACGAGTACCTAAATTCGATGGTAAAGTTGTCCCCGGAAGACTAGTGAAGAATGAATTAAATCAATCCAGATTTGTACCAGGAACGATGGTGGAAGGCATTTTTGTACCCGGGCAAATAGTTTTCACTGAAAATGGCGAACAATTTGTTCCTGGTCAAGTTGTAGATACTGCTGATGGCCCTAAATTTGTTCCCGGGCAAGTAGTCAACACAAGAAATGGACCAAAGTTCGTACCAGGTCAGACGATACACACCATTGATGGCCCTCGTTTCGTACCTGGACAGATTATTGAGACTAAGGCTGGGCCCACATTTATACCTGGCCAAGTTATTTCGACTGAAGATGAAGGCTCAAGATTTGTTCCTGGTCAAGTAGTTGACACCGAAGAAGGACCTAGATTTGTCCCTGGAAGAGTAATAGAAACAGATGACAATGGGGTCACCTTTGTTCCCGGTCAAATCGTTCAAACGCCAGAAGGCCTCAAGTTCATTGCTCCAGATTTAACAGAAGGCGAAGAAGGTCTTGAATTTTCTGTGCAAAGTTTTGTTGTTACCCCTGAAGAACTTAAACTTCTGAAAGTAAAAACCAATCCTAATGATACCACTTCAACTAAAGGAGAGTTGAGCATTGACACGAACATGTTGAGGCAACTGTCTGAAGCAGGAATGTCTATTGGTAGGCAAGTGCCGGCTGAACTACCTGCAATCAGCGTAGTTCTGAATCATACACGAAACGTTGAAGCTTTAAAAGCATTTATCACTGATTATGGATTAAAAGATGATGTTGCCAATCAATTGATGGATGTAATTACATCTATCATAGAAATGAGTGCGCATTTGAAGTCAGAGTTACGTGATAGTAACAACAACGAAGATAAAATAAATGATAGAAAAGGAAGAGCTAGTAGAAAGCGAGCTGAAATGCAAGAAGCTGGGTATGTAGGTGGCAACGGACAAACAGCTCATCAGGAACATGTTAAAAATTCAATAGCCGCAGCTGTGTTGGCCGCTTTAGTGACCGCTGAGCAGTTTGAAGAAATTAATAACAATAATAGTAGAGAAAAATATAACTTAATTTTAAAGTCGATTGACACAATTTTAGGTAAAGCTATAAACGAAGATTTTGTGTCTGCCATGTTTGAAATTCTACAAAAGAATGAAGACAAAGAATTCCTTTGCGATGAAATCCTTGAAAACACGACACAACCCAAAGTTGAACTAATTAAAATAGCAATTAACAGCTCTTTGCAGAAACAGACTATTACAGAAGAAGACATAATTGAGAAATTTGGAGACTTTTTGAGCAGTGAAAATGACGTTTTAGGACCAGCGTTTAAAAATATCACTAAGAGTGATACAAATCTTCTGCATCACGTATTGAGCAATATATCTGACTCAATTTCGTTCATCAAAACTGATAATGAAGCTACTGAAACGCTGCAAAAGGCCATTGTGTCCGCTGTTCAAGAAGCAAGCACTAAGGAATTAGAAGCACTTTTAAATGACGCCGGTAGCAAAAATTTGAAGGAACTGATTGTCCAATCCGTCGGTCTGGCTAAAATTCTTGGTATGCGAGACGTGGCCGCCAGTCTCCTTGCAGTTGCAAACGATGAACAAAGTTTAACTAAAATAGCGAGTGACCCGACAAGTCTTAACATTTTGAAACGTCTGACAGTTATGCGGAAACTTGCTGACAAAACACCAAGCTTACACTCGGCATTGAGGAAATTAGAAACTGATCCAGAACTGGCTCGAACAGATCCTAAATTAAGGGATTTGGTGAGAGAAAGTGCTGCCCTCATGATCGTGCCCGAGGAACCTCCTTTAATGACGTCAGCTGACGTGCCGTTGAGTTTACTCGATCCTGAGAATAGTTTGGCTATGGAAGATTTCTTACTCCAACACAAGAAGCACCCTGGCGCTCTGTTGATAATGAAAAGGGGTTTACAAGCCGTGGTTCCCAGAGAAGCTAGCCGCGCAGTTTTGACCGGACAAGTCGCTTACACAGTTCTCGATGAGAATGGAATCCGACACTTCGAACCGCTACACGTATTTTCAGCTTTAAATTTAAGTCAGCCAACAGCTCATCGCTTTTCCATGTACAGCTGTCTCGTGGCTGATAATGACAAAGAAGACTTGGAAGATTTCACAGGATATTGTAATATAAGTAACAATCAGAAAATTACCAAACTAGGCGGGTGGGGACGCAAATACAACGGCGTCCTCCTCGATAGAGAGAACACTAGAAGTCGAATGAATAGCGTGGATCACACGCCAAGTTACAAAAGATACCCTTCAAGATCCCTGTCGAGGTCTAGATCTAGTTGTAGCAGAAGCCCTCCTAAGGTAACTTTTAAAGCTGTTAATTTTACTAACCCGTCAATAAAAAAAAATTATTATTTTAAGACTTCGATGAACAATGCCACCTAAAATATTTGCACAAGATCATTTACAGCTGTATCCTAGTTATTAAGAGACTTCATTTTATATAGAGAGTATATTTGTTTAATTTAATGTTTCTTTGTTTCAGGTAGAAGATGTGGTTGTGGCCTCGTCGGATTACACGGCGACGGCTGACGACGAAGTGTCCCTAAAGGCGGGAGACATCGTCGAAGTTCTCGACACTAAGACCGCCCTCGGATCCAAGTGAGTAGCATTATTTATTGGCATGAGCTTTGCACAACCGTGCCCCCATTGATGTACGTAAATAACTGAAGCATACGCGTCTTGCGACACTGGAGTCATTACTTCGAGTAACTCGACTATCTAAACTAATACCTATTTCGAGACATCACTCACGCTTAACACAAATCTGATGCTCAGGGTGACCTCTTAATCTGTTGGATCTAGCGTTGGCAGAGGGATTTGACGACCATAAATTTCGGGAATGCGTTTAACAGATTAGATACGTCGAACATTCCGCACCGGACTTCGGATATTTTCGGCGGGGTCGTTGCACTATTACGAAACACGATTAACATAATCATTTTTTCACGTCACTATCACTGTTCACCAGCTAACAGCGTCATCATAATGCTTCATCATCATCACACGGTCGTTTGACGACGTAATGAGAGATCTATGTTGATGCAGGTACAGAGGTCGAGTATATTGTTACGAGAAACATTTCTTCAATACGCGGGGGCCTTCTGTTGACTACGTATTTAGCGTTCCTACGTACAGGATGTATTATTACTGATCATGTCATCAATGAAGAGGACGAACACGGAGTGAAGAAGTCATTGATCATTGTAAATATATTCACTTCTAGGAGCAGTTTTATGTTGTACGAATCATTGTGTTGTGATCGACATTAGTACTATTGTGATAACTATGTTACATTCATTTGTTTTTAATATAATTGTATATATACATGTAGCTACGCTATTGGCATTACGCTGTGTTCTATCATGTTTGTATTGTATTATGTACTCATTTAGGTGGTTAGATGTTCGTGTATAACGAATCCAAAAAAAATTGGAGCTTCATAATGTTAAATTGACTTCACACAGTACACATTGAAATATATTACTTGTCTAATTTTAGGGAATATAGGTGTAATAAAAATTAATACATTTTAATTCTTGTTAATTTATTTGCTACCTTGTTAAAATATTTGATGCCTCAACGAACACATTTTTCTGGTCTTGCCTAAAATGATCACACAGTAAAACACGACAATTAAGAGTCGTAGTATATCTTGAGGATGACACTGTCATCATAAATACCAGGAGGACATATTTGTTTTGAAATACCTTATGAATCATAGGATGGTATTTACATTTCGCTCTGATTCAGAGAGTCGACTATTAATATTGAGAATTGAGAAAGACTCGTATTTTCTCTTTTGGATACAAAACTCTTTAAATATGTAATCGAGCAAGGAAATAATCATCAAAATGTTACAAAAAAAACTAAGAATAAAAAAGAAAGTTTTCCTGTAGATACAAAGATAACTTTAAACTCTTGTATTTTTTAAATGAGCTTTAGGTTGAACAGACGCCATAGATTTCTTATAAGAAGTTCTCACAAAAAGCGGCAAACTTTTAACTTTCGTTACCTTTGTCTTTTCAGAAAACTAACTACGATTAGCCGAGGTTTAGGTACATTCAGGTGTATTTTTTTAAATTAAGTATATTTAGTATTTAGTTTATTTAAAAACACCGTTCAGATTATACCTTTACAGTACTGATGTGAAACGAAAGTGCACCGATTTATTTTGGCCATGAAACTACAACTCTGAAATCCGAACCTTAGCTATCCAGCCAATTTCTTACGTCTTCAAAATGCTTCATTATCTCAGAATAATTATTCCATTTTACAACGAGCCGGTCCCATAATTCAAACTGACATGTCACAAAGCAAACCTGGCTCAGTCCGCCCATGTCCCCGTATTCCGAGTAAAAGACAAGGAAGTGTTGTAAAAAAAGAGACAAAAGGCAGGCAACGTCAGCGCTTTGAACTCGTTCAGACGAAACTGGCGAGCCGCCAAGCCAGGTAGGGTATGTATCACACCTATCATCTAGAGCTAGACTTTGTCCAGCGGATCTCGGAGTTTAGAAAATTATGGATATTCTAGAATTTACAGAATGTGCAACAAAGGAGGACAGAGGAGAAAATGCAAGAATAAACAGGAATTATAAATAAATGTTATGGAACTATTGAGACTTTTGCCCTAGTCCTACTCTAATCAAAGCATGTCAACTATAACTGTGGGTAGGGCCTACAATAAAGCAAGAGAGAGAGAGAGAAAAAAAAAGCTTAAGCGCATTGGTTAGCGTAAATGTAGTTCTTCTTCTTTTTTTAATATAAACAGTATACCTATTCAAAAATCTTGTGAAGAAAATGTCAGCAACGTTGTACGGTAGAGCACGGTTAAAAGACCCCTTCCCCCCTGTCGGGCTCTTAGCCGACGGATAATGATATCCCTCAGAATCTGCCAGGAAATCATTAACCGATGCCCAGGGTGCGCCGGAGCAAGCACTGCTCTTACCCTCGGACGGATTCAAAAACGAACCGCAGCTCTTGACCACACGCGGAGGTAGCCCGACTTCTTCTTTTTTTAATATGGCCCCATCGATCGATGCGATAATTTCGCCAATGTCAAAGTAATAAATACAGTATTCAAAAATGTTGTGACGAAAATGTCGGCAACGTTGTACGGTAGAACACGGTCAAAAAACCCCCCTCCCTGTCAGATACATGCTACGTTTTCCTATCTATTGCTCCAATCGTCTGTGTTTATGGATAGATACAACCTAGAGCTCTTAAGGCCAGAGTGAGGCTGTTCCTCAACCAGTGAGCTACACCGCCGACTTAATCTACACTTCTTCATCAGGTGTGATGGGTCAATCACTGGTCAAACTGGAACTCTTAAAAGCAAATGACACACACACACACTTTCAACAAATGACGTTTGTCAGTAATACAATTCTCCAATCACTATTATAGTTTTAACCAAATGACAAGTATCTGTAACCGAAATCAATTTACAAGAAGCGATAAAATCGCTGTTTCATTTCAGTTGTTACAAGCCCTTATCCCAATGTCTTTAGAGGCTACAGTGGCTTATACTTCCTCAATAAAACAACCGAAGCTGTCGACACCGCCCGTTAACACTTCATGAGTTTTTATAGATTCGTGAAAACAGTTTATTACTCTATTTATGAGATAAATAATGGGTAGCAGCCACACCTAAGACGCTAATTTCGAAAGGAATCACTGTTCGAATAATTCACTCGCATCTGTTTTTGTTACCTCATTCTGACGATGGATATTTGGGTGTAAGTATACATGGTTTTAAAAGAAAACATAGAAAGTGTTTTCGTACATAACGGACAATTAGGTATAGGTGAGAAACTTAAATAAATTACCTGTATGTAGTAGTGTACAGAACTGATATGGGACTTCTGTCATGTATCTAATTTAGAACGTCAATTTGTCTATTCGCACACATTACTCACACATGCAACAGGTCATTTACAAGTTTTTCACCTTTACCTCTTATTAACGTAATCTGAGCGTGGTTTCTTTTTTAAACCGATTTCAAAAAGGGAGTTCCTCAACTGGATTGTATTTTTATCAAGTCTGTTAATATGAAATCTAAAAAGTCATAATGGATCCAATTCTATTGGTTAAATTTACTTGATATCTATATATATAAAACTCAAAGGTGACTGACTGACTGACTGACTGACTGACTGACATAGTGATCTATCAACGCACAGCTCAAACCACTGGACGTATCGGGCTGAAATTTGGCATGCAGGTAGATCTTATGACGTAGGCATCCGCTAAGAAAGGATTTTTGGAAATTCCCACGGGATAAGGAAAAAACGGGAATTATATATTCGATTCCGAGTGACACTATCTCAGTAACTATAATAAGTAGACTCTTCAAATTTGATACAAAAGTAGGTGATTACAAAACTAAGAAACTCATTTCAGGATTTTTGGAAATTCCCACGGGATAAGGAAAAAAACAGGATTTATATATTCAGTTTAACGAAATCCTATGAACTATAATTACTAGACTCTTCAAATTTGGCATAGAAGTAGGTGATTATAATAGTAAAATAATGTTTTAATGCTTTTTGGAAATTCCCACGGGATAAAAACGGGATTTATGTATTCAGTTCTACGGGATCGATTTTTCGTTTTACTGGTCGTATAAAATTGAAATTTGGCCTTCAATTTCCCTTGGGGAGTGTAGGGGAGCGCTACAAAAAGATTTCCCGAAATTCCCACGGGAACGGGAAAAACGGGACTTTTCGTTTTCTGGTTGCAGAAAGCTGAAATTCGGCATGTAGGTTGTTTCGGGAATGTAGAGGAGCATTAAGAGAGTACTTTCCAAAATTCCCACGGGAACGGGAAAAAAACAGGATTTTACGTTTTACTGGTCGTAGAAAGCTGAAATTTGGCAAGTGGGTTCCTTGGTGAGTGTAGGGGAGCATTATGAGATAATTTCCCAAAATTCTTCTTCTTCGTTCCCGTAAGAATTTCGGGAAATGCTTTATTTGGCGAAATTCTTACGGAAACGGGAAAAACGAAAAGCGGGGGAAAGTTGAAATTTGTCACGTAGGTTTATTCGGGAGCGTAGGGGAACACTAAGAAAGGATTTTCCGAAACGCCCACAAGGACGGGAAAAAACCGGATTTTACGTTTCCAGACGAAACAGCGGAAGAAAGAGACTTAACATTTATAACGTGTGTTTCTTTAAAGGCTTTAAGTGTACTCCGAAAGCACTCCCCAAAATTTCCACGGGAACGGGAAAAAACTTATTTTTTCATTTTACATCTTAGCGCGTACGAAGTCGCGGGCAAAAGCTATTTAGGATGTATTTTAGGACAGCCCTATAGGTTAGGTTAGGTTTGTTTTATAAAAATCCTGCAATATTTACAGTTTCAGAAAAATTAAGGCAGCGGGGCAATGCGGGGGCTGGCTTGCATGCTTGCTTGAGTCCTTGCTTTGCATGCTTGATTGCATACTTGCTTTCATGCATGCTTGCTTTCATGCATGCTTGCATGCTTGCTTGCATGGGTGCTTACTTGCATGCATGCTTGCTTGCACGCTTGCTTGCATGCATGCTTGCATGCTTGCTTGCATGGGTGCTTACTTGCATGCATGCTTGCTTGCACACTTGCTTGCATGCTTGCTTGCCTGCTTGCATGCCTGCTTGCATGCATGCTTGCTTGCATGGGTGCTTACTTGCATGCATGCTTGCTTGCACGCTTGCTTGCATGCATGCTTGCATGCTTGCTTGCATGGGTCCTTACTTGCATGCATGCTTGCTTGCACACTTGCTTGCATGCTTGCTTGCCTGCTTGCATGCATGCTTGCTTGCATGGGTGCTTACTTGCATGCATGCTTGCTTGCACGCTTGCTTGCATGCTTGCTTGCCTGCTTGCATGCCTGCTTGCATGCCTGCTTGCATGCCTGCTTGCATGCCTGCTTGCATGCCTGCTTGCATACTTACATGCTTGAAGGCTTGCATGCCTGCTTGCATACTTGCATGTATGCTTGAAAGCTTGCAGGTTTGGTTGCTCGGTTGCTTAATTGCTAGCTTCTTTGAAATGCTCATGGTTCACGCGTGCGAAGCCGCGGGCAAAAGCTAGTTTGGTATATGTGTGTATGACGGATGCAATTTTAAATATAGTCAATAAAAATACAGTGAGTACTTAAATCAGT
This sequence comes from Pandemis corylana, assembly GCA_949127965.1. Taxonomy (NCBI): domain Eukaryota; kingdom Metazoa; phylum Arthropoda; class Insecta; order Lepidoptera; family Tortricidae; genus Pandemis; species Pandemis corylana. The sequence continues at coordinate 1,544,464 of OX421851.1, read as the reverse complement.
ATAAAAACATACATACATATATCATATGGGTTTGGTACCATGTTACTGCCCATTGTTTCTGATCCATTGCCACATCTACCACAAACTCTTAGTAAGAATTGGTTTGGAGCGCAGGCTATGTTTACTGCACTACGTTCTTAATATTTTATTTAAATTGTGTCTGTATCTGTTTTTTTTTCCCAATAAAGAAAATAAATTAATACCTAAATAAATGTGATCGAGGTCACAAATATTAACTTTAATTCGATAAACTACAAAGTTCGCCTTTTCGATTAAGTCAACAAAATTCGAATCTAATTTATCATCGTCACGCTCCAGAAACTCATTAAAGGCCTGAAGTTTCCGTCCACTATTTCTGGCTGCGCCTGCGCCAGAATCAGAGTGACGTCAATGGCGGCACAGTTCCCATCGGGGTTAACTCCAGGACCAGGTATCCCCCCCTTCCCCTCTCCTATTCCCCCTTACCCCCTTTACCGATGTTGATGTTTCGTTCGGATTGATGTCAGTGGGAACTAGTTAGAGATGTCTTGGATAATATTTGTCCGATTTTTGGAGCTGCCAAAAAAGCTGTAGGTAAACTATTCTTACCGTCGTATGATGTACTATCCCCCTTATTCATAAACGCTCTATAGGCTTCTCCTAACTTAGCAATCGTTTGTCCTTATCTGTGAAAGGTAAATGTCAAAGTGACAGATAAAGACAAACGATTAAGCGGGCATGTCAATACTTAAGCCACGTTACGTACAACAAAAGTTATGACGAGAGTTCTTTATTTTTTGGATTTATATTCACAGATGCGAAAGTTTAGAAGTAAAAGATTGGCGTCAAAATCGCTTCGAATTTTTTTATATCTAAAACTTACACAATTGCTGCTTTTACTTTTTAGTAGCGACTTAAATTCAAACAATAATGCATCTTAACCTATCTTTATCGAACACTCAAAGAAAAATCAGAAGTAATTGACCCAATAATTGCCTAATAAGGTATTTATTATACTAGTACGGCATCATTATCTTTCATGTCAAAAAAAACAAGCTATAACGACTTGTTACGCCACAAAGAAGAAGAAGAAGAAGTTGTTTTCTTCCATGCTGGTCTGGGAGTAAAGAAAAAAACCTAGAATTTACCAATTGATTCTCTTCCCGCGCAGAAGGTAAAAGCCCATCGAGGGAATGGGCGAGTCTTAGGAATCATGTTATAGGCGATGCGGCTAGCAGCCACAGCTATACGCCCTTAATCATGCTAAACGTGGCCTTAAGGTTTTGTTACCTTAGGCTCTGTCTACCCAGTAAGGGATATAGACGTGATTTGTTTTCTACAAACTCCATGCTTCATAGCCAAGTTCTCTCACCACTGGGTTATTCCTAACTAGCTTCTGCCCGCGACTTCGTCGGCGTAGAATCATACATAAAAACCTTCCTCTTAAATCACTCTATCTATTAAAAAACACCGCATCAAAATCCGTTGTGTAGTTTTGAAGATATAAGCATACATAGGGACATAGGGACATAGGGATACAGGGACAGAGAAAGCGACTTTGTTTTATACTATGTAGTGATACATTTTGTTATCTACTTTCTTCTCAAGCCCCCGGGCCCCACTTATACAACCGCAGTATAAATAGAGTAGCCAGTAAATCACATGATGCAACCTGAGCTCCTCAGACCCTGACATTGCGGCTCCGTCAGCCGTGATTGATGCGCTGACACCGGCTGTGACGTCTGCACTCTACAGGAAAAGCTTTTTGTTACTGAGAAATTTATTTCTTTTAGACGTGAAGGGAAGTCAACTCGATAATTAGAGCCAAGACAATTTGGATGTCGAAGAAAGAATAGGTTTACGTGAGATATATCATCATCATCATCATCATCAGCCTATATTAGTCCACTGCTGGACATAGGCCTCCCCTAATGAGCGCCATAGCGCCCTGTCTTCAGCTTGACGCATCCAGCATCTGCCTGCAGTCTTTCGCAGATCGTCATCCCACCTGGCCGGAGGATATATGAGATATATATACAGAGATGAAATGGATCTAGTTTAGGTTAGCTCGCTGTTAGATCCATACTAAAAGTGACAGCTAAAACCTGAACTGAGTCCAAATTGAATCGCATTAAGACGTCATGGTCAGGCCCGAGCTCATTAATTTACCAACGGTATCTGTTTTTGCCAAATTGAAACAAAGCTTTTTAGATATTATAGTCCTGGTGGTCATAAGCATTCTACAAAAGCTCGTTGGTAATAACTTGCGTTAGGCTTTGAAAAAAAGGTTTACTTAAGACTAATGAGCAAAATTAATGAGTTATATCCCATACAATGCTGTATTCACTTTTGCTCATCAAAGTCTGAGGTCAAAACATTACGAGTGAAATAGAATTACGCCTTTCGTAAAAGTCAGCGGAGTAACCCACGCCTCGAATCGGAATCAACCAATTACATTACTTCTAATTACACGTTACATAACCGTTCCAATTTACCCAAGTGACCCAAGATTTGATACTCATCAGATACGAAAGGCATTCCAACCACATTCTTCTAAGTATTTCGTGCTTAAATCCCTTATCCTAGTCATGCTGTATGCTCCCTCCAAGGTTTGGTGTGCAAACCTTTGTGGCTAACGGTACTCCCTCTAACTCCCAGGACCGTGGACCCTGACCTTGACGTGGCAGCTCAGCTCCTGGACACCAGCGCTGCGAAGCACAAGGCTGCTATAAGACCTAAGAAGAACCACCCGAGGGGAAAGAGTGGAGGGAAAGAAGAAAGGTAAGGTCTTTGGTGTGGTGGCTTCGCTTTTAACTATTAAAGTTTAATCATATTAGCAGTGCAATGGTATTTAAAAATAGGAATCATGTTATAGGCGATGCCGCTAGCAACCCATCACTATTTTGATTCCACCCTCCACCTATACGCTCACAATCAAGCAACACGTGGCCTTTAGGTCATGTTACTAGGCTCGGTCTACCCCGTAAGGGATAAAGACTTGATTTATGATTGTATGAATGTATTGTTTAATAGGGTGGAAGACAATTATAACCAGAGGATAGACCTTGCTAGTCTGGAGAATTAATAAATAATACCTCTATCACATCCTCATAAAATTTGAGAGCCTAGCTCTTGTTGGTGGAGTAACCACTATTCACTTCTTTGTTCTGCCACTGCTTTTAACTCCTAACATGACACTACGTTAACCGTCTCCTTTGCTTAATCCATAAACGCACTTTTCGGCCTTCCTCTGCCTCTTCTTGCATCTATTTTCCCTTGTATCAAAGTTTAATTCTTCATGAGCCATAAATTTCAGCGCCCCTCACTGTCCACGTCAAAATGCTGCTTATCAATTAGATTAGCTATCAAAGTTGTGGCAACGTTCTTTAGCCAACATATTTCATCAAGAAGTTCCTATTTAACTTCTCCAACATTATCATGATCACGACACGTAATTTTATCTTGAAAAATCAAATATTAAACAGATTTAAAATCCAATCGTTCATCGTTACATCGGAATGGAATGGGACGAATGATCGTAACAAATCGACGCTCCACTGACCTCGATGTATCTCGTGTATTATTAACAATATTCGCTCATTCTCACAATTACATAATTATACGCAACAGTAGTTTGGTGACCTGATTATAGAAATAATCACAAGGTCTCTGTACATCGGGTAAGTTTATAGCAGCTATTAATTTAATGGCGATTTATTTCAATTTACACTCCTACTTTAAAATCAGTGCTGCATGTGTCTAACACCTCAGCGTAATGCTGAGCCAGCGACCGTTTCACTTTTGCGAAGACACACAACGCTGATGATCTATTTTTCATGTCTGTGTTTTTTTTTCTTGTTTATCTTATATATAAAATTCTCGTGTCACAATGTTCGTTCCCGTACTCCTCCGAAACGGCTTGACCGATTCTTACCAAATTTTATATGCCTATTCAGTAGGTCTGAGAATCGGCTACTATCTATTTTTCATATTGAAATTTAGAAGAAAAAAAACGGGAGCGAAGCCGCTGGCAACAGCTAGTTTTCTATAAAATTGTGTATAATTTTCTTATATTTGTGTGTCTTGCAAAAAGGAATAAATGTCTTCTTTCTTTCTTTCTTCTTTCTTACTCTCATACTCATTTACGTTTCTAAAGCTTCTCATCAACTTACTATTTCGTTGTATTTTTTCTGGTAATAAGTAATTTCTTCAAAATTGTAAAATAGGTTTGCGAGCAAAATTTTTTCCGCGACAGGCTTGCGGGCTATGTCTACACTGAGGTTTTCGGTTACTATAACCTGCAACAGCTACAGTTACAGCTTGCAGATGTGTACCCGGCTTAAGCTAGTGTTAGAACCTACTTACCCCGGTAATAACCACTGCTTTTAACTGGGGTTTGTTCCTCATCAAAGAAAACTTGGACGACGTGTTTCAAGTAAGTTTATTATTTATTATATTGATACAAGTTAATAGGACAAAAGATTTTTAAAGTTTTCAAATAGCATCTCCACTCTTCGCCTTCTCTACCAAGAATGCCCCTGGCTCAGACCTCCTTTTCCGCCTCCAACGAACCGCTTGTTCTTTCCGTTCAAATCCTTGCTCGGGGATTGGCTCACGTCATTCGCCTGATGACGTGAGCCAATCGCAGATGCAGATTTTCCCGCCAACTAAATAACGGTCTTAAATCAAAAAAGGTGTCGCCATGACCAAATAAATAATATCAACTTTCAAGTCATGCTATGCCAGCGACCGTTTCACTTTTTGCGAAGACACACACAACGCTGATGATCTATTTTCATGTCTGTTTTTTTTTCTTGTTTATTTTCTATAAAATGTTGTGTATTATCTTATATTTGTGTGTCTTTCAAAAAGGAATAAATGTCTTCTTTCTTTTCTTTCTTTCTATGCTAAACATTTCATATTATTCAATCGAAGTCAAATAAAATAATGCCTTAAAACAATGAATTTAAATGTAATAATTCGTAAGCAATGTCAATTCCAAACAATTCCATTCCATTCTCTTAGCGTCATCGATTGTCGAAAGTGACTTCTTCCAACCTTGCTGAAAAATATGTGGCCCTTTATTTCTATCTATCTATCTATCTACAGCCATTGTCCGTCCACTGCTGGACGTAGGCCTCCTTCATATTGCGCCAAATTTCGCGATCCCCCCCTTTATTTACCGTGGCACTATTTAGAGGCACTACTGACCAAAGATCTCTATTTCAAAATCAAGTTTAACAAAGTCGACGGAGCACCGCAGCGGAGCTCCTATTTCTGGGCACTTTCGGCTCTTCGGGCCAGTTAAAGATCTTTTTTTTATGGTGTGGAAAGTGCGCCTTATGCATCCGCCCGGTACGGGTTTACCGGGGGTATGTGGGGCTCTCCCGCGACGGCAGACATACCCACTAAAAACCACACGGATTCCCTATGCAGTCGTATGTGAGGCGTTACGGGAGCACTCGGTGTCACCGCAATGCCCCACGACGACCCCGAGATGGGGTTCCCTCTTCGCGGCACCTGATCTTAGATCTGCTAAAGATCTAGGATAACCTAAACCTACCTCCCATTTATGATATTTAGTTTGGTCGGTAGTACCGCGTAGTAGTGCCATGGGTAATAATTGATAATACATTCTTCTGACGTAATAGAAACGGCCCTTTGCGTTGATTTAATGAGGTCGTCGTCACCGGTTCACCCGCCGTTAAAAAGTCACCGTGGCTAGTCGTAAAATGGCCGTTTTATTGTTTTTTAAGGCGCTCGTTAAATTTTCAAGGTAATTTATGGTCGTAAAAGAAAAGTGGTTTTAAATAGTGTTTTGGCTACGCTAGTTGTAGAGGGCAGAAGTACAAATTGATGCGTACGTAAATAAACCTAAGCTTAAACAATCAAACCAAATATCAAACTAATTTGTTAAAGCGCCCTGCGCAAACGGTCAAATTTGCTTGACAAATTTGTTTGTCAAACTTCTTCTACCGAGATCTTGTTTGACAAACACCGTCGTACACGTTCAAACCTGTTTGTCAAACTCGACCTCAATTCAGATTTTCATCAAACGCATCAAACACGTAGGTTCTTTGACAAACGCCTCAAACACAGCCGTACACTAACAAAAAAACCGGTCAAGTGCGAGTCGGACTCGCGCACCGAGGGTTCCGTATCATTATCTATAAATATCTAAAACCAGTGTAAGCAGAGCCCTGTTCCAAAGCAAAATGTACGCAGTGTGGGGTTACTTTATATTGGTCACTGCTATATACAGACATACATACACATTTACGGTTTTCGCAATTATTCTTTAATCTGTGCTATAAGACCTACCTTCATACCAAATTTCAAGATTCTGCGTTCACGGGAACTACCTTGTAGGTTTTGATTCCCTTGAGAGTTGAAAATTTGCGGAAATTTGCGGCATAAACGGCTGTATCTTTTGATTGCGTTGGCTTAGAAGTTTGATTTTTTCACAGCTTCAAGGGACAGTAGACCTGAGTAATTGATATAAATTTCAGCTTCATACCTCCACGCGTTACTGAGAAAAAGGGTCTTGACAGACGGACGGACGGACGGACAGACGGACAACAAAGTGATCCTATAAGGGTTCCGTTTTTTCCTTTTGAGGTACGGAACCCTAATAATTTGACAAACACGTAAAATTTGACAAACACTTTGATCGTTTATTTAACTTTAGGGCAATCGTCCACTAAAGTTAGAGGGGGGAAGTAAAGCTACCCTGTGTACTTACCTAAGAAATTGAAAATTGAGTCAAACTTTCTACTTAAATAAATAAAATTTGAAACAAAAACTACAAGATGATCCTACGCTATTATTTTTTAATTTCTTGGTGTCATCATTGAATCCATGTTCAATTTTACACGTCGTTAGAGAAATGCCGGAGTAACTAACGAAATGTAACATATTTTAAAATGAAACCGGTCATTACAAATGTTCTGAGAATGTTAAAAAATACCAGATACATTTTATCTGTTATATATACAAGCTATTGAAATGAATAATGGATAATGTAGAGAAAATAAATTCGTCGCCCCCGGAGAATAAAACCGTAATACTATGTTACGATAGTTATATTGTTTTTGCATTTTTGGCTTCTCCGTGACGTAATGCATCTTGTGATTTTTTTCCATATTTTTCCTGAGAGTTTTTACAAAGTTATTGTTTATTTAATTTTTATTCGTTGGAAATTTCGTCTCATTTGTTTTCGCCATTAATACCGTAACAATACTTTAGATTGGCAAACTATAAACCGAAATTCGGCAAAACATGGTGGCGATACTTATCATTGTTACAAAATGATTCGCGGTTTTTCGTAATAACCTTTACCGTTTTATTCGGGTGAAACTTGATAGTGGCACTTCGAGTAAGTGCTGTAACTGTTAAAAAGTATTTGTTTAAATTCTGTACCATATTATTGCCGCTCTTCCGATCACACTCCAGTTATCCTAACAGCCAGTTACTACTGTTATAGAATGGGACAAAACCTATGTATTTATACAACTCTCGAACAGACTGGAACGCATTTCGCGACTACATAACTGAAAACATCAATCTAAAAGTCAATCTTAAAACGACAGACGATATTGAGCTAGCAACTCAAAGAATTACTACAGTAATCCAAAATGCCTGCTGGAAAACCACTCCCACTGTCTCACATACGGAAAAGTCAACCAATATCTCTATGTATATAAGAAACAAATTATCCGAGAAAAGGAGGCTACGGCAACTGATTAGACGCCCAAATGATAAAACTGCGCTTAACAGCGCCATAAAAGAGCTAAAAAAACCTGGTTAAAACAATTAAAGATGACAAACTGCAAGCCACATTGTAATCACTAACAGCAACCAGAGCGACCAACTACTCGCTATGGAAGGCTGCAAAGTCCTACGATAGACCACAAACACACAAGGCCCCTATCAGATATGGTTTAGAAAAATGGGCTAGAACAAACCAAGAAAAAGCTAATGTGTTTGCTGAACGTCTCGCTCAGGTATTCACACCAAACGCTGCAACAGCAAATGACACAGAGAAGCATGTGGAGCAAGTACTGCAAGAGGATCTCCAACTAGACCTTCCAATTAAACCAGTCACCCCTAAGGAACTGCAAAGGTGCATAAGAAATCTGGACAGTAAAAAAGTACCGGGGTATGATCTGCTAACAAAAGAAGTTCTGAGAGAACTACCCAAGACCGCAATCGTCTTCATTACTGTTTTGTTCAATTCCCTGATTCATGGAAGATCTCACAAATTACCATGATCTACAAACCGGGTAAGCCAGTTAATGAAAACACATCCTACAGACCGATAAGTCTTCTTCCAACACTATCGAAACTGTTTGAGAGAATCCTACTCAGTCGACTAATGCCACTGCTGATGGAACGAAACATAATACCGGATCACCAATTCGGCTTCAGAAAACAACATAGCATAATAGAGCAGGTTCACAGGGTATATCAATGCATTAGAAAAGCTCTAGAACAAAAAGAGTACTGCTCTTCGGCATTTCTCGATATACAACAAGCTTTTGACAGGGCCTGGCACAAAGGGTTGCTATTCAAGATCAAAAAGACTTTACCACATTCATTTTACTTGCTCTTCAACTCGTACCTTGGTGATAGAATGTTCTTTGTAAAGGAAGCTGATGCCACATGAAAGTTCTATCCAATTAAGGCTGGGGGGCCCTATATTGTATAACCTGTTCACGTCGGACCTCCCGGACGAACCAGGAGTTGTCACTGCAACTTATGCTGATGATACTGCAATCCTTGCGAGACATGAAAACCCAAATACTGCATCGACTGTGCTTCAGAAGGGCCTAGAAGCGACACAAAAATGGCTTGATAAGTGGAGAATAACAGCTAGCGTAAGTAAATCAGTGCACGTAACGTTCTCACTCAAACAGGCCCACCAGTGAAACTAGGCAGCACAACTCTGCCGCATAGCGACCATGTGAGATACCTTGGAGTTCATCTGGATAGACGACTTACCTGGAAAGCACACATCAAAGCTAAAAGGGACGAAATAGCTCTCAAACACAGAACCCCAAATTGGATGCTGGGAAGAAACTCAAAACTCTATAGACAATAAACTTTTAATATTATAAGGCCACACTCAGGCCGGTGTGGATGTATGGCATTGAGCTCTGGGGCAGCGCCAGCGAATCTAACATAATGACCCTACAGCGTTTGCAAAACAAAATACTAAGGTCAATTGCTAATGTGGCATGGTACACAACAAATAAAGAGATACATCAGCATCTAAAAATCTTTATAGTAAAAGAGGAAATACGCATGTCAGCTGAAAAATATCAAACACGACTTGAATACCATCCGAACGGCTTGGCCCGGCAGCTAACAATGATCGACTATCAGAGGCGACTCAAAAGATATACCATCCAGGAACTAAAGTCACGATTCTAGTTTCGGTTACCTCAAATGAGTGATTGCGTCTCACTGGAGAGCACACCCTGAAACGCGAAGAAGCCTGCAACACATCTGATCATAGTCTTTTCGGACTGATAGCAGATTACATAGAAAAAAAAAATACTTTACTTTCTTATTATGTTTTATCTCGTTTATTCTGATTCTGCGTTAAATTGTTAATTTTACAAATCTGTACTGTGATTTAAAGCTATAATTAAAGATTATAGATAAGACGAGTAAATAAATGGTTAATTTTGATGTCCTATGGTAACCTAAGACTTATTTTGAATAAATAAAATATTACTAGGTACTTTTTTGCTTTCATATTTTTTTTATAATCGTCTGTAACCATTATAACCACATTAGTTTTTTCCCTGAACAAAATTGCACTGTGCTTGTAACGTTACAATCAAAGGAAAAATAAACGAGAATAAAATCGTAATGATTTATTACTACACAAGACAGTTGTTGCCAAAGTCACTGAACAGAATCACAAAGTCACATTACGATAGCCTTAGTTGTTCGTGATTTCAACGAATAAGATGGTAATCATGCAATACAAATTATATTTAAGCGTATATTATCGGTAATGTGAATTTCGGCGTATAACAAATAAATTAGGCCTACTAAAAATAAATGAACTAAAACATGCAAAAACCCTTAAAATCACCATTCATTTGATATATTACACGTTGGTTAATTCCTGGTAGAACGCAAGATATAAAGCCGAAACGGTTTTTTATTTCTCCTGAAAAGTTTACTTTTTCCTATTACCATTTTATTCTCCGGGGACGACGAATTTTACTTTCACGCACAGGCCGCATGACATTCAATTTGTTTTATTATGAAATAGACTTACATCATTTTAGCTGGCGCTGGATAGACGTTGTCTATTTGAAAAAGTCATCTATGTATATATCACTACATAGTATAAAACAAAGTCGCTTTCTCTGTCCCTATGTCCCTATGTATGCTTATATCTTCAAAACTACACAACGGATTTTGATGCGGTTTTTTTTAATAGATAGAGTGATTCAAGAGGAAGGTTTTTATGTATAATTCTACGCAGACGAAGTCGCGGGCAGAAGATAGTAGGTGATAAACTTAAGTACCTAATTATAACCTGTTATATGTAGTGTGTACAGAACTGATATGGGACTTAAGAGTACTCACACATACAACAGGACATTTACTAAGTTTTTCACCTATAACACGCTTAATTTTAGAATGTCAATAATTTAATTCACACAAAGTAAGTAAGTAAACTCTTTATTGTGCAAAATAAACATAAGACGAGTACAAATGACAAACACAGATACACGCACAAAGGCGGACGCGGAAATTTCATTTGGTTATCCTTATTATTTAAATTTACTGGCGACTTTTTTTGTACTAGCTGCTGCTGCACAGAATTCGCGCCATCCCGCGGCAACTATGCTATTATCCGGGATAAAAACTATCCCATATCCTTTCCTAGGACTGAGACTATCTCTATACCAAATTTCGTTGAAATTAGATCAGTGGTTTAGGCGTGAACGAGTAACAAACAGACAGTTACTCTCACGTTTATAATGTTATGGAATTAAACAAAAATGAAAGAGCAAACGAAAAATTCAAAGTTAAAAGTAGAACAAATGAGTAGGTAATTATATACAGTACATCTAGCGAAGTGGGCGTGAGGCCACATACATCATGTTAGTCCAATTCTTAGAACTCTGCGACCAACCAGTATCTCTTGACCCCTCCCGCCCTTGTCTCGTCAAAAGATTTATACAAAAAATCTTTGTGGATATCAGATTGACGGCTCTTTACAAAGTGGTGTCGTGGGATGAATGGTTCGTGTTTTCCTTGAAAACGGCACGACGACCGACGACTTGAGAAGTCTGAAAGACCAAGGAAATACAGTAATGACATCCTAACTAATTAGTTAATGTTACCAATGCGAATACGAGTTTTTTTTGTTACTGTGGGAAAGGCAAAGGAAAATTTACGAAAAATGAACTCACGGACAATAGCTAGTAGGAAATGAAATAAAATATCACGGGACAAATCTTTTAAATATGTAAGTAATTTTCTTGTTTTTTTTAGGATGTAATCCTTTGAGATAACAACAAAAATATTAAATTGGTTTTTTAACGACTGAGCTACGAATTTATACTTTAAATTTGAACGTATAAAAAATCGAATGGAGAACAACCTCTTTATAAAGTTGATTATAAATACAAACGAACGGCTGCGCATTCCATTAAAATCCAACAAATAACCCAAATAGAAATTACACATCAAAACAAATAAAAATATACAATAAACTAACCCGTTTCATGTTCGCGAAATGAAGAAATATTTTCACTCGTAAAATTATAATTCCAAAATTATTTCCGAACGGCCGACATAACCTAAAAAAATATGTTTTAAATTGGCGCTAAACGGCTCGCGCGGTCCGAATTGGGCGTGCGACGGATTTATGTGTTTCTTTTGAAGCCATGATTACTGGGGCTTATGTTGGTCCTGTGTTAGCTTGACTTGGACTGGCAGATCTAGAACGTTGCTTAATGGGTAGTAAATGGTAAATTTATTGGGTGTAAGAACAAAAGGTTCGTTAGTCATCAATCTGTATTAGCACTGTAGCTTGTATCTTTTTTTTAAATTTATTTCTTGACCGTAGCTACAAAGTCCTTCAGCCGGTGTAATAGAGATTAAATTTTGTGGAGCAGTGTTGCCAATTTGTTTGTACATTATATTTGGTAGTTCAAAATGACTTAAAATTATGATTGAAAAAATTGTGAGTGATAAATAAATCACATCACAACGGTTTCGCGACAAAACTGATGATTACAAGTCTTATTACGTTTAGCATGACTGTGGGCATTTAGATGGATAGGGGGAATCAAAACAGTGACGGGTTGCAAGCCGCATCGCCTATAGCATGATTCCTAAGATTTTCGCCTATGGGCTTTTACCATCGGCGCGGGAAGAGAAGCAACTGGCACATTCTATGTTTTTTCTTAATCCCAGACCAGCATGAAAGCAACTAGCCTTTGAAATATCAAGAAAATACGTTTAAGAAGTTAAATTTTTATTTATATGCCGCGTAAATGCTTGAAATGGACCACATGCGCTCTGTCAGTTTATTAGCAGTCCTGATTTACGATTAGTTATGTTGTACACAAATTAGACGGTGTAACACGAATTAACATTAATACGTCGGCCCATATTCTCTTCCGGATTTTGATTTAAGTGGACTAATCGGTGATATAGTTGGCGCAAATTTTATTTTTAATTGGCTAGTCTGTGGCTTGCCCTCATGTCATGATGGATTATAAAATAGGCCAGTTTCCTATGCCGCCGGAAAATTCTTAGTACAACTTTTGCTTCGTGGTCCTCAATAGTATGAATTGTAATTGTAATTGTGTCGTACAGACACATTATTTAAACAGATGACGCTTGGCGACAAAAAATCGCAAAGTAACAAGGCCTCGTGACAGCTAGTTACAGCCATCTATACGCCCACAATCTTGCTAATCGTGGCCTAGGTCTTGCCACCTTAGGCTCTGTCAACCCCTTAAGGGATAAAGACGTGATTTGTATATGTATGTATCATTGCTTATTTACTTAAGAAATTAGAAGTCTGTAATGTTTGTCGTTACGGATATTACAGCAATTTTGAAGCGAAAATGTCAATCCCTTTTATTATCTACTAGCTTCTGCCCGCGACTTCGTCTGCGTAGAATTATACATAAAAACCTTCCTCTTGAATCACTCTATCTATTAAAAAAATCCGCATCGAAATCCGTCGTGTAGTTTTGAAGATATAAGCATACATAGGGACATAAGGACATAGGGACAGAGAAAGCGACTTTGTTTTATACTATGTAGTGATGATCAGTCATAAGTATATTTCTGTTCTAAGAAACATGTCTGCTGAAAGTTTTTAGCTTCTATCCTTTTGTAAGTTAGCAAACCTTACTCAATTTATTTTCTTGAAACAGAAAAAAGCGACTGTCGCCGGCAAATGAAAGCCATACCATTTTATACAAGCCAAATCTCTCTAATTAGCGTGTTCTATTATTATAAACATATCAAAGTAAATGGAACATGAAATACAACAATGTTCTCATTTAGAAAAACAGCTGGACACAGGCGTATTAGTATCGTGTTTGGAAAAAGGTTCAAAATACACACAAAAAGTTTGTGAAGCAAATCTAAATTTGGAAGTCCTACTAATATTATAAACGCGAATGTTTGTAAGTATGGATGGATGGATGTTTGTTACTCTTTCACGCCAGAACGGCTGGAGAGATCTGTATGAAATGTGGAACATAGATAGATTATAGGCTACTTTTTATCCCGGAAAATTGCGTAATTCCTGCAGGATAGCGATAAATGAATTCTATACAGACGAAGTTGCGGTTCTGTTCTAAGAAATGTCTACTGAATCCTAGGTTTTTAGCTCCTACCCTTGGTCCTTGGTCACACAAGAATTTGGGGCCCTTTTGGAAAGTAAAAAGTTTTGAGAATAAATGTGTGAGAGAAATTGTCGGTCCTTCGAGGCCCCCCGAGAATGGGGGCTCTGAGCACGGGCCTCGTGTGCCTTGAAATGACGGCATAGCGCTCAGAGTTATTTTATGATATACTAACAGCCTTCTAAGCTTCATTCACGCTGGTTCATTTCACATGTTTTTTTTTCCATGGACTTGTAGTCTATTAGAGTAGGTAGGTTATCCGTCACAAAATACGTCTCCAACGCTTTTGCGTTAAAATGACAAATACTGTGAGAACAGTTTGTTGCCGTTTCGATCCGCAAGTGGCGCTGCCAATTTTTAGATAGTAATTGACACGTTTACGTGAACGCGTTCGAGTCGTTTTTATATACATAAACTTACACTAGAGGCTCAGTAGGCTTATTGTCTGACGCGCTCGCAATCGCCATCGTGTTCATTTTGACACTTCTTGTATGAATGTGACAGCTAGCTGATTCCGATGCCAACTGACAGCACAGACATGAACTGTCAAAATGAACACGATGGCGATTGCGAGCGAGTTAGGTAAACCTACTGGTTTTCCGTCAGATAAAGACTGCAGCGAAGTCAAATCAGCCAAAGGCATAGCTGGATTGCACATGACCGAAGTGAATGAAGCTTTGCCGTTGGTTAAATTTTATTTAAAAGGCATTTAGTTTTCTCGCACGACTCTAGTCGAAAGAAAATTAAAAGGATGGATGCTTTTAACTTTAATCAAAAATTTGATATTATTAGCTGAGATTGCAATAAGTTACAAATCACGTCTTTATCTCTTCCAGGGTAGACAGAGCCTAAGGTGGCAAGACTTAGGCGTTGGGGAATGGGCATAGGAATCATCTTACAGGCAATGCGGCTAGCAGCCCATCACCATTTTGATTCTCCTTTCCACCTACACGCCCACAATCATGCTAAATGCGCCCTTTAGGTCTTGTTACTTTAGGCTCTGTCTACCCCTCCATGTAACTCTCGCTTCAAGCTATATTTCTAAATAAAGATATGTTCTAATAAAATACTAATAAAAACTTCGTCACTGAATCGAAGCCCTATAAATATAATTCTAAATAACAAATTACTTCACTCTGGTATTCGTTGTCATATTTCTTCCACCACTTGATTTAGTGCGCACGCGGCATTCGAAGAATTTGGAACTCTTTTGATAGAAGATCTAGTTTCTGATTTTCTGAGACGACAATATGATTTCGGTCACCTGGTCACGCTTGGGAAAATGAAATATTTCATTGTTTTGTTTGATCCGTACTTATCATAGCTCGGGCAAGTCATCACAAAAACAGTGGGACTTTTTTTTTATTACTAACTGACCAGTGATTGACCTCTATCTCACTTGGTGGAAGGTGCAGATGAGGCCAAAGGTGTAACTCACTGGTTCAGTAATAGCCTATTCACTCTAGCCTTGAAGAGCCCTAGGTTGTATCTGTCCGGAAATACAGACGATGGGAGCGAATTCCATTCCCTAGCAGTTCGCATTAGGAAGGATGAAGCAAACCGCCTCGTGCGGGCCAATGGTATAGAACAAGATTCAATAAAGACAATATTGTAACTAACATGGTATTGATTACATACATGCATACACATACACAAATCACGTCTATATCCCTTACGGAGTAGACAGAGCGTAAGGTAACAGGTACTTACAGGCCACATTTAGCAACATTGTGGGCGTATAGGTGGAAAATGGAATCAACATAGTGATGGATTGCTAGTCTCATCGCCTATAACGTGATTCCTATGATTTTCGCCCATTCCCTCGAAGAGCTTTTACCATCTGCGCGGGTAGAGAAGCAACTGGTACATTCTATGTTTTTTTTGCTCCCAGACCATGCTGGAAGCATGGTATTGATTATCTATTCGAAGGTATGTTCACAATTAACTTATGAACTTGTTTAGTTGCATTTCTGACATAGTTCTGGTTCTATTACCGTAGGGCCATACCTTGACGTCTTAATGCGAACCAATTCAGACTCAGTTCAAGTTTTAGCTGTCAATTTCAGTATGGGTCTGACAGCGAGCGAACCTGAACTGAATCGTAATTGAATCGCATTAAGATGTCATGGTAAGCCCCCTGAAATGGTATTGCGTTTGTCTGAGCTATGTTTATTGTGTCCGTAGCAAATTTAATATTAGAATGATCAAACGTGGTTAGGATTCAGTAGACAACGCTATGTTTTCTTTTTGGACTAGGCTAAACTGTGGCATTTTGTCTTGTTACCTTAGGCTCTGCAACTCCATTACCTACCTGCATTGCACGGTCTCACTGTCTAAGGGAAGACGGGCCCAGCGTACGGGCCCTCCCCTTCTTGGCGCGGTTCTGGCGGGCGCCGGGGCCACTGGGGGGGCGTTTGTGGTGAAACCCTAGTCCATCCCACTGCGTCCCCGTCACACCGGATTGAGGCAACGCCGGAGAGTTTTTAGTTTGGGTATACCCAGGGGCGTGCAGTGGATTTTGACAGAGGGTAGGCGTAATGCCAACAAAATCCGTATTGGTACGAAGCGTGTCGGGCACATTTACGTATGCTTAAAAGCACTGTTTATATGCCTGTAAGGGATGAACGCGTCTGGGTATACCCCTCCGGGAGGGGTCCCACATAGCCCTAGGCATCCCCGTGCCTAGGGCACCCATAAAGATTTCCTCTCCGTTAAAAAAAAGGCTCTGCAACTCCGAAAGGGATAAAGGCGTGATTTACGTATGTATAACGTGACCATTTATTTATTTTGTCAGACCGCATCTACGGAAATATATCACGAAATATGGTCACGTTACGTATGTATCAGTGGCGTGGCGTTCATAGAACTCGATTCCCACCGGCTTGCCTATTTTAAGGCAGTTGGGTATATTGCGCAGAATTAGAGGAAGAGGCTAGTTAAATTCCCATCGGCTTGCCTTCTGATATATCGACACCTCCTACGCATAAGGTCGTATCGCTAAATCGACGACTTTTCAGGAGAGCGATTATAAGAATTATTCATATATTTTTTCAAGTTGAAATATGTCCAAAGTTTAAAGCAGTAGTTATATCTGTCCGCAGCGGTTTAATTAACACGAAGCAAATCTTTTTATTAAAATAAATATCATAATTTCAAAATTATGGCAAAAAACCTGAAGTTACGACTTTGTGCTCGTTATCAAAACGTCGTATAAGAAAGTTACAACCTTTTGCGATTGATCACGTCCATTGCATAAAGTCGTATGTTATAAATACGACAATATATAAAAGGATATACCATCTCACTAAAGCAACGCATATTGTCGTAAGTGCGAGTTACGACCCATGATTGTAAAAAAACTGCAACAAAAAGTCGTACCTAACTACTATTGTTTACGCATAAAGTCGTAACTTAGAAGTTAAGACTATTTGCGTGGGGTGTAATGAGCACTAATGGAGTGGCGCAAATCGTCGAATGTTGTGATGCGACGATTTGCGTGGAAAAGTTCAAATGATACGACTATTAGCAATCACAAAACTCCATAGTTATCAAAAATATTTAAACTTGAGTTTTAGGAACTTATAGCTTGGATTAATGGCTTTATGACGATTGAAAAATCTCATTTTGCATAAAACACGGGTTACGACCTTTTGCGTCGGAGGTATCGATATATACTTGACGCCACGCCACTGGTATTTATGTATGTACATAAATAAGATAGCGAAACTGTAATGAGTTTACATGACAAGTCAAAGAGAAATTGATTTAAAATCTGCTTCGTGAAATTCGGACGCTCCCGTGACAGACGTTTGGACGTTGGACAAATAGATTTACTGCAAATTCTATTTCCGAGAGGTTGCAGATAAAATATCGTCATGAATCTAGTGCAGTGTTTAACGAACGTGGGGCCGATGACCTGTACGGTAGGGTTGCCGCGACGTCGCGAAGACACCATAGTGCTCCCGTAACGCCCACAGTCCATGGCCAGGAGGGAACGTGTGTGTTTTTAGACGGTAGGCCTCTCCCCTCCTTCCATAGGGAAGGCAGCGGCGAGCTGGAGAGCCCGTCATACCCCCGTTGCTGTCCCGAGCGCGGGAATGCTGAAGGCGCATTGTCTTTCATTCAATTTTTGTGAAATAATAAAAAAAAAACACAAAAATGCGACGTTGCCAGCTCAGTAGGAATAAACGCTATTAAAGCCGGGTACTCATTACGTACTTTACAGTAAGCTAAAACTGTGGATGTTGCGTTCCGCTCGCTTGTTACACTGTAACGTGCTACAGTTACCGTATTCAATTCTCTAATTAATTAATTAATTGGTCATTCTGACAGCCCTAGTTATGACGTCATCGACCAATGACACCTGACAGCCGCTAAAAGCTTCCGTGTCGAAGTTTCGACGACGGAACATGTTCGCGTATGATCCAGCGACGACTTGCGAATGACGTTTCTCAATTTGTTGGCGAGGAAATTAAATTATTTATATTTATAAACGCGTTCGTTGACTTGAGATGTACCTACAGCTTTCGCCAGGTCAATTTCCCAGAGATCTACATTAATATAGGTGTGAAAGCTTGCGCGATGAATTGAAAATATTTATCTTGCTACTCAGCTACTTACTTGCAAGATAACCAGCCTGTGTGAAATATGTATGTTTTTCATGCTCCCTCCCTCCATTACTGCCACATAAAACACATATGAATCCCACAAACTTGACTATCCCCTATACCACACAAACACTGACGCGTTTCGATCCCTCTACGGGATCATTCTCAAAGTGAGCACAAGATGCAAACACAAAAGCTTACATACATACACATACACAAATCACGTCTATATCCCTTACGCACCTTACACTTAACCTGGGTTTGCAGTAAAACACTGCAGCAGTCTAACGCCTCACCATAATGCTGAGCCAGCGACCGTTTCACTTTTACGAAGACACTCTATCTTTGTGTCTGTGTTTTTTGTGTATCTGTTTCAAAGAATACATATCTGCTTTCATTTTTTCTTTCAAACTCAAACAATTTCTGTTGAACAAACACGTCTATATTCCTAACGGGATAGACATAGCCCAAGGTAACTAGTCCTAAAGGCTAACGTTTAGCATGATTGTGGGCGTATAGGTGGAAAGGGGAATCAAAATAGTCATGAGTTGCAAACCGAGTCGCCGATAACATGATTCCGAAGATTTCCTCCAACTCCCTCGATCAAATAAATATATAACCAATTATAACGCACTGGGCCCGCGTGGGCACTATAGCCCAAGCCCTCCAGTCTGAGAGGAGTCCTGTGCCCAGCAATGGGATATATGTATAGCCTGATGATGTTAATGAACCAGTAATAATGACAATTCTCATTGATTCCAGATGGATGGTCCGTGTGCTGGAAGATGTAGACGCTGGGGAGATCCGCTCACGGCAAGGACTTGTGCCGGCGCGGGTGCTGCGAGACACGCGCGCGGCTGAGCGCGACACCACCGCGTCAGCTGCTCGGCGACAGTAAGCACTCCAGCACAGCTTGTAAAGACAGACAGTTCGACAGTCAGAAGCCAGCAAGCTTGCTGGCTAGGGCTGGTGCCAGCGCGGCAGACTAACCGCAAACGGCGCAAACATTATTAACGAAAATTTCTAAATGTCAGTGAAAATTAGAACACATAGAAAAATCCGAAAAGTAAAACTATGGCCGGGAATCGAACCCGGATCCTTGTCATTCCGTGACGCGTGCTATACCCCTACACCACCCATAGCAGGTGGGTAGTCTCCGAATTTTTCTACCCGTTACTAACTGTCACGTGACCTTTTGTTACTATGCGAATTTTTGTCGCTAAGCGTCTGTACGACACAATTACAAACTCCCGTGGAACATCTACTGCTCGCCAGGGACGAGAGAAGGCGCTGTTTTTCAAAATGGTAGGTATTATTAACGATTTGTGCAAAAATCAAAATCGCAATAAATTTCATTCGCGCGCGTTTTATAGCGATTTTATTCGGTTCCTTTGAAACTATAGCAATCGCGTCTTTTATCTTTAGCGTTTTTATCGCTGCAATAGTCAGTAGGTACTAAATACAAACGGGAGCGGAGTCGTAAATAATATTTTTCTTAAGAAAATACTTTGACATTTAATTCTGTGTCCTGATAATTTTCCAGGAAATGATTTCTCTTTAGAAATACTTGATTATTTCCCCGAATACTCTGTCAGAGATCACAAAGAAGCTGCTCTTTGTGATCAAACAAGTTGGCTGGATAAAAATCTACTGGATATCATTTTTTCTAAAACGAATAAAAAAGAGTAGAGCGTTTTAACTTCTTTACTGAAAACGGAATAAACACAACGTGACTAATCTCCGTTTTCCTTTAAAACTTTAGAAATGTTAAACTCCAGACTGGAATCCGAAACATTAAATTATGGCGGTGTCTCCATTGAATTATTTGTCACCACTAAACTTATTAATCCAATGCTATTATTACGTCCTGCAATCACTTGTTCGACTTGCGGGTGGTAGAACCTTGTGCAGGGTCCGTCCAGATCGGTACCACCATCTTACTCCCTAATCCTGCCGCCAACTTTGTTCTGCGGCGGAGATAGGCAGTCGGTGAAAGTACTGACACAAGAGGTACCTACCTATTCTTCTTACCCCACTAAGCTGGTAACTCATCTGAAATCATCTGATGCCCATGTCTGTGGGTAGCACTCTGTAGTAGCTGTGTATGACAGAGTATACGAGGAGATAATCAGGTATTTCTAAACAGGTCTTTTTTCTGGAATTAGTTTCGGCGTGAGAGTAAGACAGCCGGTGAAACTGGCACAAGAGGTATTCTATCCCAGCGTATAGGTGTTGCGGTGGGTTGTGGTGCTTGCTTACTATCAGGTGATCCATTTGCTCGTTTGCCTTCCTTGTCGTATAAAAAACTCACGTAGCTTCGGGTGGTCGAATTGCCATAAACCATAAAGAAGTTAGAATAAATCTAGTCTTGGCATGGGCACTATACTATGTCTCATGATCAAAGCTGCGAGTGCGCATGCGTTCATGAGGGAGTAAAGAGAGATACAATATTCACCAGCCCCGAAACAAGGTCGCTGTATTCAAATGTGTTACGATTGATGGAGTTATGCAGTTGAAAGAAATCGACGGACGAAAGTGTCATTGGAGATTACGCTTCATAAAAATAAAAGATTTCAGAGTCAGGTTTTAGCTTACGAGTATATAATCTACATTAATAAGGTTGACTTAAGTTGACTTTGAAATAAACAAACATTCACATTTTTCATACTATCTGTCCCGAACGGGGATCGATTCCGGTTAATTACTTCATTGGACACTGATAGCTATTGAGTGGACTGTATGAATGAAAAGGCTTAAATGTTAGTAGAAACGCGGGTTTTATCTGTAATTAACAATAAAGCGGTACGACAGGATCAGCGCAACTTGACAACTGACATTAAACGTAAAAACAACATACAGAAGAAGAAACGTGACAAAAAGATTATAAAAAGGCCACACTGCAGCCAGTCGTCAACAGACACATTGATACACTGAAAACGAAGAGCACAACCGACGCAAATTTCAAACTATCATTCAATTTCTGTGAAATAATCGTAAAAAACACAAAAAAATGCGACATCGCCAGCTCAGTATGAATATACCCTCTCAACCCAGGTTTTGAGCTCAGCCACCGTTAAAAAAAAATTCTGTCGTTGTTGACCTCTTACCAAAATATAGTAGGTAAACTCCATGAGTTCTTACAATGCCATTCTCTTAACGTCGGCCAATTTAAGAATCAAACCTCTGAGTGTGTGAAGAGCAAGACAAACCCGATTGAAAGAAAGAAAGAAGACATTTATTCCTTTTTGCAAGACACACAAATATAAGAGAATATACACAGATTTATAGAAAATAAACAGGAAAAATAAACACAGATATGAAAAATAGATCATCAGCGTTGTGTGTGTCTTCCCAAAAGTGAAACGGTCGCTGGCTCAGCATTACGCTGAGGTGTTAGACACCTGCAGCACTGATTTTCAGTCAGAACCGCCTATGACTCACGAAACGATACACAGATAAAAATGTACTAGATAACCCATAAACTTTTACGTAAACAAAGCAATAAATAGATAGAACCCGACTTATGTGTAACTTAAAAAAATAAATAAAAAATTCATAAATTAATTAAATAAATTAGAATAAATAAAAAATGTCGTTCTATTCAGTCATTTTAGTTTACTCAACCACGGACGCTGTTAAAATCTTTATTTTTGTAAAAACTTTCATCATCTCATTCTCTGTGGTCAATCAACATCTCCGTTCTTCAACCGTAGAATATTAATCTTGAATATTTTCCCGTTGATCTTTTCCCTTTGCTGTCAACTGCCGCCAGCTGTCACCGCTGTCAGCGC
Source organism: Pandemis corylana (assembly GCA_949127965.1). Classification (NCBI taxonomy): domain Eukaryota; kingdom Metazoa; phylum Arthropoda; class Insecta; order Lepidoptera; family Tortricidae; genus Pandemis; species Pandemis corylana. The sequence goes on along the minus strand of OX421851.1, from coordinate 1,522,189 downwards.
CGGCGCACTCTTTTAATGATATACCCCGTTCAAGGTCGCTATAATATAATTTATAGGGAGCAGCTGGTGAAACCCAGACCTAGACATACTAGAGATTAGGGTAAAAATAGAAGAGTGATAATGAAAGTTATTCGTAATAAGAAATCGCATTTTCGCGCCAAAGTTTAACAGAAATCCAATATTATGATTTCAAATAGCTTGTGGCATTGTAGTTGTTTAACAAATCTGAAAAAATATGGAGATTTTGAAGTTTACTCTTTTACAGTAACTCTTTTTGAACACGTGCCTACTTTTTTGATGATACATCAAAAAGTTTAACTAAAGAAACAATACAATACAATAACTCTTTATTGAACACCACATAGAACAAACAACCAAAACAGAAAAAAGGTTACAGAATATTACAAGGTAACAATAGGCGGCCTTATCGCTACAGAGCGATCTCTACCAGGACCAGGCAACCATAATGGACTGGAGAACAGAACAGATCTGAGCAACCAAAAAAAGAAAGTTCGCGCATTCGCCATCGTGTTCATTTTGACAGTTCTTGTATGAATGTGACAGTTAGCTGATTCCGATGCCAATTGTCAGCCCGTACATGAACTGTCAAATGAACACGATGGCGATTGCGAGCGGTTAGGTAATAAAGCCTACTGAACTGAACAGTCAAAACATACATGACTGGTAGGTTTTAGGAGTTTATGTATTTTATTCGGTAAAGTTATGTATTGTGGCTCTCAGTGTTTGCAATTTTCACTTGTCCTTCCCTAATATAATACTCCTTTCATCCACTCAAAGTTTGACTGGAAGAGATCCCTTAAAGGGATAAGTCCGCTTTTGTGCATGTATCTCAGTGTTTGTCAATTGTATTTGTCTTGTTTATTTTGCACAATAAAGAGTTTACATACATACATACAGACAAAACTATATAAGGCATTTCCAATATTACCGCAGTCATTACAGAACGGGCCGTTTATTTTGAGAACAGCCGTCAATATTCTCAATATTTGTGCGAAATCTTCGTTTGAAGCAACCGCCCACGTTCAAATATAAATAAATGCATTCGTTATTATTGTAAATTATTTGGGGCGAGCTTAAAGCTCTCAACATGAGCTTCGCAAAGCTCGCAATGTGACGGCAACCCTGTCAATGTTGTCGTTATTCCACATTTTCTTCATCGTAAGCTCAAATTCCTGATGTCTTCCGGGTTTATTATACGTACATACATAACACACACAAATCACGTCTTCATCCCTTACGGGGTAGACAGAGCCTAAGGTAACAGGTACCTACAGGCCACATCTAGCAAGATTGTGGGCGTATAGGTGGATAATGGAACCAAAATAGTGATGGGTTTTGCTAGCCTCATCGCTTATAACATAATTCCTATTAAAATCGCCCATTCCCTCGATGGGCTTTTAGCTGTCGGATCTGACAGCGAGTGAACTTAAACTGAATCGGAATTGAATCGCATTAAGACTGTGGCGTGCCACAATAGAGAGATCTCTCTCCAGGCAGATGCTATGCCTGGGGATCGAAGTCCGAAGGAAGAGAGTTGAGAGTTGTATTTATGCAGCCGCATTGAAAAACTTCGCTAGCGGGATGTAGAACAATGTGACAGCTGTCATTAGAAATGGCGCTAGCTACTCGTGCGTCGTAGTAGTTATGTAGAGGCCAACTAGGTGGCGCTAGGGTCGCTACAACGTCATGGTAAGGCCCCTGATAATATGTGTGGCAGCCATTAATTATAACCTACCGATGAATAGTTTAGATATTTGGCAATGTTTCGCAGGTGCAGACATAATGACTGTGATTTATCCATGGGCAGCGTTTTGAAACCCAATTTGCAATAACTGACAACACAATTTCATGCCAAATAGATGTTTCGACAAATTGTTCTGAGACGAGTTCAATGATTAATAGAATTCATACGACTCAAAGAAAATAGAGGCTTCTTGAGTTTCGCCAGTAAAATTACACACACACACACACACACACACACACACACACACACACACACACACACACACACACACACACACACACACACACACACACACACACACACACACACACACACACACACACACACACACACACACACACACACACACACACACACAAAATCACTTCTTTATTCGGTCTTTATACGGGTAGACAGAGCCTGAGGTAACAAGGCCTTAAAGGCCACATATATCATTATTGTGGGCGTGTAGGTGGAATGGGGAATCATGTAGTGATGGGTTGCTAGCCGCATCGCCTATAACATGATTCTAAGACTTGCGCCCATTTCTTCGATGGGCTTTTACCATCTGCGCGGGAAGAGAAGCAACTGGTACATTCTATGTTTTCCTTTACTCCCAGACCAGCATGGAAGTAAAATTAAAGTAAGAAAAAACAGGTGTTTTCTTGCTACCATAGTTATCACTGAGCACTGAACATCGATACCTATACCTACCTACTTATTGTCTTTTGTTTCCATAAAAAAACACTGAATATTATCATGTTATTTCAACCTATTATTCCCCCAGTTCACTTGTCTCTTTTTTCCCCAGGACCGTCGTCCGCGAACTGATAGAGACAGAAGAGGAGTTCGGGCGCGACATCCAGCAAGTGGTCTCCCAGTACATGCGGCCCATGGACAAGAATACGACCCCTAAACAAGTCTTCGACAACCGAGAGCTGCTGTTCTCCAATTTCAAGCAGATAGCCGAGTTCCATAATACGTGGGTATCGCATTCTTCGGAAATGTGGTCGGATTCTTTAAAACTTTCTAAGGAATGCCACGTGTGTTGTTTCTATTTGCGAAAGTGCAAAAGAGGTGAAATAGGAAAGTCGCTGGCTTATTAACAGCCTTCAAGCTTTGAATAGTTCTTAATTGAATTGGTCCTGAAATACAGATGGCGGGAGCGCATGTCATTCCTTAGCAGTTTGCATTAGGAAGGTGAAGCAAACGGTTTCAATGACTAATGTCCATAACCCCTAAACTATTCTAATGATCTATTTACTCACTTGATCGACAATACCTTACAACCGGCAAAATTGCAAGTCCTTTTTTAATACCATCTTACTACTTCTGAGCAGTTGTCCTGGTAAGTCAGAGCAGACCCAACTAACTCTGACTCTGTTGCTATTTTAGCGTTGTATAGGATCTTTGATCTGAGACCAAAAAAAAAACTAACCAGAGTAATTCAAATTTAGAACCTTGTTTCCTTCGCCAAGCAACAACTACTGCTCTTACTTACCACTACACTTACCTTATACGACTCTAACCCCAACTCTCATCCGCAGGGTGCTCCTAGAAGGCATAAAGTACTACGCCGGTGAGCCGCGCATGCTCGGCCGCGCACTCCTGCGCATGGAGCGAGAGTTCGACAAGCACGTAGCGTACTGTCGCGACGAGCCGCAGGCACAGCACCTGTTGGCCACAGACCCGGTTGTCAGCAAGTACTTTCAGGTCAGTTATTAACCGGTTACTATTAGTTTTTAACCGGCCGTCTTCAAATCAAGTGTGAATGCGCATGTACTAGGCAAGCGTGTTTCACTTTATTTTCACGGAGAGGGATCTTTATGGGTGCCCTAGACACGGGGATGCCTAGGGTTATGTGGGACTCCCCCCGAAGGGGTATATCCAAACTTAAAACTCTATATACCTATATCACGATAATATGGACCATCTAATACATGCCTTAAAAATCCTACCAATATTGCCTGTACAGCGCCATCTGACGGATTTTCGCTTTACTATTTCCATTACATATAACACAAGAAACCCAATAGTGTGATAGAAATTTGGCTAAAATTAGAAACGAGACTGCTACGCCAACCAAGCTTAGACACTGTTTTATATGCATACCAACCGCGCCATCTGTCTTTTATGTTAGACAACTATTGCTTCGCGAGAGTGTAGTTCATAACGATCCTAACAGATGTCGCCACGATCTGTCTAAGAGCTTAGACTCAACAGATGCATTTAAACTTTCAGCGCGTAAGAAATAAGATTGCGTAGGCAGAACTCGAAATACACCAACATTAGATTCATATTATAGTTTCAGACATTCTGTACACCGGAAAGGGTTTGATTCTTCATCACTCATAGCAAGAATACTATTTTTGTCATACATCTCGATAATTTATATGAATACTACAAAACGAATAAAATTAGCGTTAATATTAGTAAATGTCATTGTATTAGTTTTACACGTAAAAGAGATCCATTGAAGTATTCATATAATTTTAATGGTACTGTGTTAGACAGAAAAGATAAGGTTCGTGACCTTGGAGTTCTGTTAGATAGCAAACTGTCGTTCAATGATCATATTGAGTCTGCTGTAAACAAGGCTTTTAGAAACCTCGGATTCATCATGCGCTCCTGTAAGCCTTTTCGAGATCCACTTTGCTTGAAGCTGGTCTACTTCGGTTACGTTCGTAGTTTGCTCGAATACGCTAGCCCGATATGGTCACCACAGTATATTACTTATAAGAATTGCTTGGAAAGAGTGCAGGCCAAATTTGTAAACCATCTGAGTTTTAAGACTCGAACGCGCAAGGGATCATATCTTGAAAACTGCCGTAAATTTGGTATTTTAACGCTAGAAGAAAGACGCTCTGTGCTGGACATGGGGTTGCTGTTCGACGTGGTGCGCGGGCGCGCGGACTGCCCCGAGCTGCTTGCCAGCATCGGATTCCGCGCGCCCGCGCGCCGCACGCGCAGCACCACCTTGTTTAGCGCCCCCACTCATTACACTAAATATGGTCAAAATGCCGTACTCACCCGCATTGTTCGTACGTACAACAAAGATTTCAGTGATCTAGACTTATTTGTGGGAAGTAAGCCAAAGTTTAAATTGGATATATTACGCTCAATATTGGAAAGTAACAAAAAATAAGGTTGGAATAAATATTGTTGCACATTCGCACACACGTGAGCACACGCACGCGCGCACACACATAGATACACGGACACACACACACACACACACACACACACACACACACACACATACACGTAATCATTTCTGCTTTGCTCATTTTGATTAGCTATTAGGACTAGGATATGTTTTCTTTTGTTGTAAATTTATACCATATCTGTTTTTATGGTCACATAAACGAATGCTCTAGTTTGTTATGTATCAACTGTGGTAACCTATAATTCGCCATGTAACTTTTTAACTAAGTGTATAATTGTAACTTAATTAAGGCTGGTTGGTTCCCTGAATAAATAAATAAATAAATAAATAAATAAATCTAAGTAGGTTTTACTCATTCTTCGGAAACATGCTATAGGCCAGGGTTTCTTAAACTTTTTGCAGTCACGGACCACTTTCACAATTTAAACAACTTCACGGACCCCTCTCAAAAAATATTTTAGGAAAATAATAAAAAACCTTATTTAAATAAAATAAAATCTTTTATTGCTAGTTTCGCTTATATATATAGTTACCTTTTTGTTGTCTGTTGTTATTTATGTACCTATTTAGTTTAACATTCGATTCGATTCGCCCGACGACGACGATGCGTCTCGTCAAGTTTACGACACAATTTCCTAATAAATATGATTACATTTAACTGACCTACTGCGGACCCCTGATAGACATGCCACGGACCCCTAAGGGGTCCGTGTACCACACTTTAAGAAACCCTGCTATAGGCGTTGCTAGCAACCCATCACTGTTTTGATTGCGACACTGTTCTTCCACGCTGGTCTGGGAGCAAAGACAAAACATAGAATATACCAGTTGCTTCTCTACCCGCGCAGATGGTAAAAGCCCATCGAGGGAATGGGCGAAAATTATAGGAATCATGTTATCGGCGATGAGGCTAGCAACCCATCACTATTTCGATTTCATTTTTCAACCGCCCACAATCTTGCTAAATGTGGCTTGTAGGCATCTGTTACTTTAGGCTCTGTCTACCCCTAGGGATAAAGACGTGATTTGTGTAATGCATGTATCTATACTCAGAGCGAGCCGGCAACGCACCTGTGATTCCCCAAGTCTTGCAGGTGTCCCTGGGCGATGGTGATTACTTTCCATCAGGTGACCCGTCTGCTCGTTTGCCCCCTTTTATATAAAAAAAAGATACTCATAAAAATAAATGAATCAAAAGTCATGCACGGCGACCCATCTTTTCCCTACTGTTCGTTCTAGAAGAGACGGGTAGTCTGTCTTGCACAGCTCTCACGCGATCTTGTGCTAGCCGTTCTGAGTCACTGACAAACTCATCAACTTGCATACAGCTCGTGAGCTCTTAGAATGTTTTCGAGTTGGTCTCGCTATCTCCCTCACTCGGCCGATTCAAGTATCAAACCCATAAGAGTGACAAGACACACCCGAATGGTATTCTGCCTACGTTCGGCAAGATTGTGGGCGTAGAATCCAAATAGAGATGGGTTGCTAGCCGCATAACATAATTACTATGATTTTCGCCCATTCCCGTAATGGGCTTTTACCATCAGCGCGGGAAGAGAGGCAATTGGTATATACCTACTATGTATTTTATTCGCTCCCAGACCAGCATGGAAGTATCGATCTTTTTTATTGACATCGATTTATTACGCAGAAAAAAAATCTTCCTTTTTTTCCTTTATGGGGCCCACAATCTGTAGGTACCTGTTACCATAGGCTCTGTCTACCCCTAGGGATAAAGACGTGATTTGTACATGGGGTCCAACCACGGGCAAATTTTAATTGTGTTATAAAAAGAAACCATCGGCGGTTCTAAATCTTCTTTCAATCGCCAGATTCTTGGCTGTAACGTTCAGTGACAGTGGCTCGGTCCTACCTAGATACTGCGCGGGCGCCGGCAGGCACGCGGCCAGCACTAGAATAGTTGTAATGCCGCGCCGAACTGACGGCTGTCAGCTAGGGTTGCCAGTGATAAGAGCTTAGGGAATTATAAGTAAACTAGCTGTTGCCCGCAACTTCGTCTGCATGGAATTCGTTTATCGCTATCCCGCAGAAATTACGCAATCCGTTCTTAGAGGATGCCTACGTCATAGTAGCTTTATGCATGCAAAGTCTCAGCCCGATCGGTTTAAAATTGACAAAGTTTCATACAAACTTCATCCCCTTCCCCTATTTTATCCCCTTGGGGGTAGAATTGATCAAAATCCTTTCTTAGCGGATGCCTACGTCATAACATCTACCTCCATGCTAAATTTCAGCCCGATCCGTCCAGTGGTTTGGGCTGTGCGTTGATAGATCACTATGTCAGTCAGTCAGTCAGTCACCTTTGAGTTATGTACATTTAGATACTTACATACATAAATCACTTCTTTATCCCTTACGGGGTAGACGGAGCCTAAGTGACAAGACCTAAAGACCACGTTTAGCATGATTGTGGGCGTATAGATGGAAAGGGGAATCAAAACAGTGATGGGTCTGGGAGTAAAGAAAAATATAGAATGTACCAGTTGCTTCTCTGCCCGCACAGATGGTAAAAGCCCATCGAGGGAATGGGCGATTATAATAGGAATCATGTTATAGGCGATGCGGCTTGCAACCCATCACTATTTTGATTCCCCCTTTCCATCTGTATGCCCACGGTCATGCTAAACGTGGCTGGTTTTGTTACCTTAGGCTCTGTCTACCCGTAACGGATAAAGACGTGATATATGTATGTATGTAGGCTTATTACCTAACTCGTTCGCAATCGCCATTGTGTTCATTTTGACAGTTCTTGTATGAATGTGACAGCTAGCTGATTCCGATGCCAATTGTCAGCCCATACATGAAATGTCAAAACACGATGGCGATTGCGAGCGAGTTAGGTGATAAGCCTACAGCCAGTAAGACGTATATAAGCTGGAGATGGTAAAAGCCCATCGAGGAAATGGGCGAAAATCTTAGGAGTCATGTTATAGGCGATGCGGCAACCCATCACTATTTGATTCCATTTTCCACCTGTACGCCCACAACCTTGCTAAACGTGGCTGGTCTTGTTACCATAGTCTCCGTCTACTCCGTAAGGGATAAAGACGTGATTTGTGTATGTGTATGTGTGTTGGAGCAAACGTATCCTTGAGTGGAGACCACGTTTGGGAAAGCGTAGTGTGGGACGCCCTGCGACGCGTTAGACGGATGACCTTAGGACAGCTGGCAGTGGCTGGATGAGGGAAGCCCAGGATCGCGAAAGTAGGCGCAATATGAAGGAGGCCTACGCCCAGCAGTGGACGGACAATGGCTGTAGATAGATAGATGTGTATGTATGATGTTGTAGGAGTGACTATCGCCCCGACAACCCTACTCCCCCGCGTCATATTGGATCATATCGGGGGCAATCGCCTGTTCGCGTAAACATTATAATATTAGCGCGGCTGCAGCGAATTGGATATTAGAAAACGTCGTGGAAGTCGAACTGGAAACGTAACTTCTAAATGGAAAAGAGACAGAACGAGAAAAAGAAGAATTTGTTACAGCTATGGGTACTGGATGAGGTTTAAGCAGAAAACGAACGTGAAAAAAATGTAGGTATATATATATTTTTTTTATGTTAGAGAGGCCAGACAAACGAACTAGTGGGTCACCTAATGTTAAATGATCACCACTGTCCATAGACACCCGCAGCGCTTTGCGCGATGCCAGTGCGTTGTCGGCCCTGCAGAAAATTGTACACTCGCATCTTAAAGGCACCCAGGACGTAACTCGATGGGAAGACCTCAGCGGGAAGCTCGTTCCAGATTTTGCAAGTTCGCGGCAAAAAGGACCTAAAACTTTGCTAATATGAAATCTCGGATGCAATGGAAAATATCGGACATTTATTTGACCTCATGGTAAATGATGACCTATGGGCATACGTAACATAAAATTGCAATGCCTGGCAGCCTATAGGGCTAAGACAGAATACCTCAACACCTTATGTGCCAGTAAAGTAACCGGCTGTCTATCTACGCCTACTGTTTCTCGCAGGATATGCAAGTAAGAACTAAAGTCACGGACATAGCTCGAAGAATCGCTAGACTTAAGTGGCAGTAGGCAGACATCGCCCGTGGAACTGACGGCCGATGGGGCCGAAAGGTTCTCGAGTGGCGTCCGCGGACCGGAAGATGCGGTGTAGGTAGGCCTCCAACAAGATGGAGCGACGACCTGGTGAGGGTAGCGGGAACGCATTGGATGCGGATGGCGCAGGGCCGATCTGTTTGGCGCTGCGGGGGAGGCCTATGTTCAGCAGTGGACCTCTTTCGGCTGACATGATGATGATGATGCAAGTAAGATGGTGATACCAATCAGAGGTCCTATTCTAACGCGCAGGCGCTTGCGGTCATATTTACCATCTTTTTCTACCCTCATCCTTTACCGTTGATCAGAGAGAGATCTAGATTATAAGTGCGTTAGACGCCTCGGGGTTGATCTTGATCAAGGTTCAGTTTTTCAGAATGGAACGTAAGAGGGTGTGAATGAGACGGATGATCTTATGAGAGACGAGGAATATTCGATTTGAAGAATGCGATGTTTAGGATTTAGATTGCAGAATGCGGTACGACTTTGATACGTTAAAATTTAAAGAACAAGAAATGAAATTTTTCGGTGACTAAATTAGCCTTCCTTTAGTATTTTAGTCCCACATCTATCTATACCATGTACTAAAGACCGCAACGTTACTGCATGAAAACGGACTGTTGAAGCGCTTTCACGTATCGATTCTATATCGGCGCTAATAAAGTGTATAAAATAGATTGAATCCGATCTCCAATACGGAATCGGCCAGTTTGAAAGTCCAATGCAATATATTTTCCTCGACATCTCAATGCATCCAACACAGTCCAAAGTATCGTTCAGGGAAGGTTTGAAGATGTGGCTCGCACCATCTTCTTAAATTAATGGAAATATTCCTCTGTTTATTGTGCTCTTTATTTATTTATTTTATGTAGTATATTTTATTGATATATTATAGATAGTATAAAGTAGTTTATTGACTGGTAGGTTTTAGGAGTTTATGTATTATATTCGGTAAAGTTATGTATTGTGGCTCTCAGTGTTTGCAATTTTTAAACTCACTCGTCCATCCCTAATATAATACTCGTTTCATCCACTCAAAGGTTGACTGGAAGAGATCCCTTAAAGGGATAATTCCGCCTTTGTGCATGTATCTCAGTGTTTGTCAATTGTATTTGTCTTGTTTATTTTGCACAATAAAGAGTTTACATACATACATACAGTCCAAAGTAAAATGAGTTTTTTTTTAAGATGTACATACATACCATACATACATACATACATACATAAATCACGTCCTTATCCCTTATGGGGTAGACAGAATTTTAAAGATAATACTATGAATATTTACTAAAATATTTAGAAGTAGCCTGCGTCTTTGTCCGTGGAGTATTAGATATAACTTATGTTTATCAGGGATAATGTTGAATTCTAACGATGAAAGTAATGTTCTGATTGGTTCAGTAGTTTCGGTGTTTATTCAATGCAAACAAGAAACAATTAAATCTTGTCTACGTATATTAGAGTGTAGACAATAACTTATTCCATAAATTCCTGAGAGCTCTTTTTAGATGACATCTCAAGGTTTGAATCGGACAAAGTTTTGAAAGGTCATATTTGTCTTGCTCTGAAAATAAAACTTTTAAAATTGATAAGACTAATGATGATGTGGTAGCAATATGAAGTGTTGGCAAGGTCAGTGAGGAATTCCAACGAAGAGCCAACTTTACGTATATGCCGAGAAAACTGTTTACATGGACAATATGGAAATAAGCCAACTGCAGTTGAAGCCTAAGAAATGGGAGTTAAAATCATAGCGGATACAACGAGCGTTGCCAGTCTCGAGGTGTAAGACAGAACCTCATTTACTCGTATATCAGTAAATTCTCCAGCTGTTTGCTCCCCAGCAGGACCACTGCTGCTTGGCGGCAAGATTACGAAGGATGATCGTACCGATTTCGGACGGACCTAGGTCCTAACACCCGCAAAAGATTTTTGACAAACTTTCCTAAATAACATACTTGCTCTGAACAATGTGAGTTTGATTTAGACTCGGACAAATTTACACACAATTAATTCACTGCTTTGTTTACTAATTAATGACTTTAACATCCTGAATCAGAAACAAATGAAGGTGGCTTAAACAGATTACATAACATTACAGAGGAGCCAGACCGAATTTGTGAATCATCAACGAGATAAAAACAGATTATAAATGTTGTTTTCAATGTTGAGGTTGACAAGAATTACTAGCAAATTGAAGGTGTGACAGCAAACGAGTCTCTCGATGCTACTTCTGAAGAAGTAATGGAACGTTCTCTTGTTCAAGTAGGTGTTTAATGGTTTGATGTTTGCGTCAATGCTGATTCATGTATTTGGACTTTAGACAAAGTTAATGCTGTCAGTGATGGTGGGAGTTTTTATGTAGACGATCTTTTAAACGAGAAAGTGAATGGTATGAAAGAAATGCCTTCTAAAGTATTGTTCATACATGCTAATTCAATCTCTAAATCATGCAATAGGCAATTTTTTTTGTGTAGGTATCGTCAAATTTAAGTATACGTGCGCAGTGCGTACGGTTTAATTTTTATAGCATGATGTAGTATGCTTATAGCTACTATATCCTTGTGTATTGTGCCCTTTTCAGAGTTTAGTAGCCATGATAACAAGAACGAATATTTGTTCTAGAAAGCTGCAATTTAGTTTAGGTGTACGTAATATCAGCTTTGTCAAAAAAACGGGTTACCTTCTCAATACGTGTGTAAGTAAAGGTGGGATGTTTATTATTTTTATCCACCCTTTTCAGTCCAATCTCACTAACTCAACAGGTTGGCAGCCTACGACCGTTAATTTCTCGCAGAATTTCTAACTACGCACGGTTTAACTCTGGAATCACCTAGCTATACGTCAATTATCCTGGACCAGTACAGCTTAGGTATCTTTTAAAAACGAGCCTAATTCTTTTCTTAAAGGGCCGGCAACACTCTCTTAACGCTCTTTATTACGAGTGTGATTGCTTTCCATCAGGTGATCCGCATCGTTTTCCCCCTATCATATATAATAAAAACTACCCCTAAATATGAGGTGTCATAAAGTTTTTTTTTTTAATATATGCAAGGTGGACAAAGGCCGTTCCAATTTCATGTCCCTCAGTCCCGTGTCAGTCTCATTCACAGCTTTTCATAAACCCTGAACAGGATGAATTAGGCAAATTAAATATTCCATGAGAGCTATACAATTGTCACAGAAACAGATTTGGCCTTTCACGACCAGATAGCCAAGTGGTTAGAGAATCCGTCTATGAAGTTTGCGGTAGCGCACTCGATCTCCAGTCAGGGCAGATATTTGTGTGAAAATTCCGAAATATAAGTGTTTATCTGTTGTCTAGTACCCATATAGCTTGGCTTAGTTTGGGGCTATGTCAATTGTCAATATTTATTACTATCAACAACTCTCAAGTAATCTTAAGTTAGCAGCAAGCTTCAAACCACTTGCAAGACCTGAAGCCCATACGGCAGCTTCTCAGCAAGGATACGCCAAGGTTTGTTTTGCGACCTTGCTCACGACGTCACAGGAGAAATGGTCCCGCTTCGTTCTATCTTTAGTATCGCCGCTGCGGTATCAGGAGTCGACCAGTCGTCCCGACACCGCGGCCGCGTCCACCTCGCTCCAGCGAGCGACCTTCGACCACTCAACGAGTGAAGTGTGTGTGTCTGTGATTGTGTGTGACCCTTTCTTCTCAGGTACAACTTCATTGCATAGGCACATTCTCATCGTCATCCCTTTTAAGGCTTTAGCTGGCGGCAACGTAAGCGAAGTCTTTGAATCATGCTCCATCATGCTTAGTTTTAAGTTGAAAGTATTTTCGAACATGAATGTTACGCGGTGTAGTGTTACCATTACGTCTGGTTTATTTTGAGGCGTTGTGTGGGCGGGTTTCGCATGGTTTGCAAGTTTCCCGCCTGAGTATCTTTCGAAGATTTCTCTGGTGACCTTGACCCAGTTCCGTCTCTCATTTAGAGACACTGCTCGTTAAAATTAGAGCTGCATTTTCACTCTATCCAGTCACAAGTTCTCTTTTATTCAGTTTGTCTTCTTCTTTAGATTATTTTTCATCGTAAATATGTGTATTTTTTAATAAAACATCCATAAACAGCGCTAAAAACACTGAAATACTATTTGTTATTACTCTTATTACAAGATAGCGAGCACGAGCTTCCATCGTGTCAAGGTGATCTAAAAGCGTCCGTACAAAAGCCGCAGCGAACTCGAGCGAGCTTTAACGACGATTTTACAAGCTTTTGCTCGAAATTACACGTTTTAGAGCTATCAGCCGATATTTACGGGTTTACGCTCGAAGTATCGGCTAGGTCACTCTTCGAAAATACCTAAACCGATGTACAGAGTATAATCTTTCAAGGCCAAAAAAATAACCGACGAAATATGAAGAGTGGCAGAAGCGTAAGATCAGGATCGTAGCAAGTGGAACAAAGTCTCTGCCTAACTCTATGAGAAAGAAGCGTTCCAGTCCTTTATGTTAAAAGAACATAAATCGACTAGCTGCTGCCCGCGACTTCCCGTCCTATCCCGTGGGAACTATGCAATTTTCCGGGATAAAAAATAGCTTATGTGTTAATCTAGTGTATCAGCTATCTCCGTTCCAAATTTAATCCAAATCAATACAGTAGTTTTTACGTGAAAGAGTAACAAACATCCATACTTACAAACTTTCGCGTTTCTGATATTAGTAGGAGTCCGCGGAGTAGCAGAAAGGGAAGCAGCAAAAGGAAAGAAGTCAGAAAGTTGCATATCATATTTTGGGCGGAGTTCACGCGTACGGGATATTATTATGTTCAGAGTTTAGGTAAACACAGTTAAACGGATAAACACGTGTGAACTGTAGGTACATAGCTGGCTGGTCATAGTCTCATAGCTATACACGTGCATAAGGATGTTACATCAACAACGTACGATGACACACGTTGTCCTTTCGGCGTGATGATCAAGATAAATTTGTTGCATGATCTTCCATGGTGGTCTGGGAGTGAAGAAGAAACGTAGAATTTACCAGTTGCTTCTCTTCCCGCGCAGATGGTAAAAGGCCATCGAGGGAATAGGCGAGTCTTAGGAACCCTGTTATAGGCGATGCGGCTAGCTAGCATCACTATTTTGATTTCCCTTTACAGCTATACGCCCCTAATCATGCTAAACGTGGCCTTGGTTTTGTTAACTTAGGCTCTGTCTACCCCGTAAGGGATAAAGACGTGATGTATGTATCATACATACGTATGATATTTAAATCAAAATAACAAATTAGGTTTATTTTGCAATGAGGTACTTAGTTAGGGTATGAGTCTTCATTGAGTCGACTACAATCATTGCCAAGATGAATACGATGCAAGAAATGTTGAGATATTTTCCAGAAACTAGTTAAATGATTTCTGTACTAAACACGGGTGAAATAAAAATTAGCTAGGTACTTACATTTTTTTACATAATTCGTGTCTTTTTCCCTTATGGGGTAGACAGAGCCTAAGGTAACAAGACCTAAAGGCTACGTTTAGCATGACTGTGGGCGCGTATAGGTGGAAAGGGGAATCCAAATAGTGATGGGTTGCTAGCCGCATCGCCTATAACATGATTCCTAAAATTGTCGCCCATTCCCTCGATTTCGATTTGTCGCCAATTTTTATTAGTTGCAATACCTGCGAGATGTAATCGATAATTTTATTTTGCTCCATTTTATAAATTACTAGCCTTCCGTCCGCAGCTTCGCCCGCGGTAAATTAATTTTCCCGTAGGAAAAGGTATTTTCCCGCGGTAAAAAGTAGCCTATGTCACTCAGTGATAATGTAGCTTTCTAACGGTAAAAGAATTTTTGAAATCTGTCCAGTAGTTTCGGAGCCTATTCAATGCAAACAAACAATCAAATTTTTCCTCTTTATAATATTAGTATAGACAATAAACAAAACAGCTGCAATCATTGTCAAGTTAGTCATTTTCTTCTATTTTCGTAAAATCTACTCAACTGTCAATCCTACTAATATTATAAACGTGAAAGTTTGTAAATATGGATGGATGTTTATTACTCTTTCACGTTAAAACTACTGAATGGATTTTAATGAAACTTTACAATAATATGGCTTATACATCAGAATAACACATTGGCTACTTTTTATCCCGGAAAATTGCATAGTTCCCGCGGGATAGTGATAAACATGTCAAAGGTCGCAGCTGCCTAGTCGCGACGTTAATAATTATTGCAGGCTAGCTGCTGGCCGCGACTTCGTCTGCAAAAAAAATGTTTTTCGCTCCCGCGGGAACTACTATGTGTTAATCTAGGGTATCAGCTATCTCCGTTCTAGATTTAATCCAAATCAATTAGTAGTTTTTACGTGAAATAGTAACAAACATCCATCCAAACTTACAAACTTTCGCGTTTATTATATTAGTAGGATTATACTATCAAAGTTTTTAAGTCTAATTCTACGCGGACGAAGCCGCGGGCAGAAGCTAGTTTCAAAATAAATTTAACTCAGTCAAAACATTTGGATATTTCTAATAAATCATAAATCTATCATCATGAGATATTTCATAAAGATGTTAGGCAGTTTTGAAAATATATTGTAGCAAAACAACGACGCAACGATTTTATTTCATACTAGCTGTTGCCCGCAACTTCGTCTGCATAGAATTACGCAATTTTCCGGGATAAAAAGTAGCCTATGTATTATTCCAGACTATAATCTACCTATGTTCCAAATTTCATCCAGATCTCTCCAACCGTTCTCGCGTGGAAGAGTAACAAACATCATAACATCCATACTCACAAACTTTCACATTTATAATATTAATAGGATTTTCATA
This sequence comes from Pandemis corylana, assembly GCA_949127965.1. NCBI lineage: Eukaryota > Metazoa > Arthropoda > Insecta > Lepidoptera > Tortricidae > Pandemis > Pandemis corylana. The sequence continues at coordinate 1,506,386 of OX421851.1, read as the reverse complement.
TTCGAATCAATGCTACTACCATTTAAAAGCGATTTCAATTTCGACTTGTATGATTTGCTTCAAACAACAGTACATTGCCAGATAAATACAAGTTTGTGGAAATTACAGAAATTATTTTTGGGAGTCAGGATGCCAATTAAAACCGTATAATTTTAATCACACATTTATTAAGACTTACGGCACTTAGGGGGCGTTCAAGTATTACGTAAGCGCTTGAGGGGGGCGGGGGGTTCTTTGCTTTGCTTATTTTTGATGACATGGGGGGGGTCGATATGGTGATTACGTCAGCAGCTTCGATTTGAACTGCTGCTCACGAATCAATAAAAACAGAATCCATTAAAAGAAATATGCATATAGGTACCAATGATTACGTAAGCATTGGGTAAGAGGTTTGCTTACTTTTGCTGACAAGGGGTAGGGGGGGGGGTAAATAATTGTAAAAAATCTGCTTACGTAATACTTGAATGGCCCCTTACGACTAACAAGTTTCACGCTAGACAAATGATTGCACTTGTGCTACTCGTACTCGTCCAATAGCTGCTTCACCATTGGCTTCCTCCCTTGGCCAGAACTCCCTTAGCCTGGCTTCATTACTCCCAGACCAGCGTAGAAGAGATTTTTTTGAAGTCTGTTAAAAATAAGAAAAATTTAAAAAAAAAAATGAAAAATGTCACATATAAAACGTAGGTTTAGTTACGCTTGTAGTCTATCGATTGAGTTGAGATATCTAATTGAAGGAGCATTCATCGGATGTCGCCGTTATTGCTTGGCGCGCCACCAACCCATACCATCCACTGGTGTTGTAATACTATCACTGATTTCTTTTAATAATGTCATCGGTACAGGTTTATCATTTGTTTAATCATTATTTTCCTCCATGCTGGTCTGGGAGTAAAGAAAAACATAGAATTTACCAGTTGCTTCTCTTCCCGCGCAGATGGTAAAAGCCCATCGAGGGAACGGGTAAAAATCTTAGAAATCATGTTATAGAAGATGTGGCTACCTACCCATCACTATTTGGATTCTACTTTTTCACCTATACGCCGAAAATCATGCTTAACGTGGCCGTAGGTCTTGTTACCTTAAGCTCTGTCTACCTCGTAAGGGATATAGACGTGATTTATATATGTATTTAAGTATATTAGTGTCGGGATATATTCCCAAACAACCGCCCTCCTCTGGCGCTCTTGGATCTCCGCAAAGTAACGCCTGATTCAATAAAATATTCGGGATATATTGTTAGAGCAACAATAAGAATAAGTAGATAGATTTTTTCTTTTTTTCATTGCAAATGGTCGCCTACATTACCTAATTCTAGTAAGTAATCTTCAAGAATGTGCCTGCCGTGAATACAATGAAAATATTCTTAGAAATGTTACAGACTGCATCCCTCCCACGACTTTATGCCAGGTGGCTTATATTTACAATATTGTTGTCTGAATTTATTTCAGGCAAACATAATGTAAGTTTGTAGAGGATAAAATTATACACATTTCTTGGATTCCTGCAGTAGGCATGAATGAAACTCAGACTTCACTTTAATTTTTTAATGATAATTATTACGGGAAATATACAAGCTCTCTATTTAGGTAACTTCAAGCCGGCAATATTAAGTTACTGAATAAACTATTTTCAATTTTGATTATCATCACAACATTCTTAACAACACTATGCCTATCTGTTGAATTAAAATGTATTTACCAAGGGAAATAAATGTTGCCTATTTACTAGATGATAAAATACGATAAATTTAGAATTATGTTTGCGGATAAAAATGGAAGTCGAGAATAATTTTCTTGCGTCATACTTTTAGATCGCGATTGTTTCTTATAGACTACTAGCTTCTGCCCGCGACTTCGTCTGCGTAGAATTATACATAAAAACCTTCCTCTTGAATCACTCTATCTATTAAAAAAAACCGCATCAAAATCCGTTGTGTAGTTTTGAATACATAAGCATACACATAGGGACATAGCGACATGTGAAAAAAAACATGTGAAATGAACCAGCGCGAAACACGCTTAGAAGGCTGTTACTATATCATAAAATAACTCTGAGCGCTATGCCGTCTTTTCTGAGCGGTACAGATTTTTTCCCATACATTGAAAAAAAAAAATTGCACTAACTTCCGGCACCACCACTTTAAAGCGGCACTAGGTCTTTCGACATTTATTTTTAATCATCTATAAGCTATAAAAACGCCGTTAATTAATAATTAGTCGTAATTCCTCACTTGTACCTGAGAAATTCCATAAATGTACCGCTCAGAAAAGACGGCATAGCGCTCAGAGTTATTTTATGATATAGTAACAGCCTTCTAAGCGTGTTTCACGCTGGTTCATTTCACATGTTTGTTTTCCATGGGCTTGTAGTCTATTAGTTTTGATTTTAGAACCTAATTCTTTAAAGCTTGTTTGTTAACAATGAATAAATGTGTCAGGTACAACCTATAGAATTTCCAACGTTGAAACTTTACGCTTTACGTATAGAAATTACGTTTAATATCTGTTACTACAATTAGCGTAGACTTGGCATGTAAATATTACGGTCTATTTTTGTAATCTAAATAAAATTAGTAATAAAATATTCTAACAAAATGTCGAGGTGACCCAGAAACACGTTAAACGGATGCTGTCCGCTGAATGCTCTTTGTCAAGGTTCTGTTAGGTGTTTTTCGTCATTTATTATATTTTGGGAACACATCGGCATTCAAATATTCGGCATAGCATGCAAACGTGTCTCTGGATTTCAGTAAATAGTTTCAACCCATGATTTTCATGTAGATGATTAGATTAGATTAGATTAGTTTATTTATTCATTCAATAAAAATTACATCATATTGTTCATTGTCAAGTTAGAAGAATTTAGATGGAAATAAAATTAAGTTAAATAATACAAAACAATTGAATATTACAAAAATTTCAAAATCAAAAACAATAATAATAAAACAATAAGGAACAATTAAATTAATTCTCCGCTAGGGATCGTCACTGCATATAAATAATGAAATAATAATAAAGGCTGAATTTAATATAATGTCAAAATGAATCGAAAAAACAATGCATTTTTTTTATGTTACAGAGGCCAGACAAACGAACTAGCGGCTTAAATATATAAATCAAAATGTCATAGCCAGAAACTCATTTACAGAATAAAATGGTTTTTTTTAACAAAAGGACTTTCAGTCGACGCTCAAATGTTTCGTCATTTTGTTCACTTGCTATGATGCTTTTGCTATTTGTCTTTAACCAATGTGTGTTGCCAGTGATGACCTGGTGAAATATGGATCCTAGACGTGGTGTTTCATTATAGGCCATATAAATAAGCGCAGAGTTGCGCAGCGAGCTATGGAACGCTATGCTTGGGGTTTCTCTACGGGATCGAATCAGAAGAGAGGGAATACGCAGAAGAACAAGGGACACCAACATAGCCAAGCGAATTAGCTCGTTAAAATGGCATTTGGCAGGCCATATAGCACGGAGAACAGATGATCGTTAGGGCCGAAAGGTTCTCGAATGGAGACCGCGGCTCGGCAAGCGCAGCGTAGGTAGTACGTCCAACGAGGTGGACGGATGCTCGCTCGCAATCGCCATCGTGTTCATTTTGATAGTTCTTGCATGAATGTGGCAGCTAGCTGATTCCGATGCCAATTGTCAGCCCATACATGAACTGTCAAAATGAACACTAATGGCGATTGCGAGCGAGTTAGGTAATAAGCCTACTGGTTAAAATCGCAGATTCTCGGTGGATACAAGTCCCTTCCAACCGAGGCAACTGGAGGTCTATGGGGGAAGCCTATGCCCAACAGTGGACGTCCTACGACTGATATAAAGATGATGCATTTGCTACAACGCCGTCACTGCTGACATCATAATTTTGATAGAGCACTTATAACAAAAAACACTATGACACAGATCTTTCCCACAGGGGTAGGCAGGCTACTTTGTTCCACTTCTTGATCTTCTTTCATGTATTTCTCTACCTAGGTACTATCTAAGTTCTTAAATATTATCAATATTCACTGCGTGATCATTTAAGTCCACATAATGGCTGCAGGTAGCTTCTGGATTATATGAACAACGCGTAAACATAGCGTAGGTGGCTTCCTGTTTAGTCAGACGCCGATTTAACGTTTCCCACTTCATAGCGTAATTAGTCGTCATTTTTACGAGAGTATGATTGGGCCAATAATAGCTCTCATGATGCCAGAGGGATAGAAAAAGGGGAAAAGGCTTTAGGGGTATTATTTAGGACCTTATAAGAATGTGAGTTTAGAAATGGAAAAGAACGGGGGGTCACAATAGTCCCTTCAGACCCACCATACCCCTGGCACTACCCCTGGGGGTAGGGTGGGACTGAACCACCATAGTAGTGCTGGGATTTGATAAATTGAAAATAAAACGCTACGCGGAGCTCCTATTCCTAGGTGGTTTGCCTTTCGGGCATAAGGAGCTACCTAACTAACCTAACCGAGCTTACAGCACTACGGTGGTATGGTTCAGTCCCACCGTACCCCCAGAGGTAGTGCCAGGAGTATGGTGGGTCTTAACCCAAAATAGTGATGGGTTGCTAGCATTGCCTGTAACATGATTCCTAAGATATTCGCCCTTTCCCTCGATAGGGTTGTACAACCTGCGCGGGATGAGAAGCAACTGGTACATTCTATTCTTCTTTGCTCTCAGACCAGCATGGAAGTGTTTGACATTATCTTCTTATCTAATATATAAAATTCTCGTGTCACAGTTTTAGTTGCCATACTCCTCCGAAACGGCTTGACCGATTCTTACCAAATTTTATATGCGTATTCAGTAGGTCTGAGAATCGGCCAACATCTATTTTTCATATTGAAATTTAGAAGAAAAAAAAAACGGGAGCGAAGCCGCGGGCAACAGCTAGTTTTTTTGTATAATTTGAATTGTCTCTGTTCAGGACCTAGCTGACGACCTCGGTGACGACAAGGGTATCACCGAGCATCTGAAGCTACCGATACAACGGATCAACGACTACCAGCTACTCCTCAAGGTAAGAGCCTGAAGCATATTCCACCCTCACCAGCTCTACACTTGGCAGTCCGCGACCGTTCGTTTCCCGCGGAACTTCTTACCATGTACGGTTAAACTCTGGGAACAGCTAGCGAAGGATCTTTAAATAATCTAACCTAAAAATTTCATTTTATATACAAGCTTTTTTGCTGACTTGCATTGCCATCCGTCCTACATATGTGACCTAAAATCGGAGCATCCGTTGAAGAGTTCCTTCTTAAGGAGACGGTCATGGCTGGACCACCAGAATTCTACTACCAGATTTTTGTATGGTCATCTGACTTACACGAGTACCTATGCAAAGTTACAGCTCACTCAGATGAAGTTATCTGCCTCAAAATTGAGTCACAAGTTTCCACCCGGACAAACATACATACATTCATACGTTGCAAGTTAATATAAAACTTGTAAGTATAGACCGACCGCTTAGATGAGTCCTCGCCTGCGCGGGTGCTGGGGCGCGGGGTAGGACGACAGAGGGGAGAGGTGCAGGCGGGTAGTGCGCCTGCCGCCCGCACCTCCCTCGGTCCCCTTTGTCGCCTACCCCGCGCCCCTGTCCTGCGCGGGCGAGGACTCATTTAAGCGGTCGGTCTATACTTTAATTATTTATATGAAAATGAAAATGGATGAAAATGAAAATGAAAATTTATTTTTGCAAATTGGCCGCCAAGGGCTCTTTTACATGTCTTTTTGAAACTACCAGCGCATTCGGAAAGACCATCATTGCCAAGAAGAATGCGCCGCAAGAAACTTGGCAGAAAGTCATTTTTTCAAAATAAAATACAGTAAGAATACTTAAATTCTACTTAAATTAATATAAATACATTTATAAAAGGGGTGTATAAGGTCCCCGAGCCTTAAATTATATTAATCTATAGTAGAGATGTATTTATAAAGTCTCTACTAGTCAAAACAACAAAATAAAAAAATAAAAAATAAGTTCAGTGGAGGTGTAAAACGCCTCCACCGTCAAACAAATTAATTGGAGATATATTCCCTCGATCGGCTTTTACCATCTGCGCGGGAAGAGAAGCAACTGGTAAATTCTTTGTTTTTTCTTTACTCCCAGACCGCATGGAAGAATCAATCAATCAATCAAGTTTAAGATACCCTATATAAATTTATGTGGCTGCTACAATAAACAATTGTGTCAATGAAGATATCAGTCACGAAAATTCTATTTTAGCTATATTATATTTTATTCTAGCTGCTAGCTTCTGCTCGCGAAGCTTCTGCCCGCGACTTCGTCTGCGTAGAATTATATATAAAAACCTTCCTCTTGAATCACTCTATCTATTAAAAAAACTGTATCAAAATCCGTTGTGTAGTTTTGAAGATATAAGCATACAAAGGGACATAGAGATATAGGGACATAGGGACATGGGGACAGAGAAAGCGACTTTGTTTTATACTATGTAGTGATGATAAAACACAAGAAAAAGATGAACACAGGACAACAAATGCACAAAGGCGAACTAATCAGCCATTAAATCGCACAAATGTCATATCACCACTTAAAAAAATATTTCCAATTAATAATAGCAAAATCCGTTGTGTAGTTTTGAAGATATAAGCATACAAAGGGACATAGGAACATAGGGACAGATAAAGCGACTTTGTTTTATACTATGTAGTGATGATGATAGTGATAATGCTTAAAAAGAGCACCTATGTAAACGGTATAAAGATTTATAATCATTTGCCCGAGTATATAAAATGTTTAGATGGTAACAAATTTAAAAATATACTGAAGGAGTTTTTACTTTGTATGTGCTTTTATAACTTAAACTAGCTTCTGCCCGCGACTTCGTCTGCGTAGAATTATACATAAAAACCTTCCTCTTGAATCACTCTATCTATTAAAAAAACCGCATCAAAATCCGTTGTGCAGTTTTGAAGATATAAGCATACATAGGGACATAGGGACAGAGAAAGCGACTTTGTTTTATACTATGTAGTGATGATGATATGCTTAAAAAGAGCACCTATATAAACGGTATAAAGATTTATAATCTTTATACCGTTTACCCGAGTATATAAAATCTTTAGATGGTAACAAATTAAAAAATAAACTGAAGGAGTTTTAACTTTGTATGTTATAACTTAAATTAATAAAATAGGTACCTACCTAAATATTGTACGTCCGAAATGGATAAACTGTTGAAACTTATAAAAATCATGTTATCACAATTGTACACGGTTTTATACAATAAACGTTTCTTATATTTTGTTACTAGCTTCTGCCCGCGACTTCGTCTGCGTAGAATTATACATAAAAACCTTCCTCTTAAATCACTCTATCTATTAAAAAAAACCGCATCAAAATCCGTTGTGTAATTTTGAAGATATAAGCATACAAAGGGACACAGGGACATAGGGACATGGGGACAGAGAAAGTGACTTTGTTTTATACTATGTAGTGATAGTAATTAATAAAAATTTCACGACGAATTCATCTGATATTGGCCGTCAATCGATCCTCGTACCTCATTGGCCGAACGCATTCCGCGCCGACAGCAACGGCCGCTGATTGGCCCGCAACTGTTACGTTCAACGCAACCATTATTCAGACTATAATGCCATGTTATTTATCAGTCTGTATTAACACTGCCAAATTGCATTCCTCGCTCGGTTGCATAATAAAGTCGTTGACCTGCCAGTGGTCACAAATCTAGGAATTAACGAGCGATACGCGATGGCTGGGCAAATCTACGGATTAGTGTGAACGGCTTATCCAGCTACTGTTAGTGGCGGGTACTAAACAGGCTGTTATGTCGTAAAATTTGGTGGAAATGGCCAGTTTTATACTGATCTTACAGTCATAAGTTTGCGATATATTTCAACTAACTTTACTTACTTGTCTTCCACGCTGGTCTGGGAGCAAAGAAAAAACATAGAATGTATCAGTTGCTTCTCATCCCGCGCAGACGGCAAAAGTCCATCGAGGGGATGGGCGAAATCTTAAGAATCATGGTATAGGTGATGCAGCTAGCTACATCACTATTTTGATTCCCCTTTCCACCTATACGCCGTCAATCATGCTGAACGTGGCCTTTGGGTCTTGTTGCCTAGCCCGTAAGGGATAAAGACGTGATTTATATGTATGTATGTGTATGTATGTAACTTTACTTACAATTCTTCATGACAAATTGCGCAAAAGTGATCATCATCTTAACATAGTATGAATATACAGAGGGGGAAACGTATTCACGTACCACCGTAGAACCCTGTCGCAATGGACGGGCCGCCGTTACTCAAACTCGAGTAATATGTCACCTACTCCGATAGAGTTCTACGGTGATACGTGAATTAATTTCCCTTACTAAGAACCATTACCAATATTACCATGACGTCAATTTTACGTTTTAGCTGTCATTTTTGACACTTCTAGTATGGATCTGACGGCGAGCGATCCAACTTTGGTTCGGAATTGCATCGCATTAAGACGTCATGATAAGACCCCTATACCCTTAGATCATTCAAAGTATGTATAAAAGATTTTTTCTGCCATGTGTATGCCATAGGTCCGTACTGTTTGAAATTCAAGGCTATCTTTTCAATTTTCGTTATTTATGTATGTATGTATAACTCTTTACTGTACATAAAACACAAGAAAAAGATGAACACAGGACAACAAATCAGGCTTGAGGAAGATGTGGCTCATACCATCTCCTTAGATATTGTGTGTGTACTCTTATTGTATTTTGTATGTATGCATGTGTGTAATGATATTTAGAAGTTTTTTATGTTTTGTTTATTGTACTTAGATATGTACGCTCTATTGTGGCTTTCACTATCTGGAATTTTAAACTTTCACTTTGTCGGTCCCTCGTTTAATGCTTCTCTCATCTACTCAAAGGTTAACTGGTAGAGATCCCTTATAGGGATAAGTTCGCCTGTGTGCATATATTAATGTTTTTTTTTGTGAATTGTATCTGTTTCTTTATATTTGTACAATAAAGCATTTACTTACTTACTTACTTACAAATGCAAATGCACAAAGGCAAACTTACCAGCCATTAAATTCGCACAAAATGTCATTGTCACCACTTGAAATAATATTTCCAATTAATAATAGCAAATAAAAATAAAAGAGCTGCAGTTCCTCAAAAAACATTACTTATACCAAAACAAATCAACCAATGTTATAAGCCCAAACCTAATTGTTACAGGAGCTAGTGAAATACTCGAAGCGCCTAGGCGAAGACTGCACGGATCTCCAGAAAGCTCTTGAGCTGTTCCTTGGCGTCCCCAACCGAGCTACTGACAACAAGTTCATCGCGAGCATCGAAGGTATCATCATTAACTTCTAAACCATACATACCGTCATTCATACCACCAGCCCTCCAGCCCATAGAGGTAGGCAGAGACTTTGTTCCACTTGCTACGATCCTGACATACCTTTTGCTTCATCCACACTCATCAATCTCTTCATACACGCTCGTTGATTTCGGGTACTCCTGACCTGGGACTCGATATTTGAAAGCACATCACTCGAAAGTACTACTCGAAAGTTGTATAAATCAGCTTATATCTCCAAAACTACAGCTCTCAAGTTTTGACTAGTTCACAAGATGAATGAGAGCTGTGATCGTCTTCTATGCTACTCGTATTTTAAATTCAGCACAATTTTTCACCACTCTCGAGTGGTATTTTCACACATGTGCTTTCAAAAATCGGGCCATTGACCATTTTTCAAAACGTCTCCTATTTGGTCCCGGAACGTCCGTCTAGCCCTTCCCCTCCCAACGCATCCATTTTGTTTCGTTAATTTTCTTTTATTCACTCTCTCTACCACAATTAATAAGCTATAGAAAGCCTTTATAAATAAGCGTTTAACACCGGTCATGATCGCATTGCCATTTCTTTCTGACAATCGGCTTGAGATGGCGGTAGAACGAGATAGCAATAACGGTTATGTGATGCCACCTGCCGACACCTCCAAATTTACTTTAGCTTCGTCTAAGCATAAAGACATAGCTGTTAGAACGAAATGGAAATATGAAGGCGTACGTGTCACACCCACCAAGCCTTTCCAAGCTTCTTGAAAAATGTTAAACAATGTTCTCTTTTAGGGCATGTGGCCAGCTCTAGAAGATCATGAAAACAGGCGTTTGATTATAGATTCATTGGTCTCTCAGTTTCTCCTCTCGCTTCCTTATAAGAGTCAAATGTAATGTCTTCCAACCTCTTCAGCTCCATTTCTTTAGGCTTCAGCTTTGTGGTCTTACCAATTTCTTTCTAGTTCTTAGCTTCTATTACCGCTTTGATGTTTAGATTTATATTGACATCCTACTAATATTAAATGTACATGCGAAAGTTTGTGAGGATGTGAGTGAGTGAGTGTATGTTTGTTCCTTCTTCACGCTGAAACGACTGGACGGATTTGAATCAAATTTGGAACGGAGATAGCAGCTAGTACCCTAGATTAAAACATAGACCACTCTTATCCCGGAAAATTGTATAGTTCCTGTGAGATAGCGATAAACATGAGAGAGGTCGTAGCTGCCTAGAGTCGCAACGTTAATAATGATTGCAGAATATACTATCAACGTCAGTTCTTAGGTCTAATTCCACGCGAACGAAGTTAGTTTAAAATATAATCATCTCGTTTCAGGTTACCGTGGCAACATATACAAGCTTGGTCGCTTGCTGACTCACGACTGGTTCACTGTCACCGACGCTGAAGGCAAGTCCAAGGAGCGCTACCTGTTCCTCTTCAAAGCCAGGATCCTCATCTGCAAGGTCAAACGGGTCTCCGACGATCGTTCCGTGTTCGTCCTTAAGGATATTGTCAAGGTTAGATTCTGGAATACATTAGTAATCTTAAAGTTCTGAATGAAAAATTTTGGTATACTCACTACCTCAAACCCTGGCCCTAGAAAGTTATACAACGTGGGTAAATTTGGGGATGCAAGTATGTCTTGATATACGAAAATAAAAGGCGTGGCTGACTGACTGGCTCCAATAGTTTAGAACGAAAAGGAAAATGTGTTGTGTATAAGTCACCAAGTAGAAAAGAAAATTAGAATGAAAATGATTCTAAATGCAGGTTGTCTTTTTCTTTAAAGATTTTAGAATCATGCTTCAAGATTATATGACATGGCACATTGGAATTGTGGAATGCGAAAGCTTTCACCAAAACAGTTTTGGTCGGTGACCCTTCTCAACATGTTGCTCAAAAGTACTAAAAAGTTTTCAAGTCTCATGATCTTCGTCTCTTAGTGTACGATAATGTCGATATCATTCAGTTAAAACGGTCTACCCCAAACAGGATTACGCGATTATATCACTTTGCTTGGACATGATCCAAACGGCGGTGAATTAGAACTCCAAGACTTTGGCAGTGAAGCCCCGAATTAATTGCTTGGAGATAAATAAATTAGATCATTTCGTGCATTAGTCCTAGTTTCAGTTTCCGGTGGAGATACGGTTGCCTCGTATACCGATGTTTTATTTAGAGTGTGTTCAATACGATTTATGACCTTGCGTGGTTTCGTATGTACCACTTTGTTGGTGCAGATTTAGAGTTATGGTTTCTTTGGAGTTTGTAATCGCAAGTGGTCGTTGTTCAACGGTATGTTTTTAATCGTTGATAGATGATATAAAACAGCTGGAGAAATCAGTGTCACTTTTGAATGCAATACAAATAAATCTCAAGCAAAATATTATTGGTGTTTCTTCTTTTATCTTTAGTCTATTTGTGAAAAACTTTGTCATTGCCTCCTTGAGTGTCTAAAATTGAGATCTGCTAGCTCTTGCCTACAGGGTGTCATATTTTGACACACGGTTTTAAAGTCCTTTTGGATTGTTATTAAGGTACAAAACTGCTTTCTATTATGTCCTTTGAATAGTACATTGGAATCCAAGGTCTTATGAAATTCCTGATATCTTAACTGTCAGATATATTATGTGACGTTTATTTTGTGATAATTTCGTTCGTGGTGAAAACTTTGTGACTGCTTTATATTTATTATTAATTGACATTATACATCTTAAATTTCAGCTACCCGAAGTTGAGGTAAACGAACTCGCATCAGAACCACTCAAGTTTGAGCTCCATCAGAAGTCGCCGCCGCTGTCCGTGACTCTAGCGGCTCACAAAGAACAGATCAAGAACAACTGGCTGAAGGAGATCTTGCAGAATATCAGTGACGTCGGTAAGTTGCCATTTTCCTTCACTTAACGCAATGCAAAGCAGTGCCCACCGACGCATATGCGTTTTCGTAACTTTCGTCTAGTGCCACTTTTATAATTTTACAGGCATTTGAACGCAAATATGCATCTGTGGCACCTGTAGGAGTCTCGGGCTTGGCAGCTGACAGCCAATGCATTAGAAAAACCATGTCATTTTCGATCTAGTAAAAAAATCGCATAAAGCCTTTATAGAATATAGACCCATTTCTGAAGCAATGTTTTTTGTTTTCTTCTAGTTGCCCTCGCCGAGCACGCCGCTGACGACCTCCAAGTCCTTTCCCCTGAACCAGCAGAGGAGAAGACCAAGAAAAGAGAACATACAGAGGACGCAGATGAAGTTCAAGAAAAACGGACCAAAGTCGAAGCTGTAGATAAAAAAACAAAAGTAGAGGAGGTAGAAGTCACCGAAGTACTAACTAGAGAGGAGTCTCTTCAACAGCTTAAAGCCAAAAGGAAGGCGTCTTTAGAGAACGAAGCAGCCAGAAAAGTTTTAAAATCAGAAGTAACTGAAGTTGTCAGTGAGGTACAAGAAGTCACTAACGCAAAAAGTGAAGTCACATCTGATTTAGAAACTAAATCATCTGTGACTCAAGGTAGTTCGAAAGTTAGTGCATCGACTGTTAAATCTGGTAAAAAATCAGGCAAGGCAGAGATAATCGAAGAAAGTGTTCAGTCGTCAGTAACATCAAAATCGTCTGTTCACGTATCTTCCGTTGAACAGAGTGCACAAGAGACTGTTGTTCAAAGTTCAACAGTTGAACAAACTGTTCAGTCTTCCTACGAAGCAAGCTCTGGACAGGCGTCTGTTCAATCGTCATCAGTTGATCAAAAGTCATCACAGACTTCAGTAGTTGAACAGAAGTCATCAGAAGCTTCAACTGTTCAACAAGCGTCATCAACAGCTGTTACTGAACAAAAATCGGCACAAACATCCAGTGTTGAACAGAAGACTTCACAATCAACCACAGATGAACAAAGAACTCAATCATCGACACAGGAAACTTTGATATCTTCAACTGAAAAAGAGTCTAAGGAGTCTGTTCAGACGTCAGCACAATCTGCGCAGAGGTCTGTAGAGACTGTCCAACAAGCGACTGCTGAGAGTAAGGTTGGGGCCAGTACCGCTGGCGAGAGTACTGAGGAAGGAAAAGCAAGCAGCCAAACTGTAGAGGACGACGAAATGTCGAGGTACAACCGCAGTTCGCGGCTGTCTGGAGGTAAGAATCTGACAATCAATCATTAAAGCACAATCATCCTTAACAGCAAAAAAAGAGATATATGACTAAACATAAGACAATAAGAAAAGAAAAGATTCTCTCATAGACTTTTTTTTGACATTAAAGTTACTTTGAAAGCTTTTCCAATAACGATTTCAACTCATTTCCAGAATACTCCAGCAGCACACGCAAGTTATCTAGTGGAGGTCGCTACGAGTCCTCCTCCCTCGAGAGCACTGGCTACTCCCGCCGAGAAAGCGGCTCCCGGATCGAGTCCTCTGTGGAAGGCGGTGCCTCTTCTCGCTACGAGTCCAAGTACACCAGCTCGACCATAGATGGCAGCAAGTACTCCATCGAAGCTGAATCCGAAACTACCAGCAAGCTAGACAGCATTGCCGCTAAGTATGGGATCGGTAACGGCAAAACTGAAACCTCCGAATCCAGCTATGAGAGTGCCAGAAACGGCACAGAGAGCAAGTACTCCAAGCTTGCGAACGGATCTATCAGCACTGGAGAGTATGAGTCAGCTAAAATATCCAAATCTGAGTCCCAAGATGGAAAGCCAGTGTTTTCGAAGTTTCTAGAAGGCCAGAATATTGAGCGTAAGTGATTGCACACGTCGATGGTAGAAACACCCTACACCCTAGTGCTTGTACATATGCTTTTAGAAGACTAACTTACACAACACATGTATTAACGCTTTATAGTACTTCTTCTTTTAAGAGTCCGTACGGTCCGAAAGCGGAAACCAAAATACTGAAGTCTTCCCTTCAAAAATAATACTACCATTCAACATTTTTGTGATTCCAAAATTGACGAAACGGTATTTTGGCGAAGAACACTTCACAAGTGTGCGAATGATACATTTATAGGGAAACCCATTTGGCCATCAAACTTGAAATTACTCAATAGGGAATTCTTCTATCTTCCGAAAGACATCACAAATAACTAAGACCACAAACCGTACGGTCTCTCCTAACCTTCTTCTGATTCCTCAGCCGGCGAGAACGCCTCGTTCGAATGCTCGCTCCGTTCTTCTGACGCTGTTAAGATAACGTGGTTGAAGGATAACAAGCCTTTCCCGGATCGCCTTATGGACCGATGCAGCATCACTGACATTGATGGCAACCACAAGCTGTACTTGCAGCACTGTAGGGAGGATGACACTGGCTTGTACACGGCGAGAGCGGAGAACGCTAAAGGCAATGCACACTGCACGGCGCAGTTGGTCGTTCATGAGTGTAAGTTTTCCTTTTTTTTGTGGGGTTTGAGCAAATTGATAGTAGACCATTTCTTGAGGACTTGAGATGGATGGGAAAGGTGCCTACGTTAATTGAAACATTGAATGCGTAGAAGTTTTCCTACGTATAGTTAAAAATCTGACCAATATTTTGATGATTTTCTATTCATCATGTTTTTCAATATAATTACACATAAACGGATAACTCACGTATAAAAATTCGAGTGATGCTCGACATGTTTCGGACTATTTCGTAGTCGTTCTTCCTGGAGCGCTCGCCCTGGCGGCAGCGAAACGAACACTGCGCGCCAGCGCTCTGTTCGCGCGGCTGCTCGACGCAACTGACAGCGGCGCACAACTACCCTCGTTTTCATCGTCATTTTGTATTACTGTCAAATGTAGGGCACTGATTACGTCACTCCGAGCATCACTCGACTTTTTATACGTGAGATTATGATCGAGTCTCACGGTAGTTTCATGTTTTTCAATATAATCAGAAGAAACAGCTACTACATTGAGTTTGGCACGTTACGCACAAAAATACACAGATATGTATCACAACAAACACGCACATTTCATAACACACACACACACACATCGACATGCACTCTGTACACACAGCACCTACTCAGACGCATATTAAACATGTTTAAACGAGATGGGAGACATAGGTGTCAATTTGCTCAAACCGCAAATTTAGTATAATGTTAGAATTAAGATTAATTATTTCAGTATATTTCCGCTATTATCTTGCATGTTCATCATCACTATTAAGACATTGTAAGCGTATAACCAGTAGACTGTTGACATATAATTTTCCTGTATTTGGCACTCAGATCACGGAATATATCGAGTGTTTTTAGATGTTGTGCGCATGATTGTCACTGCACTCGTAAAAACTATGTTTACTAGTTTAAACGTCACTGTTGTCACTGATTTACTAAATTACAAGAAGCTGTAATTATTGTGTTAAAAAAAAGTATTTTTTAAACTTATTATGTCTATGTAAGCATTTATTTTAAACAATAAAGATGCCTATATTCTTCCAGTACCTAGGTATTAAAAAAATATCTTTGAATAAAAAAAAAATATTTTTGCAAATTGAGTCCCTGGCTTCTTTTACAATACATGACTTTTTTGAAACTACCAGCGCATTCGGAAAGACCATCATTGCCAAGATAAACGAGCCGCAAGAAACTTGGCAGAAAGTCATTTTTTCAAAATAAAATACATTATGCTACTGCAATACTTAAATTCTACTTAAATTAAATACATTTATAAAAAGTATTAAGTCATCGAGCCTTAAATTATATTAGTCTATAGTAGAGATGTATAAAGTCTCTACTAGACAAAGTAAAACAAAGTCGTTATGCAAAAAACGACATATTTAGTCTCTCCTTAGCTACAATTCATTTTTTTCTTATATGATCTATAGTTACTGTTTAAGAGAATACTCAGCAACTTGAGTGGAATTTTCTAAAATTACGTGTGCAATACGTTTTTAGTACATTCAGAGGCTGGTGAAATAAAGTATGTGTCAGATCGCAGAAGCTTATAAACATGCGACCTGAAGCTTGCATTATACACGACTAGCTTCTGCCCGCGACTTCGTCTGCGCAGAATTATACATAAAAACATTTCTCTTGAATCACTCTATCAATTAAAAAAAACCGCATCAATATCCGTTGTGTAGTTTTGAAGATATAAGCATACATAGGGACATAGAGACAGAGAAAGCGACTTTGTTTTATACTATGTAGTGATTTTACGTCTTCTCCTGGTCAGGAGTAAATTTTCGCGCGGTAAGCGGTAAATTGCTACTTCGTAAAGAAAACAGAAACTAAGGTGTATGTAAAAAATTGGTGGTTGTAGGTATTTAGGCTGGAGATTAACTGTGATGACTTATAGACTACAAGCCCATGGACAAAAAACACATGTGAAATGTACCAGCGTGAAACACGCTTCTTAGAAGGCTGTTACTATATCATAAAATAACTCTGAGCGCTATGCCGTCTTTTCTGAGCGGTACAGATTTTTTCCCATACATTGAAAAAAAATTGCACTAACCTCCGGCACCATTACTTTAAAGCGGCACTAGGTCGTTCGACATTTAATAATTAGTCGTAATTCCTCACTTGTACCTGAGAAATTCCATAAATGTACCGCTCAGAAAAGGCATAGCGCTGAGAGTTATTTTATGATATAGTAACAGCCTTCTAAGCGTGTTTCACGCTGGTTCATTTCACATGTTTTTTTGTCCATGGGCTTGTAGTCTATTAAATGTTGTGTGTTTTTATCGTTGTTATAATAATGGTTATCGTAACTGCAGTGACAGCGGATGAGCGTAGAGAGCGGAATGCGCTGAACGCCCCATACTTCATCGTGGCCCTGAAGGATACAGAGATCATGGAGAATACGTATCTGCGGTTCATGGTGAAGGTCAAGGGCGACCCCAACCCGGAGGTCAAGTTGTAAGTGAACATGATAAAATGCCACAGAGCAGATATACCATAAATTACTAGTCAATTCCTACAACACTTTGGTCTGGGAGCAAAGAAAAACATAGAATGTGCCAGTTGCTTCTCTTCCCGCGCAGTTGGTAAAAGCCCATCGAGGGAGTGGGCGAAAATCATAGGAATTGTGTTATAGGCGATGCGGCTAGCAACCCATTACTATTTTGATTCCCCTTTCCACCTATACGCCCACAATCTTGCTAAACGTGGCTTTTAAGTCTTGTTGCCTAAGGCTCTGTCTACCCCGTAAGGGATAAAGACGTAATTTGTATGTGTGTGTGTGTGTGTGTGTGTACTAGTCAATTAGTCAGCAATAAAACCTTTCACACTAAACTTTTCGGGGGTGTTTACACCAATACCCCGGGCAATTGTATTTGAAATTATGAACGTATGTAAACCCCTTATTCCACAACATAAAATTAAACAGACGCAATTTAAAAACATTGAGATACGTACACAAAGGTGGACTTATAACTCTAAGTGATCTCTACCAGTCAAATTTTGAGACGGAGAGGAATATAATATGAGGGACGGACAACGAAGTACACCTTCACTTGTCAAAAAAATTGAGTCACTGTTAGCCACACTTTAAAGTGTCAGCTGTGAGCGCGGCACATTTCTCCAAAAAACTGAAGATCACTTCAATATTCCTTAAAACCTTCTCCAAAGCTTTCTTTTGTTAAAATCCTCCTTCTCTTTCAGCTTCCGCGACGGCAACGAGATCGTGACGTCATCCGACACTGACCGCGTGTCCATCATCAGAACACGCGCCGACAAGGGCTGCTACGAGCTGGTGATCGCTGACGTGGTGCCAGCTGATGCTGGCGTGTACTCTTGCCGTGCCCTTAACATCTACGGAGACGTTACTACTGAGGCCAAAGTTTCTGTCGTTGGTAAGTTACTACTCCTTAATGAACAAAAAATATTTACTATCAAATGAATCAAGAAATTTTTATTTCTTGATTTTTATGTTTTACTTTTACGGTTTTACCGTTAGAGATTTAATTTCTAAATGTCTGTGAAAATCAGAACACATAGAAAAATCCGAAAAGTAAAGCTATGGCCGGGAATCGAACCCGGATCCTCGTCATTCCGTGACGCGTGCTATACCACTACACCACCCATAGCAGGTAACCGGGTTCGATTCCCGGCCATAGCTTTACTTTTCGGATTTTTCTATGTGTTCTGATTTTCACAGACATTTAGAAATTAAAAAATATTTACCTTGCTACTCCGCTACTCGCGTGCAAGATAACCAAACCTGTGTGAAATATATTATTGTTTTTCACTGCCACATAAAACACATATAAATCCCACAAACTAAAGTATCCCTTACACCACACAAACGCTCATAAATGCTCTATAGGCTTCTGCTAAGTTAGCAATCATTTGTCCTTATCTGTGAAAGGTAAATGTCAAAGAGACGGATAAGGACAAACGATTGCTAAGTTAGCAGAAGCCTATAGACCGTTTATGAATAAGGGGTAACACAGTCGAGAAAATGAGGAAATTGCAGACACAAGAAGGAAAATGGAATGCCATTAGCCCTCTAGTTGACGCATCAGCAATCCCTCTGTAGGCGTATTACTTAACTCGCTCGCAATCGCCATCGTGTTCATTTTGACAGTTCATGTATGGGCTGACAATTGGCATCGGAATCAGCTAGCTGTCACATTCATACAAGAACTGTCAAAATGAACACGATGGCGATTGCGAGCGAGTTAGGTAATAAGCCTACTGGTCTTACTTGTAAAGAAGTCCACTTGTTCGTTCTTCCCGCCTAATGCAATTTTCAGCATTCGTCTAAACATAGACTGTAATGAAGGCAAGACCTAGTTTTTTTTACGATATTTGGATGGCTTCCAGCGGATTTATGAGTCTGGACTATAAATACACGGGTGTTCTCGATTTAGACGCTTGTTGACTTTCGTCAACTATTATTAGAGTTGTCTAATGATTTGTTCTCTGTCCTAAAGTTTGTTCGTCAGATTACGTAATATCTACTGAATAACATGTTGTTTTATCTTTGGACTTGCTACACTGGCTTCACGCCCACTGACCTTCCTTTGTCCTTTTCATTTGCACACAAAAGTGCAACAGAGAAAACGCTATATTGACTCAGTATGTTAGACGCTGTATAGTAGAGAACTAATTGAGAAGAAGGACATAATGCGATAGGTAGGTATGATCATTAAAACCAGAAAAGTGCGTTCCTCTTTTATGTTTTTCTTCTTATTTATAAAAGGCAACCGTGACTGGCTGATTGATCAACGCAGAGCTCAAACCACTGAACAAATTGCGCTGTTTGGCACGCAAATGGTTAATAAGACGTAGGCATCCGCTAGGAAAAAATGTGGAGACAAGGCCAAATTAAGATCGTTGTTGGAGCTTCGCTGCAAATTTTAATTATGCGCTTTTTCATAATATTATGATTTCGTAAATCTTGTCTGTTCTTAGATGACAAGAACATCTTCTTCGAGCTCGCCCCAGGCGGCGAAGGATTGCTGGCCAAGGGAGAGAAGCCGAGTTTCTCGTGGAAGCGAGATGGCGAGGACTTCGACCCCGAGGAGAGGTTCAAGGTGAAGAAAACTATTACTAGCTCGTAACACAATATCGCCAACATTTTTATTTCGAGGTGCTTTCAGTGAAGTAACTATAAGGTGGCTGGACTAGAGTGCTGGACTAGGTGGCTGAAAAATCCTTGGCTTTACGGAGCCTCGGACTGGCTTAGCCTAGAGCACAGAAGGAACGGTGATGCCCGTCTGTGTTGTGGAAGGACCACCAATACATGTGGTAAATAGCCACGGGGCCCAGACGTTATAGTTATGACAGCAGAGCTGGGTGTGGCTGCAAAAAAGACTAGGTTTGCGAAACGCTAACTGTTGGCCTTTCATTGTCAATAGAACGCGTATTTGCGAAAGCTATGACTAAAACAATCCAAGACAGCCCTTTGTAAGAGTTCGTAATTCGGGGCTTTTCCAAATCTAGAGTGAACTAGGCAAGTGTGCTCCATCCTAAGCCACATCCTCGCTTACCATCAAACATGAGTGTGGTCAATCACAAGCGTTTTCTGCTTAAAACAAGTTTCTGAGGACGACTTTCGACATCCACCTCCTTTAGGGTTGTTTCACACGAACCACACCACGTCGCAGCGTTAAAATGCGGTCAAGCAGTGGTTACGTGTGAATAGTGTCGCTGCAGCATTTTGCAATTGCGTTGTGGTGCTTACAAAATGTGGTTGTCGCTAGTAGTTGCGATGTGGTTACGTGTAAACCTTCATTCCAAATGATGAATGCGAATTTGCCCAAAAAGGGTAATTAATTAGAAGTGTTTGTTGAACGTAGGATTATCTTTCTTATCCAGGTTTTATTGGGTGACGACGAGGACTCTCTCGCGCTGGTCTTCCAGCACGTGAAGCCGGAAGATGCTGGCCTGTACACCTGTGTGGCCAAGACTTCCACTGGGAACATCTCCTGCTCCGCTGAGCTTACCGTACAAGGTCAGTTGCACGTGTCTTGTCTTCTGGTGGCAGTTTTCAATGTAAAAGTTAAATAATAAATAACTATTAGGGAACAATTCACACAAATTGACCTAGTCCCAATATAAGCGATAGTAAGGCTTGTATTATGGGTACTAGACAATGATTATACATACTTATATAGAGAAATACATACCTACCTAGTGCCACGTAGAACAGTGGCTGACAGAATAAGCACAATAACCAGCGATACCTTTTCATCTATCATTGGAGTTTATAATTTGGTGACTAAGTAGGTGGCTTTAGTGTAAGGCCTGAGTGGACGCTCGAAGCGGAGCGTTAAGCGGGGCGTGCAGCGTAACGGGCAGCGGCAAAGGGCTCTGCAACGTCGACCCAGGACACCAATATGAGTTTCATTCAGGCCTTCCTCTTGGGTTACTTTGATCATGACCTAGTAATAGTATTCCCATAATTGTCGTATTCGTAGGTGCCGTAACCGTCCTCCACCGTGAGCCTGAGAAACCACAGTTGGTGATCGAGCACCGCGAGGCGGTGGTCTCGGCTGGCGCGTCCGCCATGCTGGAACTGACCTGCAAGGGCTTCCCCAAGCCCGATATCGTGTTCAAGCACGACGGCAAGGTCATCGAGGCTGACACCAGGCACAAGTGAGTCTAACAGTGTTATAATACCCCGCCATCAAGATTGCACTTCGGTCTTTGGAAAGAGACTTTTGGCGTCATGGAAGTTAGAGCAAGACAACGCTCTACGCAGCCGAAATTAGCCGAGAAGACCGATGTGCAATCTTTATGGCTGAGTACTGTACTGCTGTCTCCAAGTCTTTGCACATTGGCTCATGAGGCAGTTCCGAGAAACGAGTACGTCTTTTATAGGCAGTGCTAGGATTGCCGCGTGAGACAAAAAAAACTTAATAGTGGGATCTCGTCTGAAGTTGCAATTTACTTGCAAATCTTACCGCTAAGTAGCAGTGCTTGTGCTACCGTGTTTCGGCAGCAAAAAAAAATAGTACTGGGCCAATTTTTTGGCGGTCATAACGGTTTTTTTTATCATTTAATACACATAGTGATGAAGTTGTGAAGGCATTTTGTTGGGTTATATTCAGTTGTATTGTATTGTCGTCAAATGTAAATATGTGTACTAAATAGATTAATCTGATGAAGGGGTAAATTTTAGTTGCTAAAATTGACTCTTGTTAGAGTTTAGATAACTAAAAACAGAGAAAGCTGAATAAAACCGTTTAGTAAAAAGATCAAAATGAACAAAGAACCATCCTTTACCTTTGTCAAGGTTCCTGTACGAAGACGATGAGACCATGTCCCTGGTGATCAAGAACGTGACCAGCGCAGACGCAGGTACCTACCATGTGACCGCCACCAACGAGCTCGGAGAAGATTCCACCACCATGCAGCTCATCGTGAAGGCGGCGCCCAAGATCAAGAAGAAGGTTGAGAACCAGACCTGCATGGTAAGACATTGTTTTAATTGAATAAATAAATAAATAAACAAATTATATCAATTGAACCAGTCCCAAACTAAGCAAAGCTTGTACTATGGGTACCAGGTAACCGATAAACATACTTATCTACATTATATAAGTTTGTATGTTTATCCGTTGCAACAATATTAATACAAAATATAAAAACATTATAAAAACCTAACCTAGGGTGCCGCCGGCAGCGAGGCGAGGCCTAAGCTACTGGTGGTCAGGGCGACAGAGAGAGGAACCTCCTGACTATCCGAGCTGTGTCCAGGAGTACGGCTATTTTTATTATTATTATTACATCTCCTTTCACACAGGTGTCGTCAACCCACACCGTGACCATCGAGGTGGAGGGCACTCCGGCACCAGAAGTGTCGTTCTACAAGGACGGCGTGGAGATCAAGAGCTCGGATCGCGTCCAGATCGTGAAGGAGTCGGATGAGGTCTACAAGATCACCATCAAGGATGCCAAGCTGACTGACACCGGCTCGTACTCTATTGTTGCCAAGTGAGTATAGCTGACCGACCGCTCAAATGAGTCCTCGCCCGCGCGGCACAGGGGCGCGAGGTAGGACGACAAAGGGGACCGAGAGAGGTGCGGGCGGGTAGTGCGCCTGCCGCCCGCACCTCTAGGCCCCCCGCGGTCGTCTCACCCCGCGCCCCTGCACCGCGCTGGCGAGGAATATAAAAAGAAAGGTCTATAGAGCCCGGAATTTTTGCGGCAAAGCCAAAGCTGTCACAATGTAGCTAAAACATTTAGGTAAATATCTATGTACCTAAGGTAAATTTTCAGGAGCGAATGCCCCCTAAATTTGGTTTTTATTCCATAACTCAGAGATTTGGCAAGCGATATGTATGACCATAAAGAAGAAGCAATAAATAGGCATGTTTATAATAATGGTTGAACATTTCAATTTTTTTTTATGGCACAGAATAATTACTTCGTTCCAGCCTACGACATTTTTAATATTCGTGAATGTGTTTTTATTTTTGCGGCAACAGAAACGCTTAATGCTTATGAGGCTAGTGCCTAATATACATATATTTTGACAAATTATGAGTATTGGCAGAGTGCAAAGCGGGTGGAGGGGGTAGCCTAAACGATCACAGCGCTCGCTACGGCTAAAATTGTCATTTTTGTCGCTGACTTGAGCTGTCAAATCCATATTGCAGTAAACATTTTCTAATCGATTTTGAGATAAAAATGTGGTCCTGGTAAGATGTGTTGTTGTGAATTGTAATAACACCAAGAAGAATAGCGACTGTAAATTTTACCAATTTCCAAGACCATGGTGGAAATGAGACCAAAGAAATAAGTGGATATTTGCCGTAAGAAAAAAAAAGTAAGTTACCTAACCTCTAAAATTTCACTGAAAACAACAATTTTAATATTATTGGCAATAATGTTACTGACTACCATTGTCCAAAATTGTGTAATATAGTAAAATAACACAAGATTTCATTAATATTTTTCACAATATTTACTTACTTCTTGTTTGATAGCGGTGACAATATTGTCCATAATGGCCGCCTGTCACGTGGCGCTGTCGTCGCGCTCGGTCCCAATATTTCTAAAATTTTTAAATTAGATATATTTAAAAAAATGTACATAATTATAGATTAAAATATTCAAAAATACCTTATCATCACTCCCTTAAAACTTTTCACCTAGCTACCAAACACCTTGTATGTTCTCCCTACTGCAAACCATGTTTTCCACAGGAACGAGGTGAACCAGTGCAGTGACTTCTGGCAGTGGCACGTGACTTCTCCTCCTAAGCTGACCAAGAAGCTGGGTGACGCGAAGGTCTGCGATGAAAAGGAGACAGTCACCTTCCAGATACAGACCGAGGCGGAGCCCGCTCCTACTATCAAATGGTGAGTCATTTTCAAGATAAGAAGGTCTTCCATGCTGGTCTGGGAGCAAAGGGAAACCATAGAATGTACCAGTTGCTTCTTTTCCCGCGCAGATGGTAAAAACCCGTCGAGGGAATGGACGAAAATAGGAATCATGTTATAGGCGATGCGGCTAGCAACCCACTATTTAGATTCCCCTTTCCACCTATGCTATCTCCGTTCCAAATTTTATGCAAATGCATTTAGTAGTTTTTACGTGAAAGAGTAACAAACATCCATCCATCCACCCATCCATCCACCCATCCATACTTATTAAAAAAAACCGCATCAAAATCCGTTGCGTAGTTTTAAAAATTTAAGCATACATAGGGATATAGGGACAGAAAAAGCGACTTTGTTTTATACTATGTAGTGATGTATAACTTAACTGTGTGCAGGTTTAAGAACAAGACTGAACTGCAAGAGTCAACGACGGTGAAGATGTCGTCTTCAGCAGCTGCTCACAGCCTGGTCGTCAGCTCCGCAGCCAGGGCCGACGCTGGCGAGTATTCTTGCGAGGTAAACCCCACTTCAATACTTATCATCAACAGCTATGTGAGTCAACGACGGTAGAGACTAAGTTGCTTAGACTTTGATGATACCTATCTATACATTTCTTCATCCACCAGTTTTATCATGCTTCAACATAGCTTAGACAAGTCATGAACAAGATCATCAATCAACAAGATTCAATAGAGTGGTAATAGTGTAACTAAATTATGTATGTATGTATAATAACAGATAGTTATGAGCTTTCTTCCAGCTGATGATAATGATGATGATGATGATAATAGTATGTATGTATGTATGTAAACTCTTTATTGTGCAAAATAAACAAGTCAAACACTGAGATACATGCACAAAGGCGGACTTATTCCTTTAAGGGATCTCTTCCAGTTAACCTTTGAGTGGATGAAAGGAGTATTATATTAGGGATGGACGAGTGAGTTTAAAAATTGCAAACACTGAGAGCCACAATATGTAACTTTACCAATTATAATACACTAGCCTTCCGTCCGCAGCTTCGCCCGCGGTAAATTAATTTTCCCGTAGGAAAAGGTATTTTCCCGCGGTAAAAAGTAGCCTATGTTACTCAGTGATAATGTAGCTTTCTAACGGCAAAAGAATTTTTGAAATCGGTCCAGTAGTTTCGGAGCCTATTCAATTCAAGTAAACAAACCAACAAACAATCAAATCTTTCCTCTTTATAATATTAGTATAGATAAACTCCTAAAACCTACCAGTCGATAAACTTTAACTACCTAATAGTGATTGTGTTGGTGATGGTGGTGATGGTGATAATCACGAATATTTCCAGATCCGCAACGTCCATGGCACAGTGTCCGACTCGTGCGCATTGCACGTGCGTGGCGCTCCGCTGTTCACTCAGAAGCTGAAGGACACCGTGGCCAGTGAGGGCGACTCCAACGTCGAGCTCACGGTCGCCGTGGAGGCGTACCCTGAGCCGCAGGTCAAATGGTGAGTGGCCAAAGAACAGGTTCTTTAGGTCCTATTATCCTCAGGGTGTTGGGCGCTACCGACTCCGATCTTGGGAATCGGGCATCCCCAGCATACCCATCTCCTGCTCCTTGGAACGCTAAGTGTCAATTTAGGGCGAGAGAACAGCTTACATGACACGAAGTTACACAATTAATTGCTCTGTTGCCGAGCGCATAATGCTGGCCCTCGCCAGGAGGACAGCGATGTGTACGCATCTCTCTGCCTTATTCGATTGTAATAAGGACAGAGGGTTTATTCTGCATTATCATTGTTGGCGAACGTATGCGGATGGCGAGCTATTTTTGTATAAAACTACCTTCTACTGTTTTTTGTGTTTCGCTCCCAACCGACGGTCATAAATTTACTAAGTTTATTATGTTGTCATGTAAGTGAATTATTGTATATATTCTTATGAGAAATAAATCATCTTCAACCAGAAGACTACAAATTCACGTGCATAGATGAATCTGCGTGTGGTAGGACTTCGTGCTAGTTCTGACCCGACCGCTACCATAATTGTACCCGCTAGTAGTTTCTTTACCAAGCTGTGTTCCAGCGTGGAGAATAAGACAATCGGTGAAATTAATAGCAAATGAGGTAATAGAATAGCCCTCTTAAGCTGGGAATGCATCTGCAATCCTTTAGTGATTCTCAGTTATTAAAAATTCATTCCATGTCAAGTAAGTAACCGATAAGCTTTTGGATTCCGAAGACAAGGTTACGTCTGCCACCCCCAATGTTGGCTCTCACGCACTCATGTCCTGCTCTGAAAGCAGAGCGGTACCGAAGGCAAGTATCGCTTCCGTCCCCACAGGCACACTATGGGAACGTTTTAGGAACTTCGACGTTGCTAGCCTGCAACTAGACAGAAAAAAAAATAGCAAAGTAAACGGAAATCCATGAGCTTAACAATATACCTACCTAATACCTAGCTTCATCAGATATAAAAAAGATATTACTCCAAAATAGGAAAATAGCCAGTAGATGGATTGCGTCTACAATTTAGAAGACGTACGCCGGTTCTTACTTCTTCTGTCCAACATCTAAACCCATCAATTTACCCAGGTACCTTGGAGACGTGGAGATCACTGAAAAGAAATCGGTTTACACTCGAGTGGATAATGGCAGTACCCACAAGCTGATCCTCAAGGAGGTGACAGCGGAGCTGTCGGGAAAGTACACCTGCAAAGTCTCCAACGACCTCGGAGCCGACTCCTGCCAGGCCACCTTTACTGTTAACCGTAAGATTTGCTTCACTTCCTCATTACTAAGCGATTCCATTCGTCCTTTATTAAGTATTCAGACGACTGGGGAATGAAATTTTCTGCCATTGCCTGTACTAATACGACCGGATAGCCTAGTGGTTAGTGACCCTGACTATGAAGCTAGAGGTCCTGGGTTCGAATCCCGGTAGGGGCAGACAGTTGTATGGTGAATACGAATGTTTGTGCCCGAGTCATGGATGTTGTATGTATTTATCTACATTATATAAGTATGTTTATCCGTTGCGTGGTACCCATAGCA
The DNA here is from genome assembly GCA_949127965.1 of Pandemis corylana. Taxonomy (NCBI): domain Eukaryota; kingdom Metazoa; phylum Arthropoda; class Insecta; order Lepidoptera; family Tortricidae; genus Pandemis; species Pandemis corylana. The sequence continues at coordinate 1,479,281 of OX421851.1, read as the reverse complement.
CAAGCTTTGCTTAGCTTGGGGCTGGGTCAATTGGTGTAATTTGTCCCAAGATATTTATTTATTTTTTAAATGCAACTTCGCGTATTGACTGGGGTGCAGAGTAACAATATTATGAAAGTAAAAACAATTTCATTGCTACCACGCTGTTCTGGGAGCAAAGAAAAAATAGAATGTGCCATTTGCTTCTCTTCCCGCGCAGATAATAAAAGTTCATCGAGTTAATGAGCGAAAATCTTAGGAATCATTGTTATAGGCGATGTGGCTAGTAACCCATCACTGTTTTTAGTCCCCTTTCCACCTATACGCCCACAATCATGCTAAACGTGGCCTTTAGGTCTTGTTGCCTTACCCGTAAGGGATAATGACTTGATTTGTATATGTATGTAAAAACCATTTCATAAACCCACTTAAGGGTAGTAGCGATTAGTCTGAATGAAATTGGTGAGAATTAGCTTTATCATTAGGTTAGGTGGCTGACTTTCCTTACTATCCTTAACAGTTAACAGTAGATACATTATATACCAATGTAACTTAAGAAAACGTTACTTACGAATACGTCTCCAACATACCTCTTATTCTTCAGGAAAGCCCCGCATCACCAAGAGCTTGGTAGACATGACGGTGGATCAGGGCCAGACGCTGAAGCTGGAGGTGGAAGTGGAAGGCTGCCCTGAACCCAAGGTCAGGTGGTTCAAGGATGGCAAGGAGTTCACTCTGGACGCCAGAGTCAAGATTGAAAGAGACACTCAAAGGTGAGACCATGAAAAGAGTGAAGGAAACGATTGATAAGCATTTTACATACCAGTGTATGAAATTTACAGGAAAAGTGGAAAATACTCTAGTGGTAGGTATAGTAATAGTGGTGAATCTCGTTGAAGTAGCAAAAAACAATATCAATATTAAATTAAACAAGTTAAGAACAAAAATCATACCATTTGATTCCTTGATTCGAATTTGAGTCATCTGATTGCTGCTCTTTAGTCACGTAATAAATTATAAGTAAATATAATAAAACCTAGTTATAGTATAACAGAATTGTATATTCATGTGACGACTTTCTTTGTAGGCTAGAGAACTACAATCTAACCGTGACGTTAGTGAAAGAAGAAGACGGCGGTGAATATGAAGTGAGGGCTGAGAACGAGATGGGCAGCGTATCATCCAAGAGCACTGTCACAGTACACAGTGAGTATTGGACACTACAAAGCGTAGAACAACACTTAGCAGATGCGATAGAAATCTATGATATAGATAGGTTCAATAGGATTACTATTGTGAAGATATTCTAAATCCACGTACTATATGGGAATAAAAGCAATAAAAAAGAAGCAGATCAGTTACTCGCTGATCTGGATATTGAAATAGAAGTATTAGAAATGAGGTATTCAGAACTTAATTGTGGTTGATCGCTTATTGTGAAGTCTGTTAAACATGATAGTAGGAACAACACTACAATTGGTACCCACATAGCATAGAGTACGAGTGACACACACCACGACACTGGTAACGTATGCAAGAAGCTCCACAGCACAATTTTCCATAGGTAAAGTAGTTTGATTAACATAGAATGAACTGGAGTTTAGTTACAAATTGCACGAGTTATTTTGTGGTGTAGATGCCATGGAATTGGTAGACATCGAAGCATCCATGAGACTGGATCGCTGATGCACCGTTGTAATAGTTCAACACTATTTGAAAATGAACGATACTTTCAGCTCTTCGGAAAACATAGAGTTAATTGTGGTTAAATGTCTATAAAACGCCTGATAGTTTCGTTCATCGGTATTGCATTCTACCCTCACCTACCATAAATAATTGTGACGTCCTTAATACATGTATGCCCATTTAATAATACCCATGTTTTATCGTAACCATTTTATTCATGTCCAATAGCAAGGGAAATACATACGAGACACCAAAAGGAAATAATCGAAAGTGATTTAGACGAAACGAAGAAACCTATCCTGGAAGAAGACGAAGTTGTAACTTTTACGGCAGAGAAAGGTAAAACGAAAGCAGAAGATGCTGAAGAAAAATCATTTTGGGATGATGATGAGGATGGTAAAGCTAAGAAACCAGAAACGAAAGACGTCGAGCAACCAGAAAAAGCCAAAAAAGCAGCAACAGAACCAGAGGTTGCTGAAGAGAAGTCGTTCTGGGATGACGTAACTGATGAACCAAAGAAGACCAAAACAGAAGAAGCACCAAAGTCTGGAAAGGGTAAAAAATCTGTGACTGAACCTGAGGTCGCAGAAGAAAAGTCATTCTGGGATGAGAATCACAATGAACAAAGCAAACAGCCTATTATCGAGGAAGTGGAAACGGAAAGTCAAGCTGGTAAGAAAGCAGCCACAAAACCTGACGTCGTCGAGGAAATCTTTGTTGAAGAAGAGTTTTTAACACCCAAAAAATCCAGAAAAGATTCCCTCCAAGAACCAATGAGTGCTGAAACTGAAGGTATATTCGACAGCTTAGCTTATCTCTTCAAACAGCTTCAATCACGTTTGCACTACATAGTCAACAAAAAGGACCCGAAATTAACTGTTTTTACAATTGGTCCTTTTGTTGGATATGACAATGTTGCATGCTTTTAACCTGTGTCCTAACAGCCAAGTGTGATTCTTGTTTAGGACGCGTATTCGAAACAGTAACTACATTCAAGAGCGGCGACGACGGGAGTATTATTATGTCTAAAGTCAGTAGCACAAAGTCCAATGGCGCAATCATCACAGGTCAGTATGCGGCTTCCTACCTTTCTCTTCCTAGTTCTAACGTCATGAATCATTTTGTTTATTTGACCCAAATTTTGCTAGATGTCCGTGTATTCCAAGAACCCTTAAACATTTTTATCGCTTACTGAGGGCATCTGGTAAAATCACTAAGCGTGGCACAGTATACAAAATTTGCCTAGTAGAAGTATAGAAAAACAAGTAAATATCACTGCATGGCTTCACAATGAGTATTGTTAGAGCAATCAACATATTAATATTTTAACTGTTAGGTCCGGCTGAAACTCGCACGTTACACAAAATGACATCCACTGCCGTATTTTACGACGATGACGATTACAGCAGAAAAATAATACCCCCTAACAAACCGCATAAAACCTCACTAGAAGTGGAAGAGATAGCTAGCCACAGTTATTTCTTATCTGACATAGGGCAATTCACTATCCCTGATCATGTACGTAGAGGCATTTATGGTATTATCGAAGAACCAGAATCTGAAGCTGATAATAGCTCTGTTAGAGGTAGAGCTGGTAATCGCACTATGTCAATCATCTCAGTATCAGAAGATGAAAACAGTTGGCAAAACGAACCTCTATCGAGGGAGATTTCCATAGAAGATCTATCAAAATCCATATTTGATATTGATGAGAATAGAAAAGTGTTTAGCAAAGATTCTTACGTACGTCAGTCGTCTTTCCAAGAGGATTATTACACAGAAGATGGAGAAGAGTCCGTTTTTGTTAAAGAGACGTCTCAAAAAGTATACGAAAACGATATAACTGAGAAACTTATTAATATATCTAGAGAGTTTGAAGATGAGTGCAGAACGCTTGAAAACAAAATAGATGAGGTTAAGAATAAGTTAATGGAAGAATTAGTTCTTGGGCCCTTGAAGAACTTGAATAATCTAACGAAAAATGTATCGGAAACTAGTTTTGAAAAGAAGAAGAAACATGTCTCGAAGCTGTACAGCGTTGAAGAGGAAGATGATGAGTTAGAAGCATTGCTTAAACGTAGCCAGAGACAAAGGAGCATACTAGACGATATACTTAATCAAGAAGACGAAAAAGGTAAAAATGAGGAGATGCAAGTTGCAATGAAATAAATAGCTACGCAATGTTAGGGACCGTAACAAATATCGATGCTTTTAAAACACCAGCTACAGTAGACTTTGCTTTATTTTTGGTCTGCCATTTTCTTTCTAATAACAAATTCAGTTTAATTAAATTACCTACATCACAGTTCACAGTTTTAATGAATTTTGCAAACTTAAAGCGCTGCAATGAAAGAACACGGCAGATCCACATCACGTATCGTCAAACATTATAGTGTACTGTACTAATGCATTGTCGTATGTCTGTTTTAGAGCGCATGCGTAATAACATTCCCTTCTGGCATACTAATAATTGGGGCTCCCTGCGCCGGCGGTACTAGACCTATGAACCCTAGGGGTCCCACCGCGGAACCCTAAGCACATCATCAAGGTAAAACTATATAATATGTCGCATGGTTTTAATGTTTTAATTTAACTCTCTTTAGAATTAAGGAATCTTCGATTTTGAAAGGTATGTAACCACACACATGACTGCACTCTGTAAACTTTACACTTATGGTAATGGTAAGTCTTATGTTCAAATAACTGCTGTATATAAGCGATCTCTATGGGTTATTGTAAATAATATATTTCCGTTTTTAGGAGCTTCCTTAGCTTTGGATCTATGCCGGCGATATCTGTATTTAAAACATCAGCTTAGGCAATTTGTATATTGTTTAATGTGTTTTCTTTTTCAGGTCCCTTTTCGTCCACGTAAACTTTCTTTTGAAAACATTTTGTTATTTATAATTACTGTCCTTTAAATCATTAGCAAATAGCAATGCTGTATCTTCATAAATTACCTTTTTGAGTTCTATCTTCATTTTTTTAAAGACGAATCTTAAAACTTTATCCAGTTCACTATTCTCGGCAAATGCCACAATACATTAGCTTCAACGTATCTTTCAGCCGCTTCTTCCTCTAACACTCCCACTTTTACTTTGCAGCGCCCCCCACAGTAAAAGACAGCAACATGAAAGATACCAACGTGTACGAGTCTCTCCCTCACGTCTACACCGTCACGGCCATCGGTGTTCCGAAACCCACAGGTAAACCTACTATACCTTTCTTACTAAACTTATGAATTTACGAAACAGCTTCGGCCATCAATAACATAATTTGTAAAAAAAAACAAGCCTCGCAGCTCAGTTCTTCTACCGTTAAAAGCTGTGAGTTCCATGCCATCCGTAATACCAAGTCGGCTTAGTTTTTTCAGTCCCTACTTATGAAATCTTCTGTCTTAAGTTATTGGCTAACCTAACAACATATTAAAGTGACCATAATCAATATTAAAAAGCTTTTATATTTTAAATAAACACGTGTGCGATTGCGAAGTCAATCCATCTATTTGAAAGATATAAAGTTTTTATTATATGTTAGGTTAGCTTTCTATCGCAGTCTTTCTATGGGAAGTCATTCATTATCGAATTATACAATTTCTTCAAAGTCAATTCTCTGGCGAATACACCGATGTGCCCATCGGATACACAAACCGTTACCTTCATCTGTTCATCGTTACCTTTGTCACTGTAGTGCGCTGGCTCCACGAAGGCAAAGAGGTGAAGCCCTGCGGCAGGGTCCACATCAGCAACGTCGGTGACGTGTACAAGCTGGAGATCGACAGCCTCCAGCTCTCTGATGCTGGGAAGTGGCAGTGCGAGATCAGCAACGACGTTGGCAAGAAGGTCCTGAAGGCCGAGCTGTCGGTCGCTTGTAAGTATCATCACTACATACTATACATCATCAGCCTATTATCGTCCCACTGCTGGGTCTCAGAACGAGAGGGCTTGGGCTATAGTTTCCAGAGTCGTGTTAGCCTAGTGGTTTGACATGTGGCCTCTCAAGCAGAGGGCCGTGGGTTCGAATCCCGGGCACCTCTGAGGTTTTTGGAATTTATTGTGATAAATTTTAAAAACATTCGAAGTTTACCATGAGCTTTTAAGTGAAGGAAAACATCGTGAACAATTCAATAGTGTGTGTAAAGTTCCCAATCCGCAACACAATACAATACGGATATTTTTTTATTGAGCACCACAAATTAGTAAAATTACTTTACAGAAATAAAAGGTAAGGCTTATCGCTTAAAAGCGATCTCTACCAGACAACCAGTAAGACGAAGAAATAAGTTTGAGACATTTCGCGATAGAGTTAAAAACTACTGAACGGATTTTCGTGTGGTTTCCTTTAGTAGATAGAGGGATTCCTAAGAAAGATTTAGGTAATACCTATTTGTTAAAGTTCTCACATGACCCTCCTTTAAGGCTTCGCCGTAGTCGGGTAAAAACAAAAAACAGTACCGATACTGCGTTAAGTTTGATCAAAGCTGTTGCAATTTGTTTATTTGCTGTGGTAATACTCCACGCCTTCCTGGGAAAAAGGATATTAACAGGCAGACAAACAACAGTCATCCAATCAGGGTTCCTTTTCTCCTTTTGAGATACCCTCATAAAGAACTTTCAGTTACAAATTCTGTTACCTCTTCAATTCCCAACCTACAGCCGTCAGCGAGTTCCGCAAGCCAATATTCACGTCGCCGCTGGAGGCACAACGCGTGATGCAGCGCGAGCCGGTGCTCATGAAGGCGGTGTGCACTGCCGACCCTCAGCCCCACGTGTCCTGGCTCCTGAACGGGGTGGAGCTGACGCCCGACGCCACCGTGAAGACCACTGCTGACTCCAAGGAGATCGAACACGGGCTGAAGGAGTGCACTTTCACATTGGCCATTCCTACTGGTAATGTGGCTATTTCTGTTGGTACTATGGCTATACCGTCTGGGTGAAAGAGAAATAGAGAGAGAAGGAGAAAGAATTGATTTACAATTGTGCGACAAAATCAAAAAACAGACAATAAAATTCTAGGTATAAATATGACATGAGTGAAATGGGCTACATTCCGCATAATTCCGGTGATATGACTATTCTTGCTGGTAAAACAGCTATTACTTTTGGTGTCTGATGGCTATTCCTACTGATAATATAGCATCAGGAAGCAACCCTTTCAAAGGTGGCTGGCAGGTATACGGTCTGACGTGGCGCTAGCTGCCATGACTCCTGCCATCCTACGGCTCTGCATATAATTCGTTATTTGTTCCATGTTCCATTTTCTGTTAAATTGTACCAATATCACTCATAAATTGTACTTTATGCGTTGAATGATCTCGAGTATTTCATTAGGAACCAGAGGTTCCTTATTATAGCTATTCCTATTAGTAATAAGACTATTCTACTAGTAAATTGTAGTAACAAAGATAGTCTCTGAAAATTTGATATGATACTGATGAAATACCTAAAAATCGTCCATTATTCATACGCCTATTCATAAACGCTCTATAGGCTTCTGCTAACTTAGCAATCGTTTGTCCTTATCTGTGAAAGGTAAATGTCAAAGTGACAGGTAAGGACTATTGCTAAGTTAGCAGAAGCCTACAGACCGTTTATGAAAAAAGGGGGTATGACTGTAAACGTTTTTTAACAGTTTCTCCAACTCCTCTCGTACAAGGCTGATTCGAAAGATTTTCGTTTTCAACAAAATTATGTGGCATTTAACTCTTCATTACAGGTCGCCACGCCGACACCGGTGTCTACACCATCCGCGCCAAGAACCAATACGGCGTTGGCGAGAGCTCGGCCCGCCTCGACATCTTGCTGAGACCTGAGATCGAGGGCCTGCATGACGTCACGACCACGCCTTTCGAGGAAACCACCTTCGTGGCCTGCATACATGCCAACCCTATTGCTGAGGTTGCATGGTAAGATACATACATAAGTACTAATCACGTCTATATCTTAGCTACATTCAGTTTTATTCAAAACACGTGTTCCCTGAAAATTACAGTTGTCTTAGTAAAACAGTGACCTGATAGAATGACGTCACCAGTGATAGCTACTTTTACGTCACAATGTTGTTTGTTCTTTACAGGAGCAAAGACGGAATTGTCATCCAACCATCTACCAACATCGACATCGTCGAAGACCGCTCCAGTGAGAACTTCCAGCTCGTCATCAAAAAGGTATACTTCTGTTGCATAAAATAAAATTAGACTAGACACTGTAACTCTTTCTCAACCAATAAGAGAAGAATTGGTACTTCCATACAAAAGTGACACATTCCCTGGTCTAATTTGGTTCTCAAATCAATCATGGTGATACTTGCTAGTGCTCAACCACGACTGTCAATGCTGATACCGATCGATTTCTGACTCTTGTTTAAAAATTAATCTATCTAGACATAGACATAGACATAACTTTATTCGACATCAAAAAATACACAGACTCTTAGACTATCTCAAATAGATTTACATTCAAAATCGTATCCTGTGTCAAAATTTCCTAGATCTTTAAAGCATCAACATCCATAACACAATAATTGTTCTCAGCTCTCAGCAAAAGACCAGCGTCGACACACCCTAAGAAAAAGTGTGTATCTACAAAAACCAAATTTTACAGGAGAGCGTTTTAAAGTTTCTATAAATTTAAAATCGCAATTGCGTGGTAACTATATATACCAGAAGATTGAAATTTGGCATGGAGTACAATATTGTGACAATACGTATTCGTGATTTTTTATATATTATTGAACACGGTAGTTTCTTAATAATTACAGTTATTCACTTATACGTGATAATATTTCGTCAACTCTGACGTGCAAGTAGCAGGATACATACTTCTTCTACGTATATTTAACTTTGACGAAACAGTTTCTGCCAGATATACATATATTATGTAGTTCCAAATTTTACACTAGATTAATCAAGTGACAGATATTGTACCGCCTTTCCCAAGATAAGGACTGGTAGTGGTTGATACAAATTTATCTTTATTAACTGCCTTATTCAGTAATCTGTATATGGCAGATGCACATTTGTTCATAGTGATTTACTTATAAAATAAAAGTATAATTGGTATTTACACATACTTTTTATTCCACCCGCTCAATGGGTTCCCGCGTAATATTGAATAAGAGGCAAATATTAAGTTTTGCTCTGGAGTTTTTTTAGCAATGTATGTAGATAGTTAGTTCTACGTTTGGGAAAAAATATGTTCGGACCACTTTTTTCTTATTTTTTTTAATGTAAACGATAAAGTCGATACCGTAGACTACGAAAATGCAATAGTCGCATAACTAAGTATCAGGCAGATACACACTTTTTCTTAGGGCGTGTCGAGCGTTATCTGTAAGACTAGGGCTATGCTTAATTGGGGCCATTTCGTGACAGTTACCTCTACTGTTTTATTTTACATCTTGTTTTACATTCTTAAAGCTATTTACGCTATTTTAGCCAAGCGAATTAGCTCGTTGAAGTGGCAATAGGCAGGCCATATAGCACGGAGAACAGAATGGTCGTTGGGCCGAAAGGTTCTCGAGTGGAGACCGCGGATCAGCAAGCGCAGCGTAGCCACGAACGAGGTGGACGGATGACATGGTTGAAGTCGCGGATTAACGGTGTATGCAAGCCGCTTCCAACCGAGCCAACTGGAGGTCTATGGGGGAGGCCTATATCCAACAGTGGACGTACTATGCCTGATATGATGATGAAATTGGTCGCTTTTTTGTTTAGGTGGGCGTGGCCGATGGCGGTGTCTATACTCTTACTGCTAAGAACGAGATCGGAGAAACGGCAGCGCAGGCCAAGCTCACCGTACACAGTAAGTAGATTTGGTCACACAAATCTGTACATGATGATGATGATGATGATTTCGCAAATTCTAAGCCATCCAAAACTAAAGCTATCATTGTGATATCGAATCAATTTGCGACTGCAATATTGTAATGAGATTGCATCGACTGACAAGGAAAAGTTTTAACGGTAACTGGAGAATATGATTGGGTCAAGATTTACATACTTCGATTACTAAGGTTCATTCAAAGCAGGGTTCCGCGAGAAAGATGATGGTAGCACTGTATGGGGGACTTGTGTGGGGGACTTGATAGTAAGGCAGAAATCAAATATTTTCTAGTTCTATCCTTTCTAAATCTTAGAAATAGAATGTCGTCAATGTACGATAGAATAAACTGGATCACGCGCTGAGGCACGAACCTTTTCACAAACTACATGAATTGCTTCAGATACTTTCTCAAACGAGTCGATTAAATTCTTCCGCAGCTTTTTGATTACCTATGACATTTGCAAAGAAAGATTCCATAGTGGTACGCTAGTCAGTTTCTTTGACTGTACCTACATCAACATCTTCTTTGTCGGATACTCTTGGCAGGGCATTCGTGGTCACGTAGTACGTCTGTATTCTACGCCAGTTTTCCCTGGCCGCTACAATCACCCGGTAGCGATCCTAGCGCCACCTAGTTGTCGACTACATAAACTGATACGGGACACAAATAGCTAGCGCCGATGACGTCACTATGTTCTACATCACGCCAAAGAAGTTTCTTGACGCGGATGCATAAATGCAACTTTCAACTTTCGGACTTCGGGCCTCAGATATAACACCTGAAGATAGAATTCTCTATTGTGGCCTCTCCCACCAACCCACTTTAACATCACCTTAACCTTCCACAGCTGGCGAGCCTATCTTCACCAAGCCTCTCCAGAAGCAAACCGTCAAGGACTACGACGACTGCTCCCTCAAGGTCCGCTGTGATGGAGTGCCCAAGCCTGAGGTCCACTGGTTCAGAGGGGGCAAGGAGATCAGCAACGATGAGAGGCATACCGTCACTACTGAGGTTGGAGGACAAGTGGACAGCGAGCTGGCGATTAAACACTTCAACGCTAGTGATTCTGGAAAGGTTAGTGTCAGGGCACGTATCTTGAACTAACGACCCGATTTTTGCAAGTGGTAAAAACTCGATCTGAATTTGAAAGACGAGTGGAAGAAAAGCTTCAAGATAATCTAGTCTTCGGTTTCATCTGCACTTATCAGCAGGTGAGATAGAGGTCAATCGCTGATCAGTTTACAATAAAAAAAAATTGATGTAGTGGACGAACGGATAGCCTAGTGGTTACCCTGACTATGAAGCTAGATGTCCTGGATTCGAAACCCGGTAGGGGCAGACTGTTTGTGCCCGATTCATGGATGTTGTATGTATTTATCTACATTATATAAGTATGTTTATCCGCTGCCTGGTACCCATAAAACAAGCTTTGCTTAGTTTGGGGCTGGGTCAATTGGTGTAATTTGTCTCAAGATATTTATTGATTTTTATTTTATTTTTATTTTAATTATCCAGTGGTACTCGTACTTTCGAGTGATGTAATTTCAAAAATCGTTGTATCCTTCATCTAGCTCTAGCTTTAGATCTAGATCTGGCTTTAGCGTGTATGAGTTAATTACCTCTGTCACAGTAGCATAAGCTAGTAGTAAAATTAGCTGGTTTATAGTCTAGCATTTGTTGTGTCTTAAATGTATTTTATCTCTAAAATCTCTTTCCCCAGTACAAAGTTCGTGCAGTGAACTTAGCCGGCGAAGCGTTCTGTGACGCAGACGTCTTGCTTGCTCAGACAGCGCCAGGGTTCTCTCACAAGCTGGACCGCCAGCGCGACGTGGACGAGGGAGAGCCTCTGGAGCTGAAGGCCAAGTTGGACGGCAGCCCCATACCCACCGCCAAATGGTATGTAGCTGTCGAAATACTGGGTGAATGTGCTAATAGATACTTGAGTTGGAGATTTGGAATGTGGTAGTGGGCAGAAGAATACGAAATCGATGGTTTCCCTAACGATGTTTTAATCAAGAAGTGCCATAATATAGATAGGCCTATCAATACTGTGGAAGGTATCGATAGTATTGTACAGAAAACTACGAAAACTATTGATACTCTCGATGCTACTGAAATAAAGATAACAATCGATTATTCAAAACTATCGATTGTATCAGTAGTTTATACATACATACCGTCACGCCTCTTTCCCAAAGAGAGCAGAGATTACTTTGTTCCACTTGCTACGATCCTGACCTCTTTCGCTTCATCCACATTCATCAATTTCTTTATACACGCGGTTTCGGGTACTCTTGACCTGACTCTTTTTTCAAAACTTCCCCAATTTGGTCACGGAACATCCGTCTAGGCCTCCCTCTCCTAACGCACCCATTTACACTCCTCATATAAACCTGTTTAGTCAACCTTCTTTCTATTGAAACACCGGGTAGCTTTCACAGACTAACGTTTATTATAGAAAAACAAAGGGTATGTTCATCATATCTGAACTAGATGGCGCCACATGTATCGGTTTGAGTATTTTGATACTAATAACAATACCACCTCTTATAAAAATAATCAAAAACCGGAACAATTTGTTGCTTGCTTAACATAATTTTACAATGCCAATTTTTTGCATAAAATTGACATGTTTCACTTTACATAAACTTTTTGTAAATAGATCAGCTGGCATTTCTGAAGTACTCAAGTATGCAATCTTAACAAGTTTCTTTTCTACAGCTTCCCTAATATAATGAAACTTTACATCGATGTGCTTGGTTCTCCTGTGATACATAGAATTTTCTGTCAATTTTTGTGCACTCTGGTTGTCGTTATACAATAGTACGGGTACATTTGCTCTATTAATGAGTTCTGACAATAGATTTTTCAGAAAAATTGCCTCTTTGCTAGCCTCACAGACCGCCATATATTCGGCTTCTGTGCTGGACAGGGCTACTGTCTGTTGCTTTCTACATTCATGAGAAATAACACATCCTGAATATTTAAAACAGTATCCAGTATAAGATCTCCTATCCACAATATCTGAGGCCCAATCTGCATCTACAAATCCAATTATATCTGAATTATTTTTTACATACATTAATCCAAAATATTTTGTAGAGCTTAAATACTTCAGAACTCTTTTTGCATGTTTCCAATGGGTTTCACTATTACATTTATTAAACTGGCTCAAGTAACTTACACAATATGATATATCGGGCCTGGTAAGAACTGAAAGATACATCAGGCTTCCAATAAGTTGTTGATAAGGGTATTTACTAGTTACATTATCAGCCTTTTCCAGTTTTAAATTAACCTCCATTGGAGTCTCTACGGTATTACAATTTTCCATATTAAATTTACATAATAATCTTTCTATAAATTGCTTCTGGTCGACACAAATCTTATCTTTTTCTATTTTAACATTCATGCCTAAACATTGCCTTAATTGACCTAAGTCTTTTAACTTAAACCTGGTACTCAGTTGGTCTTTTAAGTTATTTACTTCTTCATTGCAATTTGAGAAAATGAAAAAATCATCGACAAACAGAGCTACAAAAGTTTTTACATTATCTGCTATTTTTACAAACAAACATGGTTCATAGACCGATTTTATATATCCCAGCTCTTGTAAACAATTATCAACCTTTTTGTACCATGCTCTTGCCGATTGCTTTAATCCATAAATGGCCCGTTTTAATTTTAAGACTTTACTAATATTATTTTCATATTTTAAGTTCTGCGGTAATTGCATGTATACAGTTTCATCAAGATGACCATTCAAAAAAGCAGTTGTGACATCCCAATGAGTAATATTTAAATCTAAGTTAACACTAATAGCAAATAACAATTTCAAGGTAGAATATTTAAGCACCGGTGAGAAGGTTTCTTTATAGTCAATTCCTTCTTATTGAGTAAAACCTTTTGCGACTAATCTAGCCCTGTATCTCACTGTGTTATCACTATTTAACTTCTTTTTATACACCCACTTGCACTGAACAACGCGAGCATCACTGGGTCTGTCCACCAGTTCCCATGCTTCATTATCATGGAACGATTGCAACTCTTCTTCCATTGCTTTACACCACTGTTCCCGTTCTGTGCCATTCATAACATCTTCATAGGCTAGATTTTCTTCACCTATATCTTCATTGTTGGTTATACATACATTACTGTAGCCATAACAATCTGGTTTCCTTCTCTTTCTTTTACCCGCATTTGTGTTTTCGACTGACTCAGAAATGATCAATGCTTCATCTTCAACAGTGTCACAAAACTCTTCAGAACTTGCAGAATGCGTAGTTTCCTGATCGGTTGGCACGTATGTCTCATCTGTCGGGTCTATCACTGTCGAATCTTGTTCTTCTTCCTCTTCTTCTTTACTATGAGATTGTTCCTTCTTCTCCTCCACCACAGCATGCATCATGTCTGAGTCCTGACTGGCCTCCATGATAACAACATCTCTGCTGGTGGTTATGCTTTTGGTTACAGGATTATATAACCTATAACCCTTTGTATTCTCTGCATATCCAAGGAGAATGTATTTTTCCGCTTTCTTGTCCCACTTTGTTCTCTTTATTTTAGGGATATGAGCCATTGCAGTACTTCCGAATACACGAATGTGGCTAAGATCTGGTTTTCTGCCTGTCCAGAGCTCATAGGGTGTTAAATGTAATCCTGATGCCAGTGTTCTATTTCGTAGATAGACTGTAGTGTTTACTGCTTCAGCCCAAAATTTCTTTTCCATCTTAGCATCAAACAGAAGACACCTAGCTCTCTCAACCACAGTTCTGTTATTTCTCTCGCACATGCCATTCTGCTCTGGCGTATAAGGATTCGTTTTCTGATGCACGATCCCAGCTTTCTTCAAAACACTTTCCATCTCTGAAGAACAAAATTCTCCTCCGTTGTCGGTTCTTAGTACCTTGATGTACTTTCCTGTCTGTGTTTCCACCATCGCTTTAAACTCTTTGAAGTACACAATCACTTCGCTCTTTGACTTTAGGAAGTATACGAATGACATTCTGCTGTAATCATCAATAAATAGGAGAAAATACCTTGACTTTCCTATTGAGACTGTCTCCATGGGACCACAAACATCCGCATGCACAACCTCCAACACACTGTCACTCCTGGAACCTCTGTGTGAGAAAGGCAGTCTCGCTAACTTTCCCTCGCAACATGTAATACACTGGGACATGTCAATTTCAGCCTTATCGGGGTAAGAAATCCCCTCCACAGCGCCATTCTTCATACTGTTCAGATTCTTACTGTTTATGTGGCCCAACCTTCTATGCCATAACATACTGTTTTCTTGCATTGCTGAACCCACCATCAAACATTCTTGTTTAATGTCCAATTTGTACACTCCATTCACTAACTGTGCTTTTGCAACAAGTATATTCTTCCGGTTGTATATTTTACAAACACTTTCTTCAAAAGTCACTTTGTTGCCGTTTCGAATCAACTCACTAACTGAGAGGAGATTAGTAGTGAGATTTGGAATGCACAAAACGTTTTTTACAGTAATATCGTACTCTGAACCGTCCACTACCGTTGTTAACTTCGTGTTTCCTGAGCATAATACTGCTACCGTTGTTTCATTTGCTACTACAATTTGTCTCACGGTCGGATTGTAGGAAATATCTGACAAACATTCTTTGTTGGAAATCATATGGGTGCTGGCGCCGGAATCAATATACCAATCCGTTTTTTTGTATGTCGAGTTCAAGAAAAATACACTAAACACTGTACTTTCTGTTTCTTTGTTCTTGTAGTAGTTGCACTGGTTTTTGTAATGTCCGACTTGTTTACATTTATAACAACGAATCGTCTTGGCAGGTACATGTTTCGAAGATGACGTTTTATGCTTTGACATTTCTGCAGCGCTGCCAACTTGCTTCTTACTACGCTGCTGCCAACTTTTCGACCAAAACGCACTCTCATTTCCAGTATTGCCAACCTCTGCACCCATATCTAACAATTTTGACTTAATGACGTCCGTACTTATTTCCATACCCGAATGTTCGATCGCCATTATCATCGGGGCAAATTTTTCCGTTAATCCCGCTAACAACAGACATCCAATCCATTCATCGGTAATTTGGAATCCTGTTCCTCGTAATTTATGCGCCGTATCTACGATTTGGGTCACGTAGATGGTCATTGACTCGCAATCTTCTAATCGGATTGAAATCAAATGTCGTAGTAAACTGATTCTTCTTTGAAAACCTGAATCATCGAAGAGTGATTTCAGACGCTGCCACACATCTTGAACAGTCTTCTCGTTCTTGATATGAACATAAAGCGATGAATCTATTGTCATAATCAGCTTTGCTTTTGCCTTTAGTGCATCAGCTGTAACAACTGCCCCTGACGTGCCTGCCGTTGCCGTAGTGGTTGCAGGCATTGCAAGCGGCTTGGTGTTTATGTTCACTCCTTCTAGAACGAGGAAATTCTCCGCGGCGAACGCCCACTCATCATAATTTTCCCGACCTTTTAGCTTCGGTACGTTGACAATGTAGCTGCCGGCCATTGTTCAAAAACACACAACACGGTTTTTAATCTGAACAAAATCTAGTCCAACCAATATTGTACGCACACGAATTACTGCAAAAAGTCAATATTTCACAGTTTGCAAATCGAATTTAATTGTTTTATCGCGAAATACGAAACTGGGCTTCCATAACCTATTGAAACACCGGGTAGCTTTCACAGACTAACGTTTATTATAGAAAAACAAAGGGTATGTTCATCATATCTGAACTAGATGGCGCCACATGTATCGGTTTGAGTATTTTGATACTAATAACAATACTTTCATCCATCCGCTCTACGTGACCAAACCAACTAAGCATACTTTTTTCTATCCTAGTTACTATATCGTCTTTCACACCCGCACGTTCCCTTATCACGCTATTCCTTATTCTATCTTTCAGTGATACACCTTCCATACATCTTAACGCTCTCATTTCTACAGCATTTATTCTACTCTCATGCTTCTTTTGCATACCCAACTTACAGTAGGTACAAACTTTTTAGTGGTTTATAAAAAACGTTGTAATCGTAACGATACCATTGATAGTTTATTCATCGCCATGATCAATACTATAGATACTCGTACTAGGTATGATCAAGAAGCCGAGTATAAATTATTATGCCATGTTTTTGCTGCATAGAAAGTAATTAACGTTGTGAAAATTGTGAATAATATTTATGTTACTAGAAAGAGCTATTAATAATTATACAAACGGATATCTCACGTATAAAAGTCGAATGTTTCTCGACATGTTTCGGACTAGTTCGTAGTCCTTCCTCCCGGAGTGCTCGCCCTCCGGCAGCGCAACGAACACTGCGCGCCAACGCTCTGCTCGCGCGGCTACTCGACGCAACTGACAGCGCGCAACTACCCTCGTTTTCATCGTCATTATTATTGTCAAAAGTAGAACAGCACACGTTCACCGTTTGGGCAATATTTAAAACTGTTTTCCACTCGAGGGCACCATCCGCTATCACACAAATCGTGAAATCATGTTTTATACTTGAGTTATCAGTTTGTGTCATTATTATTGGATCTAATCATCTCACGGTAGTTTCATGTTGAAAGAGCTATTTATGTTATTAGATTTGTGTTTATGATTAATGATAATAATGATTGTGTATTTTTTCTATTAGAGCTGCGAACTGTTTATGTAGTGTCTAATTATTCAATTTTTTATTGAAACGTGAATGTTGACTAAATATATTTACGTTATTTTCATGCGTAGAATTTCTGCGGTGTCTGCATGTAAGTATGAATTATGTTAGTTTTAGATTTATATTGTTTTAGAACTTAATCATTTAATGTCATTATTAAAATCTTGATTTACAATTCAAAGAAGCTTGCGTGATGTTTGCGATTCGTTTTAACCATCGGTTATTGAGTTCTAGCTATTTCCGTTCCAAATTTAGTACAGTTGCCATCAGATATGTCGTAGCAGGCGAGGTCCTCGGGAGCCATATTTGTATTTGTTTGAAACTCGAATCTATTATTATATACGTAAAGTTTATTTTCCACAAATGTTCCGATATTTATGATAAGCTTGACTGCATCGATACCTTTGATGTGTGCCTTCTGATATTTATACCTTAACGTCCCGAATTTATTGAAAAGTCGCAGCTCTTTTATTTTATGACGAATCGCGTGTTCTGATGTTATTAACCTTATCGTGTAACGTATTTATTGAAATTTAAGGCTGCTCCGAAATATTTGAGGCCCTCGCCCAGAATTCTTCAACAATTCTTTTTGACTAATGATAAATGACAAAAGTTATAAATTAAGACAGATCCATTTTATCCGAGCTTCTGATTATTATCGCGGAAAATCTCAGCGAACTCACGCAATCTTCTGCGCCAACTACCCTCCATTAACGAATTTTTAATGGCACATCAGGATATTCTTCAATCTTCCCAGGTACAAGGACGGAGTGGAACTGTCGCCGTCAGACCCTCGGGTGCAGCAGACGGCTCTGCCCGACGGCACGGTCAAACTGAGCATCGAACACGTGACCCCAGCCGACTGTGGGGCCTACAAGCTGGTCATCACTAATCCTAATGGGGAAAACTCGGCGTTATGCGCTGTTGCCGTCAATCGTGAGTTGATTAATGTTATTTTTAGGGTTCCGTACCCAAAGGGCAAAAGCGGGACCCTATCACTAAGATACTGTCCGTCTGTGTCTACCAGGTTTTATCTCAGGAACCGTGATAGCCAGACAGTTGCAATTTTCACAGATGATGTATTTCTGTTGCCGCTATAACAACCAATAATAAAAACTGGATATTTTTAAGTATGTCTGTCTATGTGAGTAACCAATATAAAATGAACTCACGCTGCCTACATTTTGCGAAGGAGGCAGGGTTCTGCTAACACTGGATTTTACAGTCACTCGCCGAATTTTTACGGAGTCGATGCGTGAGTCCGATTCGTATTCGGCCGGTTTTTTTATTTATTGTACAGCGAGAGTCTTTTGTACGTGGCTGTAAATACGCAAGCAAAGGCGTGTCACAAATGACAGAACACATTGTCAATTTTCAGAAGTGGCATTGGTCAAATGTGATGCAGATGTGCAAAGTCCTTTTCCATCGTATTATCTCGGAAATGTTCGTATTTGTACGGTATTTGTCATGCTTCAGTCAGACTCATAGACACGCCGGCATCATTCGGAAGTATTCCTGTGTTCACGGTGGAAAAGGATTATTTTACAACGTCTATCCATCGATGTAAAACTTCTTGATCATCCGTCTCCGATGAAAACATGTTTCTTACCGTCTCCTCAGTTTTGAGAAGTAAAATTTTGTAATTGCAGCTACTCCCCGCAAGCCATCGTTCAGCAAAGAGCTTGAAGACGTGAAAGCAGTGGTTGGGCAGCCTCTGAAGCTGGAAGCCAGGGTCATGGCTTTCCCAGCGCCCGAAGTCAAGTGGTTCAAGGACGGTTAGTATACGAGTATCATCATCTTGAACCTTTTTCCTTTTTCCTGCGAGAAGTCCTTTCGGATTACAGAGTATATACTCCATAGATACTATGCTACATTCACGTATCCTATCATAGTCATCTTATCCTTGTACTTCTACACTAAATATAGCATTTTTTCTATTGTGGCCATAGTATAAGTGACAGGCGTAGTCTCATTACGACTCTTCTGTAACAGTATCTGGGTTCTCGCTTATCGTCTGATCATCATCATCTTCAGCCTCTATACGCCCCTCTGCTGCACACAGTCCTTGCCCTTTGAAAAAATGACTTTCTGCCAATTTTCTTGGCAATGAAGGTCTTTCCGAATGCTAGTTTAAAAAAGACATGTAAAAGAGCCCTTGGCGGCCAATCAGCAAAAATAAATTTTGATATTTTTTGTAGTTCCCATGGAACTTCACACACACCATTGAATTACTGCGCTGCTGTGTGCAGAAAAGCTCATGATAAAATTTCAAAAGCTCCCAGGCTCAATTCCACTAGGCTACCACTGCTTTTCTGGTAGCAATAACTATTACAAATTGGCTGTACAGTTCATCTTCAGTGCCTTTCAAGCTAGAGTTATATTTACTTAAAACTTGTTTCGTTTAAATGCCTATCTTCTTAATGTTGTCAGGCCTGCCCATCCGTCCGTCGCAGGCGATCAACTTCATCAACCAGCCCGGCGGTGTCATCGGCCTGGTGGTGGACAGCTGCAAGCCCGAGGACGCTGGCGTCTACAGCCTCACCGTCACCAACAAGCTTGGAGACATCAGCTCCAAGGCTGTGGTTGAGGTATCTTCACTACGATTCTGCATAGACTATTAATGCGTTAGATACAGTCAAATGGGTGTTTTAAAAGTAGAGGCTACGTGAGTGTAAAAGTTGAGGAAAAAGTGTATATTTTTGATATTTTCGAGATGGCAAGAAAAATAACTTTTTCGTTCATCATAGCTGCGCCATTGAGAAATATTTCCAAACCTGCTCAAAAAATTTCACGAGAATCGAACCTAGAAGTGCGATCTGTAGAGGACAACATACAGCCGGATAGTCGCACATACGAAACTATTACATATTTGTCCATGCTGAAACGGAAACGCTGGGTCAATGATTCGTTGTCTCTGTCTACTCATTATTTGAATTTTGACAGTGTTTGTTGTTTGTTTAATGATCCAGGTGCAACAAAAAGAGAAGAAACCTGCGTTCATTGCTGAACTGCAGCCGGCGAAGGTCATCGAAGGTTTCCCGGTGAAGATGGAGGTTAAGGTGCTGGGACACCCGCAGCCTACCATCAAATGGTGAGTCTTTGTCTTACCCAGTTGACACTGTTAGGACATCAGAGTTTACAGCTCTAAGGGATTCATGACTCGACTACAAACATTCATATTTATCATAAACGTGGAAGAGCATCCACGTGGGTTTTGAACCCGGAACTTCTAGCTAAGCAGGCTATCCGCTCGTCTTATGCTTCAAGTAACGTACTTACATAAATCACGTATTTATCCCTTACCGGCTAGACAGAGCCTTTTTTTGGTATGGGACCTTATGCATCCGGCCCGGTACGGGATTACCAGGGGTATTTGGGGCTCTCCCGAGGCGTCAGGCATACCCAATAAAAACCACATGGATTTCCTCATTTGGCACTGTTGTAGGCTAGACAGAGCCTAAGGTAACAAGAGCTAAAGGCCACGTTTAGCATGATTGTGGACGTATAGGTGGGAAGGGGAATCAAAAAACGATGGGTTGCTAGCTGCATTGGCTATAACATATTTCCTACGATTTTCACCTTTTACCGGCTTTTACCATCTGCGCGGGAAGAGAAGCACGCTGGTACATTCTATGACTTTCCTTTGCTCCCGACTAGAATGGAAGCACACACTTAACTAAACGTGTCCTTAAGGTATTGTTACCCTAAGCTTGGTCTACCCCGTAAGGGATGAAGACGTGATTTATGTATATATTGTTCTACAGGACTCACAACGGCAAAGAGATCGTGCCGGACGGCAAGCACGTCCGGATCGTGGCCCAGCCCGACGGCACGCATGCCCTGCTGCTGGACAAGGCCACGGCAGAAGACGCCGGGGAGTACGGTGTCATAGCCGTCAACGACCAGGGAGAGACGGCCAGCACGGCGAAGCTCAGTGTGGCCAGTGAGTTATGACACGTGAAACCTTATTTCTTGGTATTTAGCTTAGTTCTTCTTTTGATGGTCTTTGAGTCGAGGAACAAGAATGAATAGCATACACTCATACCCTGATGCTGGGCAAGATGTTGGGGAGTACGGCGTCATAACCGTCAACGGGAGAGACAGCTAGCACGGTGAAGCTGAACGTGGGCAATAAGTTACGACATGACACCTTTTAGCTTAGGTCTTCGATTGATGGTATTAGTGTCGAGAAACAAAAATGAAGATTGAAGCTCAGTATGGCCAGGGAGTTGTGGTAGGTACGTGAAACCTTTTTGCTTGGTATTTAATAGGTCTTTCATTCGTGGTCTTTGTGCCGACAATCAAGAATGAACAGCTGGCATGGAACACCATGACGAAGCTCAGCCAATGTGTTATGGTTCACGATACCTTGTTGCGTAGTACTAGGGCTTAGGTCTTCTATTGATGGCCTTCGTGTCGAGGAACAAAAAAAGATAATTGATATGTAATACCCCGGCAAAGGCCAGTGAGTCATGAGGAATAATGAGTCAATTGAGTGAGGGTATATTACCTTTCCCAGGCCGTTCCGATGACTCCGCCCCGCAAGAGCGTCCGCAATTCGTGCACGGGCTGAGAGACGTGATGGCTGAGGAAGGCCAGCCTTTTAGCATCAGCGCACCCATCGTCGGAAACCCCATCCCCGACGTGGAGTGGACCAAGGACGGCCAGCCGTTGAAGCCCAGCGAGAGGGTGCTGCTTACCTGCGATGGCAAGAGGGTGAGTAGATGGAGAACAAGTTGAGAGGATTGTTGACCTCAGTTTTGGCATAGTGGTGCTATTTATATTCCTTACGGGGTAGACAGAGCCTGAGGTAAGAAAACCTAAAGGCCACGTTTAGCATTGATGAAAAGGAATCAAAATAGTGATGGGTTGCTAGCCGCATCGCCTATGACATGATTCCTAAGAATTTCGCCCATTCCCTTGATGGGCTTTTACCATCTGCGTGGGACGAGAAGCAACTGGTACATTTTATGTTTTTCCTTTGCTCTCAGACCAGCATGGAAGTAATATTTCACTATCAGTATTTTGTTGTTTAGGGCTAAAATAAATTGTTTTCATTTGAGTTAAGATATCTCATCGAGTTATTATTTATTTCTATTAACTAGCTAATTATTTACGAAAAGTTTGTGTTTGCGTAGTCTTTGTAGAGGTAGATACGAGTAATTGACTTCAGTTTATGGATATCCATAAACTGAAGTCAATATAATATTATTATTGGTCGATTTTGGTGATACTAAAGATACGGCGTTTAAAAATTTGAAGTTCACTTCCATCCGCGTTCTTCTCGTCCGTGGACATGAGAAGGAAGCAGAGGAAGAGGAACTAATGAATAACACATAACTTCCAGGTGGGACTAGAAATAACCCCGATGGAACTGCCCGACGCAGGCGTGTACGCTGTCAAGCTGGTGAACCCCCTGGGAGAGGACTCCACCCAGGGCAAGATAGATGTCCGCAAGGTCTACCAGCCGCCCAGCTTCTCGCAGAAGTTCACTGACCTGCAGCAGGTGAGGAACTGTAGTCTTTAGATATGAGAGAGAGAAATATTGATTTACAAAAGTTCGACACACAGGTAGATATAACAAAAGAGATACAGTACATTAGTAAAAATAAACTAGCCGTTATCCGCGACCCTCTCTCGCACCGCACCTCTCTCTCTCTCTTCTCTCGTCTCTTTGTACCGCATTTATCATATTTGTTACTAAGTTTTTCTATTTACCACTGAATGAACAAAAAATATTTACCTTGCTACTCCGCTACTCACGTGCAAGATAACCAAGCCTGTGTCAAATATGATTTTCATACAATCCCTCCGTCCACTACTGCCACATAAAACACATATAAAAGCCACAAATTTAAATGTAACAGTTGTGCTCATTAAATTTTGATAATGATCCAGTAGAGGGGTCGAAACGCGTCAGTGTTTGTGTGGTGTAATGGATAATTAAGTTTGTGGGTTTTATGTGTTTTATGTGGCAGTAGTGGAGAGGGAGGATTGCATGAAAAACATATGTATTTCACACAAGCTTGGTTATCTTGCACGTGAGTAGCGGAGTAGCAAGGTAAATATTTTTTGTTCATTGAAATGGACCTCTGCAAAGTAACGCCTGATTTAATAAAATATTATATCACTCGTGACCGTCTTTCATTCCACCCTCACCACCTTAACAGTTGGCAGTCATTTCTCGGGGAACTTTATACCACGCACGGTTAGACTTTGGAAATAGTTGGTGGCTCCAGTTTTTCCGGACCTTGGGAGTCTTTAAAAAACTGGTCTACTCTTTTCTTAAACGACTGGCTACGCACCCTTAACCCTCCTGTGTTCTCCTATCACAAAAAAAACTAATGGTCACCGCCTTTGACAGTTGCCAACCTTCGACGCGAAGTTCCCCGCCCGCGTCCTCGGCCTCCCCGCCCCAGACATCACCTGGTACAAGAACGGAGCGCCCATCAAGGAGTCAGAAAAGTACCACATCAAGCGAGACGGAGACGCCTGCTGTCTCTACGTGCGGGATTTGGTGCTGGATGACGCTGGCACCTTCAAGTGCGTGGCCAAGAACAGGGAGGGAGAGGCTTCCTGCGAGGCGAAGCTTGAGGTCGTTGATAAGATGTGAGTATTGCTAGCAGGCTGTGATAATGTTAATACAATACAGTTTCTCTTAGCCCTCCATTTTGCCTGGGACCATGAGCTCCCCTTATCGATTCTTCCGATCTGATAAAAGAGAACAGAGAAATATCTCATTACCCTCATATTTCCCCAGCGGCAAGAGGCAGAAGATTGAACCGCCATCGTTCCTGAAGAAGATCGGTGATTCTGAGGTGTACCGCGGCATGAGCGCCAAGTTCACGGCCTGCGCCACCGGCTCGCCGGACCCGGAGGTCGAATGGTAAGCCCTGTTTATTGAACCTCTATTCTTCTTAGTATTCCTTACTCTATGGGTCCATACGGAGCTCTCGCTGACAGTCTTCGAGATTTCATCTTTTTTTATGAAATAGTTTGGCAAACGAGTTGGATCAACATCAACCCATTAACGCAACGCCAAAGCATTTTAAATACTTTACCTGCCTATAGAGCTAGAATGTCTCATGATTTCACCGTCTCTCTTACTCTTCACGTCGGAACACAGCCCAAGCGACACTAGCAGCAGGTAAAAACATGGTGATAGCGATCCAGACAGATCTTGGGCAAGGCCCCACAAACTGATGATGCTTTAATGGCACATACATACCAACATAAATCACGTCTTTATCCCTTACGGGTAACAAGACCTAAAGACCACGTTCAGCATGATTGCGGGCGTATGGTTGGAAAAGGGGAATCAAAACAGTGATAGGTTGCTAGCCACATCGCCTATAACACGATCCCTAAGATTTTCGCCCGTTCCCTCGATGGGCTTTTACCATTTGCACGGGAAGAGAAGCAACTGGTGACATCTATGTTTTTTCTTTGCTCCCAGACCAGCATGGCACACTTTAATTTAATTTTATCCATTATATCCTCAGGTATCGTAACGACGAGAAACTGTTCCCCTGCGAGCGTATCCGCATGGACAAGGAGACTACGGGTCTGCTGCGTCTGATCATCAGCCAGGTGGACCCGAGCGACGTCGGCTCTTACCGCTGCCGTATCTTCAATCCTCACGGCGAGGAATCTTGCACAGCTCAACTCACTTATGACAGTAAGTATATATAGTCTAGCGTTTTTCTTCATTGTCAGAAGCTAACAGACACAGTTTTTGACTCTAGGTTACGGGGTGTACTTTTTTTGGTGAATTTGCCTAGTTTTGTGCAAAAAAAACTATGTGATTTGGGTATGACATGACACTAAACTTCACATCGTACTTCGTAATTTACATTGATTCGTTAATATTGGCGTGCCCGAATTATGTTTTTATCACTGACACGCCTGCCATTGGTTCGTCAGTCTTGTTCTAGGTTTTCAGCACGGCTTTTCTATGTTTCGGCATGCATCATATGTTTGTATTGTCTTCTAGAGTAGTTAAATAAACACCATCTAGTGTGAAGCAGCCAAAAGTTAACAGTCTGAACATGTCATTTGTCTAAATAGTTTTACCATTGCACAATAGATGTCGTTATAATAAGCGCGTTGCAAAATGAATTCTGCTGAGTGGGATTTAGGTTGAAGTGATGGAAATCCGGAACATTCAATAAAATCGGTTTCTGGCAGAATCATTCTGCTACTCGAACTGACTGATGTTTGTACATGCGATTTGCGCATAAAGGTGCCACGCAGTGGCGTAACTATAGGGTGGCAGGGGTGGCAAAATGCCAGGGGCCCCTAGCTCTACGGGGTCCCGAACTGGCTTGGTTCAGAGCACAGAAGGGACGCTGATGCACTTCTTTATATTGAGGAAGGAACCCTGTCTGACGAATTTTCCACGGGCCCCAGACGTTATAGTTACGCCACTGGTGGCACGCGTGTCTCGTTCACATTCCACTTCTACTTTTTCTTTTCTATGGTCAAATGTTTATCATTTATTCCCCTCAGCCCTCGAGCCCCGTCAGAACAAGCGTCCGATCTCCGACCAGTACTCGGACTTCGATAAGATGAAGAAGACCGGTGTCCCGATGCCGCTGGCCGACAAGCCGATCATCTCGCGCATGACCGACCGGCGCCTCACGCTGTCCTGGAAGCCTTCCATACCGCACGGGCCGCGGTTCCCTGTCACCTACCAGGTGAGTCCATGGGGATCTTCATGTTCGAAAAAGGTGGTTCTTTGGTGTAAAATTTCCGCTGAAAGTAAAAATGTTACAGAAAATATTTTACGCAAGCTTTGTAGAACATTGTTTTAGTGTTTCAGATAGGTAATCCGCCAAAAGACCTCGCTCTACTCTAGTCAAGGGCTAGGGCCGGCGCTGTGTAGGACTGTTTTCTGAAACCTCACTTAACGAGGAAACTTAACGAGGAAAGAAAAGAATTAAAAGAAACCAGGGGGTTTTCGATACTGCTCCATTTTACAGAAAAGCTTGTCGTTACGGGCCGTAAAGAAATAACCTTAATTTTAAAAGTCATTCGTTTTTTTGACTCTACAGGCTACATCTTGACCAGGCTATCAATTTAGTAGGTATTATTTTAAAAATTTACCTCGTGGTGTGAGGAACGTCCGGGAAAATCCCAATGTCTTAGCAAGGTGAAGCTCGACGAGATGATGCTCTAAAATTATTACATACATACATACACAAATCACGTCTTTATCCCTTACGGGGTAGACAGAGCCTAAGGTAACAGGTACCTACAGGCCACAATTAGCAAGATTGAGGGCGTATAGGTGGAAAATGGGATCAAAATAGTGATGGGTTGCTAGCCTCATCGACTATAACATGATTCCTATAAGTTTCGCCCATTCCCTCGATGGTCTTTTAGCATCTGCGCGGGTAGAGAAGCAACTGGTACATTCAATGTTTTTTCTTTCCTCACAGACCAGCATGGCAGAACTACACGCATTATCTTATTTATGTTTTTGGGTAATCCCGAATCACTTGTTCATATTAAATCTTGTCCACAGGTGGAAATGTGCGAGGTCCCCGACGGCGATTGGTTCACGGCTCGCACCGGCCTCCGGTCCTGCGTCTGCGACATCAGCAACCTCGAACCCTTCCGCGACTACAAGTTCCGCATCCGCGTAGAGAACAAATACGGCGTCTCCGACCCCTCGCCTTACGCGATCACCCACCGAGCCAAACTAGAACCTGACCCACCAAAGTTCATACCCTACCTCGAACCCGGCATAGACTTCAGGCCGGAAACATCCCCGTACTTCCCTAAAGACTTCGATATTGAGAGACCCCCGCATGATGGGTACGCTCAAGCTCCTAGATTCTTGCGACAGGAGCATGACTCCCAGTACGGTGTGAAGGGACACAATGTGAACCTGTTCTGGTTCGTGTATGGGTACCCGAAGCCGAAGATGACGTATTTCTTCAATGATGAGCCGATCGAGATCGGAGGGCGGTACGATTGGAGCTACACGCGTAATGGGCAGGCTACGTTGTTTATCAACAAGTGAGTATTTTGTATTGCTTGTTCGTATTATGAAAGAAGTGGGTGATGCGTTGATGCCGAGTGATATTTGGATGATTGTTTAGTGTTTTGAATTGTTAAATTATAGCTAAAGAGTAAGTTTTTAAGCACGCTGTGTGCCTAGAATCCAGTGACACTCTTAGAGAGTAATGTTTCTTTTTCTTTGACACGCGCCGAGAGCAAGCAATTTTTTTCAAATGGATAATTTGGGATATTTTTAAGCTTGAACCCCACGGAAGTTATTCCCAATAAAAAGAACGAAAACTAAGTCGGCAAAGGTTTACTAGTTCAAATTCCTGTACTAGAGAAAATGCAGCTGGACTTTACGGAAGCATTTTTGGTCAAATCTTTGATCACAACCCTCGTTCTTCCAGTGTAATATACGCCTAAATTCATACAATAACCGCGACTTAACATTACTCCCTGCAACATGTGACGCACGTAATTGAATAATAGCCAGTAAGCATTAATTAGGTATTAATATGTGTAACTAATCTTTAGGCACGTTCTTATACTTGGTCTACCGAGAATACAACATCTCTGGTACTATGGGTGTTTTTACTTAAACCTCCTCGTCCACCCTCAACCTATCTCATAGCGACCCTCAACATATCTCACCAGGATGCTGGAACGCGACGAGGGCTTTTATGAAGCAGTGGCGACGAACGAGCACGGGCAAACGCGGCAGCGCGTCCGCCTGGCCATTGCGGAGTACCCGACCTTCATCCGGCGCCCCGAGGAGACGGTGGCACTCCAGCGCCGGACGGCGAGGATCGAGGCGCGGGTCACTGGTGTCCCGTATCCTGAGATCAAATGGTACAAGGACTGGCAGCCGCTGGCGGCGAGCTCAAGGATCAAGGTTAGTTTTATAACCGGCACGAAGATTAAATGTGAAGGAAAATAGTTCGTCTCGTGTTGACCCGCGGCGGCTTATCTTGAAGATGTTATCGGTAGTTACTTAAGAATATAATGAAGTACAAGAGAAGATTTTTATTTCTTTACCTTTTTTACTGTATCGGTTAAGTAGCTACTTGACAGTTATTTTCTTTCTATTTCATTATTTTTAAATTACCCGCTTTAATTAATTGGAGAAGGCTATGCTGGGAGTCTCTCTGCGAGATCGAATCAGAAATGAGGAGATCCGTAGAAGAACCAAGGTTACCGACATAGCCCAGCGGATTAGCAAGTTGTAATGGCAGTGGGCAGGGCACATAGCACGGAGGACGGATGACCGGTGGGGTCGAAAGGTCCTCGAGTGGAGACCACGTACCGGCAAGCGCAGCGTGGGACGTCCACCCACAAGGTGGACCGATGACCTCATTAAGATCGGAGGATCGCGCTGGATGCAAGCCGCTTCCAACCGGTCTTAATGGAGATCTAAATGAGAGGCCTAATGTCCGGCAGTGGACTTGTAATGACTGAGATGATGATGATGATGATGGTGAAATTACCCGCTGACCCTGATTGTAATAAATATGTAACTATTTAAAACAACTTAGCTGTTACTCGCGGCTTCCCCCATTCCGGTTTTTTTTTAATATAGTTTCATTAAAAACCTTGGGAAATTGGTGCAGCCGTACACGCATTATGCCCTTGGGAAATAGGGATTCATTTTTGAACCTGAGAAACCGCTATTTCGAAGTCCTAAATTAATTTATTCCTGAGGGTTACGTGTGTATTCCAGAATGATTGACATTGTATTATGGCTTGCATGACCTTGGGGGACCATACATCCTTTCGTGGTTCTTCCAGATCCAGTTCATCGAGCCGGACACCACGATCCTGGTGATCAACGACGCCATCTTGAAAGACGAGGGCCTGTACTCCGTCTCGGCGCGTAACGTCGCCGGCGCAGTCAGCTCCTCCGCCATGCTGCATGTGGAGGAGACCGAGCACGACTACTCCATCAGGTTAAGAAATTACTTACAAAAATATAAAGATACCTTTCTTCCATGCTGGTCTGGCAGCAAAGAAAAAACATAGAATGGTACTTGCGTCTCGATTGATGGAACATCGTAAAAGCCCATCGAGGGAATGGGTGAAACTGTAAAGAATCATGTCGTCAGTGAAAAGGAAGAACTGCTAAAGCGCCATTTTGGTCAAAATGAGTTTTATATACAGTTCGATTGTATATTTTTTTCTGCGTCGATCTATGTAGGTTTTGTAGCAGTCAGAGCACTTTTTTGGCGCTTAATTTTGATTTCCCTTTCCACCTACACGCCCACAATCATGCTAAACGTGGCCTTTCAGTCTTGTTAGCTCTCGTCTATCCTATCAGGAATGAAGACGAGATTTATGTAAGTACAGTTTGACAACAAATATAATGCGCATCGGCAGTATTCGTTTGCGCAGAGAAGCGCAGACCAGTTTCCGATGGTAGCCGAACGTGTAAATAATCTATATTGAACTTTATTTGCAAGCGCAACTGGCAGAGTATTGCTTGCTTTGCATTCTTAGCTCTGTCCCGCTTACACGATTTTGCCATTGTTGGTACGAAATCGATCGACCAATAACAGCGCCAGAGTTTCCCGCGCTACTAAAATTGGTCTACTGCGCAGGTACATAGTGGAGCATTATTTTTGTTGTCAAACTGTATGTATGTTTACATCAATCCGACCACTGGAAGTGAGTAAAAATACACACAAACATTGCAAAACGCTTGTCGTTATTGTCGCAGGATCCGCGAGCACCCGCCGCGCGTGAAGCCATCGACGAAGCCGTTCGGCGACTTCTACGACCTCGGCGACGAGCTCGGCCGCGGCGTCCAGGGCGTCGTCTACCACGCTGCTGAGAGACTCACAGGTTCGATACTTTTTAGGGTTCCGTACCCAAAGGGTAAAAACGGGACCCTATTACTAAGACCACTGTCCGTCCGTCTGTCTGTCCGTCTGTCACCAGGCTGTATCTCAGGAACCCTGATAGCTAGACAGTTGAAATATTCACAGATAATGTATTTCTGTTGCCGCTATAACAACAAATACTAAAAATCCAACATTTTTATGTCACTTAAGTAACCAATGTAAACTGACCTCTACATGGCCTACATTTCGCTTAGATGAGGATATGCTGACACTGGATTTTATATTCAGTTGCTGAATTTGTAAGGAAGTCTCGGTGCGTGATTCCGACTTGCAGTTGGCCAGTTTTTTTAACATAACGAGGAAGAAAAGCGTATAAGTGGGAGCTGATGGCAAGCGAAGGAGTAGGCTAAGACTGATTACCATTTAAACTTTACCTGGTCTTCCACAAATACTTCAAAATCAAAATTAACCTAATCGGTCCAGCCTTTCTCGAGTTTTAGTGAGGCAAGCGAACAGCAATTCAATTTTATATATAAGAAAGAAGGAGAAGAAGAAGAAGAAGAAGAAAGAAGATAATTTAATGGCTTATCATATATAGGCCTAATATACGACCGGATAGCCTAGTGGTTAGTGACCCTGACTATGAAGCTAGAGGTCCTGGGTTCGAATCCCGGTAGGGGCAGACAGTTGTATGATGAATACGAATGCTTGTGCTCGAGTCATGGATGTTGTATGTATCTAAGTATGTATTTATCTACATTATATAAGTATGTTTATCCGTTGCCTGGTGCCCATAGTAGCTTTGCTTAGTTTGGGGCTGGGTCAATTGGTGTAATTTGTCCCAAGATATTTATTATTATTATTATTATTATTATTTGTCCGCAGGTCGCAACTACGCTGCTAAGATAATGCACGGGCATTCGGCACTGAAGCCGTTCATGAAGAACGAACTGGATATCATGAACCAGCTGAACGATATCCACCTGATCCGGCTGCACGACGCCTACGAGCACGACCACACGCTGGCGCTGGTCACCGAGCTGGCTGGCGGTGGCGAGCTCGTCAGAGACAGGTTAGCTTAGCTTAGCTTAGTTTAGTTTAACTTAGTTTAGTCTGTCTTAGTTTAATGTGGTACGACTACACGCTGGTGCTGGTCACAGAGCTGTCTGGCGGCGAAGAGCTCGTGCGAAACAGGTTAGCTTAGCTTAGTTTAGCTTAGTTCAGTTTGTCTTCATTACTCACTATTTAAGACTCGGATTCTTGTCAATGGATTAATTGTCACTTCTCCCGTTCTCCCGCCGTTTTGACCATTCTGTATGAGAAGGCGTTGAAATTTCTCTTATTCGTATTTGATTGAGATAAATAGTTTGTCTTAGTTTAGTGTAATCTGTCTTAGTTTAGCTTAGGTAACCTTGTTTTAGTTTACTTGTTCTTTGAATAGGTTAAAATTGACTTCCAACATCCTGGTTAATTGTAAAACTCCAAGTTAACTGTTAACGAGGGGAAGTTACTCCGCAACTCTGTAATACCCGACTGTGGAGTGACTATCGCACAATTCTTTACAGGTTGCTACGCGGCTCCGGTTATACTGAAAGTGATATTGCCGGCTACATGAGGCAGTTGCTCAGAGGACTCAAGTACATGCACGACAACAGCTTCGCGCATCTTGGGCTTACGGTAAGAAAAAACATAACCCATGTGCTATGGTTTACCAAGCGAACTGAGGAAAGCTTCAAAAACTAATTTCCGCACAAAAAATTGTATTTGATGGACTTTACATCTGCCTCCCACAGTCCGCCAAAATGAGGATATTTAAAGATAAATTATGTTTTTTTTTTTACTATTTTACACGTATGAAAGAAAAAGAGTATCTTGCGATCTTCTGATGTTTTCTGAGATCTGATAAGAGGCGTTTTGTTTTACAAGCTTTTTATTAACTTAGCATGTTTCTTGTTTTTTGGTCAATTCAAAAACTTGTATTAAAAATTATTTTCTTAATAAAAACTTATTACCTAGGGTCTGTAGCGATCTTATTCCACGACGAAAGAATCAGCAAAGAAAGCTTTAAACTTACCTTAATATTCTTAGATCGGCGAGCTCCTCCTCTCCCACGCTGGCTCAGACCAGCTCAAGATCTGCGACTTCGGGCTTTCCCGCCGCATTATGTTCGACAAGCACGCGTCTCTGGACTACGGCATGCCGGAGTACGTGGCTCCAGAAGTGGCCAGCGGCGAGGGCGTCTCCTTCAACGCTGACATGTGGAGCGTCGGCATCATTACTTATATCTTGCTCAGTGGACATTCTCCGTTCAGAGGTAATCCTGATTTTAAGCTTTAGACTTGCATGAAAAATCCTGTAAGTCGCATTACTTTGTGGCGCTGGATCGATGACTTCTGACCCGTTTGTATCACGGCTTGTCTAAAGAGGGCTTAAGCGTCAAAAAAAGATTGTTAAAGAGCAAGGCTTCTTGAAGTGCCACATGGTGTGCCAGGTATCCTCAACATCTTCAATTTATGTGAAACGAACAATAAAAGTCGTTTCACAAGCTTTCCTTTAAATTGCAATGTCTGTAACAATGTATTTTGCAAATTTGACCCATTTTCTGTGGTTCCGTGCTGGTCTGGGAGCAAAGGAAAAACATAGAATGTACCAGTTGCTTCTCGTCCCGCGCAGGTGGTAAAAGCCCATCGAGGGAATGGGCGAAATTCTTAGGAATCATGTTATAGGCGATGCGGCTAGCAACCCATCACTACCTATTTTGATTCCTTTTTCCACCTATACGCCTACAATTTGTTTTATGATCTTTCATCAACTTAGTTTGTCATTCTAGTAAAAAAAAATTACATATTTACATTTTCGCAGGCGTGAACGACCGTGAGACCCTCACAAGGATCCGCGAAGGCAAGTGGGAGTGGCACGACGAGCTCTGGTGGTCCCAGCTGAGCGTGGAGTGTCGGGACTTTATCTCCAAGCTGCTGGTGTACAACTGGAGGGACAGGATGGACGTGAACGCGGCCCTGAACCACCCCTGGCTCACTGGAGCAGATCGGGTGCGCGAGGAGTACTGTATCAGCACTGATAGGCTGAGGAACTACTATAATTTGTACAGGTGAGTGACACAACAAAGATATTTTGATAGCGACGGCGACAATTTTCCGGGATGAAAACTATCCCATGTTCTTCCCAGAGTCTCAAACTTTATCATGATCGGTTGAGTAGTTTACACCTGAAAGATGTCTTGTTTTTCATTTTATTTTAATTTTGAATGATTTACCGGTTATATTGACAGGGATTGGACGAGCAACGCCCAGTGCCGCAACTGGTTCCGACGCCGGCCGCTGAGCGGCGCTTTCGAGCATCCCTCCAAGATGGTCTACCCACCGGGAGAGGTCTACACGCCTGAAGGTCAGCCGCCTGCCTCTACCACACTACAATGACCAGTTTACGTTGGCAAGCTTTACCAACTTGAGAGAAACATCTATATGTTAGAGTGGGATGGAAATAAATGGTGCTACTCTACCACCGTAGCACGGAGCTCACTACTTGTAGAACTATAGATGGAGTTAATTTATTTGTGTTTGTCTGTAGGCACGCCGGAGCGCTCGTCTCGCGATCGCGGCGCCAGCCCGTGGGACCTCAAGTTCAAGACCTGGGAGCACCCAGACTGGGAGGTCACGGCCACCTCCGAAAGCCAGTAAGTACACCTACTGTAATAACACTGTAATCCATTTTATTTTCAATACAAGTTTTTATGCTGTTTGTACTTTTTGTTGACTGTACTCCATAGTCATATATCCTTCATATGCATACCAAATTTCGAGTCAATCGGACAAACCGTTGAAGAGTTCCCTTCTGCAGAGACGGTCTTGGGTCAAGATGATTGTATTGTCACTGGACATATAAGTATGCCAAATTTCACGTCAATCAGTAGTTGATAATTAGTACGAACAAATGAAGTAGGTAGTAAAAGAAAACAGGTATCTCTTAATAACAGTTTAACTTTAACTCCACAGCTACCAGAACGGTCCGGACACTTACTTGCTGCAACTCCGCGATGTGGGCTTCCCTGTGCGCTTGCGCGAGTACATGAAGGTGGCGTGCCATCGCTCGCCAGCTTACACCATCAGCGTCAACGACTCTTACGATCCTCGGGTCAGTAACACCTATACAACTCTTTCCATTTTGTTAGACTTAGACAAGGCCTTCGACACTGTCTTCCATGACTGACTGGCTTTTCCACGATTTGTTTCAGCACACGCGTCCTATTTGACCGTATTGTCAGAATATTATCGATAAATTTATTTCTAGCTATTTACATTGCTATAATCAGTTCTCAGGTGTAGTTAGTTTAGGTTGGGTTACCCCAAGGGTCAATCTTAGGCTGTTGTCCCTTCTTGCACTAGTTAAATGTATAGGTAGTCGAACAATACTATTTTCACTTAGAAGTCAATTTGAAAATTAAATATAAGAGGTGTCGTAAGAAATAGTACAGCAATTCCTTGGTCGACTATACTGTAGGAAACTATGCAAGCATATATTGCTTTGTCCTTTTGATTAGTGGCGCGTTAGTTGCACATTTGTACATTGACCTTAACTTTTTCTAGACACCAATCATCCGCGAGCGTCGTCGCTTCACCGACATAATGGATGAAGAGATCGACGACGAGTGCCGGGAACGCATCAACAACTACGGTCAAGAGTCGTACACCATCCGCCGCCTCCGGCACGAGCTCGGAACTAGGCTCGACAGCTATGCGGAGGCTCAGGCCCTCATGGAGTCGAAGAAGGACGGACAGCTTCCGTTCTTGAGAGAGAAGCCTCAGATTCTACCCATCAGGTAACAAAGTGTTTGTTTCCTATCATGCAATGGATAGTTGAGTTTGTGCGTTGTATAAATGAAGCATCTGGTGGCAGTAGTCTCCAGTGGATTCTGATGTGCCAATGGAAATGTACCGAAACTGTAAAATTGGAAAATTTCAGAAAATTCTCGAATCCTTGTAAGGTTAATTGAAAATTTTCATTTCTAATGTGGATTTTTTTTATTTCTTGTGGAATTTTCCACATTTTTTCGAGAAGTTTTGTAACATTCGCATCAGTAATTATATTTATGAAGCAAAAGCAGTTTCAAAAGTTCATTCACACATGACATGTTAAATCAAATTTAATAATGTATAAAATTTTGTACTTGGGAGTTTTCGTACGTAAACCATTTAGAAGGTGGCCTAAACGAAATCATCTAACACATGAGACAAATACAAATTAAATTAACTTCCAATGATAGGACATACCCTGATAAATCCATGACACAATTTCCAGACACCACTATGCCCGTTCACTGGTCGCTAATGTGATACTATTGTGTTCAGGGAGGGTGAGCCGGCGCAGTTCTCATGCTACGCCGTCGGCGACCCCAAACCCGTGATCCAGTGGTTCAAGAACGACATGGTCATCGCTGAAGGCCAGCGCATCAAGATCGTAGAAGACGAGGAAGGTAGATCCACCCTCAAGTTCGAACCGGCCATGCATCACGACATCGGATTCTACAAGGTCGTAGCCAGAAACAAAGTGGGACAAACGGTAGCGAGGACCAGGGTCGTGGAAGCTACCACGCCTGACGCTCCTGACAGCCCAACATCATCAGACATCTCCGACACCGAAGTCTTGCTCAGATGGAAGCAACCTAAATACGACGGCAACTCTCCAGTCATCTGCTATAATTTACAATACAAGGAAGGAGACAGCGTCGAATGGAAAGACGTTGCATCCAACATTGACCACGAATTCTACGTCGTTAGAGACTTACAAGCGAACACCAGCTACCAATTCCGTTTGGCATCCAGAAACCGAATCGGATGGAGTGACAAGGGCATACCGACTCATCTGGTGAAGACCAAAGAGGCTGGAGCTAGCAAAATCGAGGTGACAAAAGCTATGAAACATCTTCAACAGATGACCGAGTCTGGCCAAGAAATCGTACTAGAAGAAGAGAAGCCTAAATTAGATTACGGTACGGAAGAGAAACCGGTCGAATGGGAATCCTCTGACGCGTTCACGGAACGCTATAGCTTCATATCCGAACTTTGGCGCGGCAAATTCTCTATAGTAGTCAAAGGTGTCGACAAGAGGAACGACAGCGTGGTGGTATCTAAGATTCTAGAAAACAAACCTGAGACTGAGGTGCAGATCAAGAGGGAGTTCGAATGCTTGAGGCGGCTGAGGCATGAGAGGATATCCAACTTGTTAGGGGCGTATCAGGCCCCAGGGTCTCCTGTATCAGCCTTTATTCTGGAGAAGCTGCAGGGAGCTGACGTGCTGACATACCTCTCCAGTAGACACGATTACAGTGAGCAGATGGTAGCGACTATTGTCACTCAGATTCTGGATGGTCTACAGTATTTGCACTGGAGGGGATATTGTCATTTAGATCTGCAACCGGATAATGTGGTGATGGCGTCGGTGAGGTCTATCCAGGTGAAGCTGGTTGACTTTGGATCGGCGCATAAGGTCACCAAGCTGGGCACCAGCGTGCCGCAGGTCGGCGAGTTGGAATACAAAGGTGAGGTTTTAGCGAGTGGTTCATACCACAGAAGAGATTTTGTTACTTTTTATTGTTAACGGGGTCATTTTTTAAGTTTGGACAGCAGAAAGTATAAACGTGTAGGTAGACTAGAGTCCAGCCGTAATGACTAGGTAGCTACTTAATCTCAAATTTTTGGCGTTTTGGCCATGGTAACCTTTCTTTAATCCCATTTTTCAACCGTCTACTATATTTTGTGGGACTGATAGCATATGCAAGAAGTTAAATTATTCAGTGTTGGCATGGAGCACTTGAGCACTTTGATGTAATTTCCAAAACGTCACGGCTTTTTAAAAAACTTAGCTTTTGTAGTCCTCTTAAGGTAGACAGTGAGGCACTGGTGTATTAAGAAGGAAAATACTAGAAACTTTGTCTTGAAGTAAAATAAGCAGAGCAGGGATAAAAATAATATATTAGTTGTAACGGTATGCAAGAGAGTACAGAGACAAGTGATTGACATAATAGAACACAATAAAGCGTATTCTAAATTATAAATCAATAGTATCAAAAGTGGCCAGGGTGTTTACTATTAGCATAGGACACAAGAAGGTTTAACACTTTGTATAATACCTACATTATTACGTAGGACGATGCAAATGCATCAAAAGTGCAATCACCAAAACAGGTGTAAGACAAAGTTTTGAGGTTACGTTATTGGTTCTCTTTCCGCAGCGCCGGAAATAGTGTCGGACGAGCCGGCGTACCCGCAGACGGACATCTGGTCGCTGGGCGTGCTGACGTACGTGATGCTGTCCGGCGTGTCGCCGTTCCGGGGGGCCGACGACCAGGAGACGCGGCAGAACATCGCCTTCGTCCGGTACCGGTTTGAGCACCTCTACAAGGAAATCACGCCGGTATGTTTCATGGAATATGGTGTCAAAAGAGCAACGGTCCCGTTTCTCGAAGCTATAACTTCTTATCTTATCTTAACCTTTTCTTCGCCACGTCAAATACCTCAAATACGTCACCCATAGAGACCATCCATTAATCACGTGAGGCTCCAAAAGGGGGGAGGGGTTCGGCAAAAATCACGAAATATCACAAGAGGGGCGGGGGAGTGTAGTAAGATATCACGTGTACCTATTTATTAATTCGTCAAACGCTCGATTTTCAAACCGAAAAGCGGCGTGTAGTGTGACCTTGACTCGCCGTTGCCAGGCAACGAACGAAGTCCCCGCGTAATCCTTGTAGGTACCAAAAATACACGTGATTTTGGATCGGGAACGGGGGGGTAGTAAACCTCACACGTATCACCAAGGGGGAGGGGAGGGTTAAAAGTGCTAAAAAAACGTCACACGATTAATGGACGGCCCCATAAGTCAGACATCTTTATTGCGATGCCTTAAATTGAACCTAAAACCAATTGAACGTATGTTTCTTTTGCATTGAAGTATAGACTTACATTATAGGTCGTTGGCGTTGAACATTCGGTGTTATATGGCTCGTTAGCGTCAAAAAGGTTAAAGCTAGGGGTCCTCACGGATACACTTCGAAACGTGTGGATCTTTTGTATATTTGTCCCTTTCGCACTATTCTATCGCTTTTACCATCTCATGAGTTGGGTGATTTGGCGCAGTGGTAGGGCCTTGAAGTCTCCTGGTTCGGGGTATCCGTTCTCCGCATTGCAATAGTGCGAGCAATGCTTGGCGGCAGCATCAGCAAGTAGGATAGTGTAGCAATCCGGACAGAATTGGAGCACCTCCTACCAACATAAATGCTTTTGTAGATGTTCACAACATTCATATTTAAAACCACAATTTTTATGTTAGAATTTATTTACGCTATAATTTTTGTAATTGTGTCGTACAGAAACATCATTCAAACAGATGACGCTTGGCTACATAAATTCGCATAGTAGCAAGGTCACGTGAACGCTAGTAACGGGTAGAAAAATTTGAAGGCTTACCCACCTGCTATGGGTGGTGTAGGGGTATAGCACGCGTCACGGAATGACGAGGATCCGGGCCATAGCTTTTCTTTTCGGATTTTTCTGTTCTAATTTCAGTGTCGTTTAGAAATGTAGGTACCTATACTTTAGGTACTTACTTACCAAAAATAATACCAGCATTACTAACCGCGACGTTCCTCCCACCAGGAGGCGACCCGCTTCCTGATGTTCCTGTTCAAGAAGGTCCCCCTGAAGAGGCCCTCCGCCGAGGAGTGCCACGAGCACCGCTGGCTGACGCATTCGGACTTCATGAACAAGAAGCGAGAGAGGGCAGTGTTCCTCGGAAACAGGCTCAAGGTACGTAGGACCAGCAGGTGGTGTGCCACTGTGTAACTATTTATAATGGACAAATATACACGCGAATGTATAAAGGTGAACCTAGTTCTGAAAGAAATCTTTACCAGACCAGTCAACGCGTGAGTGGATGAGAGAAGCATTTATTAAATAGTGGCAATTGATATAAAATCGTACTTTCAATTCATTCACACATAGATATAACGTTATATTTCTCATGCTTAAAGGAAGGTTCCAACCTATATGACTGTAACCTATAGATGTAAAAAACCAAATAAACATTTTTGTTTTTTTTTTGAGATAGCTAGTTACAAAATTATTATGTTGTGAGAAAACTACTCAGGGTTTTTTGAAGTGGTAAAATACTTAGATACCTATCCAAAGAATGTTAAACATCTGCTCCAACCGGAGAAAAAAAAATTAAATCCAACGAAACGATAGATTAGGACAAAAATCCTAATGCATTCTCCACGCGTTTTTTCCAGGAATTCTCCGAACAGTATCACGAGAAGAAGTCTCGAGAGGCTGCCGAGGCTGACACAGCGGCCACCGTCTCCAGCGCCTTCGACCAGGGCCGGCGCCTCATGAGGTCCACCAGCATCCAGGAAGAACTGGACACCAACTTCTCCAGTCACTAACCGTACCCTAGTCAAGGATGCGTACGTTGCGAAGTTTCCAAAGAGTGAAAAATTCTCGGAAATTTCTAGAAAAGTTTTCGAAATTTTCCAGAAATGTTCTTGGAATATTTTAGAAAATTTTACAAGGAATAGAGGCATTTTCGTATTGGATTTTTTTTTCTATATACTCCTGGAAATTTTGAAGTTTTGGAAACTTTCCATCTGCACATCAGTAGCCCATAACCATGGAAAGAAAACTAGAAGCGAAATCTTTGTATTGCATACGTGAATATTTATAACAATACTTTTCTTTGGGTAGTCGTGTATAAAACGATGTAATTCATCAAGTATGTAGAGTGGAAAATGTAGCATTTTTTTTTAATCTCGAAATACTGTGTTGATTGCGTTCTGATTGGCCAGCCCAAGGTCAAGCAGATTATTATGATCGGTATCGATAATTTTTAATTAGCTATTTGTTTTATTTATTATATGGAATAATTCTATAAGAAATAAGGACGTATTTTTTAATTTAGGTCCGTAGTGTTTAATAAGTTTCGCTTCTGGTTGTCTTTATTCTTGAGCCATAACCCCATGTTGGAACGCATCATCGACAGAAAGTATAGAAGGTTACCCGTCGCTCTGTCCCTTTCTAACACGGTTGAACAGCGAAAAATTGTAAGGGTCGGTGAAAACAACGTTTTTTTTAAGAAAAAATCTAGCTTTTTTAAGGATCAGGAAATCAGGGTTGCCAGAGGGGTTCCAAAGTGATATTTCCAAATGTTGCCATTCATAATCATCGTCATCAAGAAGTCTAGTCATGAAGGGAATTTTGTTACGACAGTTTTGTTACTTGTTAAGCTATTTATTGTATACAATTTTTACTATTTATTTATATACTAATTGGTATTTAATGCTCGAATATTAATGTGATTAATAAAGAGCGTTAATTTGCTTTAGATTGTTTTATTCCATCACAATACCTACTTATCGGGAATAGTACATTACATTCCAAGGGTGATGAAATAAAGGTCTCAGGTCGCAGGAACTTGTCGCACGAGCCAAAGGCGAGGGCGGTAAACAAGCGACCTGAGGCTTTTTTATCCCCGCTAGGTGTATACACAATTTTACGGCCCCTGGCCAGGAAGTATAAATTTCCGATAGCGTAGCGGGCGGTAAAATTGCTATAGATTGAATGATTCAAGAGGAAAAGTTATATGTATGCTACGCAGACGAAGTCGCGGGCAGAAGCTAGTATTTACTAAACTGTTATAAGAAAATGTTGAATAACGCTGTAAAACAACTTTGTTAAATTTATTTAACACTTGATGAAATTTTACAAGTGATGTTGCAAACAAATTGTGTTAAAATGTTTTAAAACGTTATAAAACGTTTTACAACGTAATACAACGCTATAACGGCACCACAGTGGGATCATCATTACACCAAGTCCACACAACAGCCGACCGTGTGGATACGGAAAGGTAGTTAGACAATTAAACAAGAATCGAGCGTGCATATTCAATTTATTACAAACTTCTATTAATTCATCTATCGGAACACCTCTTCATTATCAAACTGCCGCATATAGCATCAGATTCGTAACACGATCCCGCATATGTATGAAAGTATATTCTGTAGCTTATGACTAGACATAACGGATCCTTACAAAAGAAAAATTCGCATAGTAAAAAAGGTCACGTGACAGTTAGTAGTAGGTAGAAAAATTCGGAGACTACCCACCTGCTATGGGTGGTGTAGGGGTATAGCACGCGTCACGGAATGACGAGGATCCGGGTTCGATTCTCGGCCATAGCTTTACTTTTCGGATTTTTCTGTTCTAATTTTCACTGACATTCAGAAAAAAAAAAGTAAAATAAAACATTTTCATCGTTTTTTTTTCGCTGTGTAAATTATTACTTATAATGACACCCAATTTACATAATGTAGATTTCGTATAGTGACTACATTTTTTTTATACAAAAGTGCACAAACATTTGTACACATTTTTGTACTCAGCTGGCAGTCGCCGACAGAATCGTCGAACAAGTTCTCAAAAATATTTAAAAAAAAATACACAACACAACCAAGTTATGACTTTGCGACATTTAAATGATCACAGCTACTTCTGATATTTTTTTAGACCGAATGCTTGACAAACGGAAGATACGCCTTCAAAGTTGTAAGCATGTCTGTATTCGGCAACTCAACATCTTAAATTTCTTTAAATATGTACAGGCACAACACAAAAAGTAGGCACGTCGTGAACAAAAATATATTTGTCATAATCATGTTGAAGTAACTGAGAATTTCAATTAATAATTACACATACATACATACACAAATCACGTCTTTATCCCTTACGGGGTCGACAGAGCCTAAGGTAACAAGACCTACAACAGGCCACGTATAGCAAGACACTGAGGGCGTAGAGGTGGAAAGTGGAATCAAAATAGTGATGGGTTGCTAGCCGCATCGCCTATAACATGATTCCTATGATTTTCGCCCATTCCGTCGATGGGTTTTTACCATTAATTAATAATCGGTATTTATAAATGTGTATAGCAATTAATTTTTATACTTATAGTCAACATTACTGGCAAAAACTGGTTTTAGGTCAATTCAAGCGTTTCGACCGCTCGGCTCATGCTTTATTGTCGTCCCACGATTACTGCCTAACAGAAGGAAAAGCCGCAACAAGTTTGGACAAGTTGAATCATCATCATCATCATCATCATCATCATCACCAGCCTATATTAGTCCACTGCTGGACATAGGCCTCCCCTAATGAGCGCCATAGCGTCCTGTCTTCAGCTTGACGCATCCAGCGTCTGCCTGCAGTCTTTCGCAGATCGTCATCCCACCTGGCCGGAGGGCGTCCTACACTACGTTTCCGAGGCGCGGTCTCCACTCAAGAACACGTTTACCCCAGCGGACAAGCTGAATGCAGCATCCATACTGTTTTTCGCTGTCATAAAAAGTTAAGTCTCTAGGGCCCGATTTTTGAAAGCACATCACTCGAAAGTGGTATAAATCAGCTTATATCTCCAAAACTACAGTTCTAATCAAAGTTTTGACTTCCACAAGATTAATGAGATCCCTCTACGGTATCATTATCAAAGTTTCATGAGCACAACTGTTACACATGCAAACCAACGTAGTACACTTCGAAACGCGCCAGTGTTTGTGTGGCGCAAGGGTGTTAACATACATACATACATACACAAATCACGTCTTTATCCCTTACGGGGTAGACAGAGCCTAAGGTGACAAGACCACGTTTAGCAAGATTGTGGGCGTATAGATGGAAAAGGAATCAAAATAGTGATGGGTTGCTAGCCTCATCGCCTATAACATGATTCCTATGTCGCCTATTCTCTCAATGGGCTTTTACCATCTGCGCGGGAAGAGATGCAACTGGTACGTTCTATGTTTTTTCTTTGCTCCCAGACCAGCGTGGAAGGAAGGAAGGGTGTTAAGTTTGTGGGATTTATGTGTTTTATTGGCAGTAGTGGAGGGAGGGATTGCATGAAAAACATATATACACAGGCTTGGTTATCTTGCACGTGAGTAGCGGAGTAGCAAGGTAGATTTTTTGTTCATTGAAATGGACCTTCGCAAAGTAACGCCTGATTCAATAAAATACACATAATTATGTTAGGAATTCCGAAACCGAAGTGGCAGTGGGCGGGGCACATTGCTCGCAGGACTGATGGCCGATGGGGTCAGAAGGTTCTCGAATGGCGTCCGCACCGGGAGACGAGCTACGGTAGGCCTCCAACAAGATGGAGCAACGACCAGTAGGCTTATTGTCTAACTCGCTCGCAATCGCCATCGTGTTCATTTTGACAGTTCTTGTATGAATGTGCTAGCTGATTCCGATGCCAATTGTCAGCCCATACA
Source organism: Pandemis corylana (assembly GCA_949127965.1). Taxonomy (NCBI): domain Eukaryota; kingdom Metazoa; phylum Arthropoda; class Insecta; order Lepidoptera; family Tortricidae; genus Pandemis; species Pandemis corylana. Next base: position 1,435,937 of record OX421851.1, on the reverse strand, counting down.
TGAACTGTCAAAATGATGGCGATTGCGAGCGAGTTAGACAATAATCAACCGCACACCTGTCATTTAAACTGACATTGGCCCAAGCCTTACGGCCGCCATTAAGGGAGAATAGAATAGAATAGAGTTAGACAATAAGCCTACAGATTAGGAGGGCGCAAGACCGGTCTGAGTGAAGAGCCTTGGGGGAGGCCTATGTCCAGCAGTGGACGTCCTTCGGCTGATATGATGATATAATGATGAATGTTGATTTTTTTTTAATCTAATTTTTTTACAAATTTTAAGTGCACCTGTGTGGCTATGCCAGCCTTATTGGATGTCTCTTGGGTCAGCCCACTACCAGTCTCTGGCAACAAAGGAGTATTTCACGAACATGTATTCGTACTGCGTTTTCTGATGCCGGAAAACTCAATGTTGTGTTAACTGCTCCATTAAACAGGCTCACGTCAGCCAGGTACTTCTGTCTATTATCCTTCGTCATTTCACATTCCATCAAAAAATTTATTAAATCCTTAACCTTGCCACAATGCGTGCACATTGGAGATTGAGCAATATGTTAATATAATATATACTAATAGGTTTTGTTGCCTTAGGCTCTGTCTACCCCGTAAGGGATAAAGACGTGATGTATGTATGTATACCAAATTTCATATCAATCTGACCCGGGGCTTGTTACTGTTAACGATACGAAATTCACATTATAAGTAACGTTAAGAAACGGTAATATCATAAAAATACCTTAGTAACGGTATTAAATTATAACGTTACTTGATAACGTATCATTATTATAACATTACCCAAATAACGTTATTTTTATCGATAATTTTACTTTTAATTGCAGGGCTTGTTAACGTTACCCAATTCACATTATTATAACGTTACCATAGTCACACTATTTTAATCGGTAATGCTACGTTGCCACACCGCGCTACCGATAGACGCGCGCTGGCGCTGGTTGATTGGCGTTGTTGCCATTCCGTACACTGGCCGTGAGCGTGCGGCGTGTCTGAACATCAGTGAGTCAAAAATAAGCTGTTATTAACGTTACCTAATAACGTTAAAAATGATTAACGATACCTTTGACTTTGACAGCTGGTAACATTGCCATTTTTTAACGTTAAAAAGTAGTACTTATACTACTTTTAGTAGTGCTTATGCAACGGTGCATGGGTTAACGTTAATTGCAACTTAACGTTAAATCTGTCTCAAAGTGGTAACGACACCAACTTCTTAACGATATTTCAAGCCTGATCTGATCGCTAAAATAGGGTCTTATTTGACTCGCAAGGTTGGGTCTTAACAAACACAAAACAAACATTGAAATTTAAAGTTTTTGTTGAATTCACTTTTAATACAAGCTTTTTTTCTGGGCCGGGGGCCCGATTTCTGAAAGCACATGTGTGAAAATACCACTCGAAAGTGGTGAAACATTGCGCGGAATTTGAAATACGAGTAGCATAGAAAACAACCACTGCTCTCATTAATCTTGTGAACTAGTCAAGACTTTGATTAGAGCTGTAGTTTTGGAGATAAAAGCTGATTTACACCACTTTCGAGTGGTATTTTCACATATGTGCTTTCTAAAATCGGCCCCCTGATTTTAGAAACCATAATTTTGAGTGTTGCTGAATTTGAAATTACAAGTAAAATGGAAGAAAATGTACTTACTTCCAGTTACAGCTCTAATTATTTAGTCAAATGGTGGACAATTTAATTTGAGCTCTACTTTTGTACCAATACACAGTTTTTACCACTTTCGAATGATACATTCAATCTTTATAAGGGACCACTAAAACATTTAATCGATTGATATTTCAAAATAAAAATATATAGAACAACCATCCAAATCACAGCTACAAAAGACACCATCAATGTGAAATCATTATAAAACATATTATTATCACTTTTGGAGTATTAAATATTTACCTACAAAGTAATGGTAGATGAAAATTATGAATAATGTACAAACTTGTCTAAGGATAGTGGTTGCCGAGTTTCATCTCTTGCACTTCGCACCCGATATGTATTCCTGGACTTTAGCCTGGAAGTCTACTTTGTTCTTCTTGTACATTTCAGCTGCATCAATATTGAGAGGGTCATCGAAGTTTAGAAGATCCTGAAGTACAAAAAAAAACATATTACATACGCGAAAGTTTGTAAGTATGTATGGATGGATGGATGTTTGTTACTCTTTCACACCAGAACGGACAGATCTGGATGAAATTTGGAACATAGATAGATTATAGCCTGGAATAACACATAGGCTACTTTTTATTCCATAAAATTACGTAATTCCTGCGGGATAGCGATATTTAAGAATAACCATACATGGAAAAAAACATTGGGAGCAGTCTGATTCATATTACAAATGTAAAAATGTGCCTAGCTGCCTGTTACTTCTTCACACTTAACCAATTTAGTTTGAATTTGGTAAAGAAATAGTTTAATTCTCGAGGAAGGACATAGGCGTCCTGCAAATTTGATATCCCTTACGGTGTAGACAGAGCCTAAACTAACAAGATCTAATGGCCACATTCAGCATGCTGGGTGTATAAGTGTAGGGGAATCAAAATAGTGATGGGTTGCTAGCCACATTGCCTATAACATGATCCCTAAGATTATCGCTCACATCCCTCGATGAGCTTTCAAAAAAAACACATAGTTCCCACAAAACCCAGACAAGTGATATCAGCATGCTCTTAAGCAATGAACACCGCCCGTGGAAACCAGCTCCGTACTTATACATAGGCTGAAGAAGATGATGTCATACCGTAAACAGAGAATTGAGCCCCCACACCACGTCCTTGAGCCGGCGTGTGGGCGCCCAGCCGTGCTCATCAATAGAGGTTTGCCGAAGCAGCGACAGGCATATATCACCATCCACATTGATGTTCGGATGCCAGAGGCGTGTCAGGCATTTCACTTTTGGAGGCTGCGGAAGAAGGTTTTATCATTTAATTTTATAAGCTTCCGGCTCTTACAATCCTACTAATATTATAAATGCGAATGTAAGTTTGTTTGTTGCGGTTTCCCGCGAAAACTACTCAACCGATCATCATGAAATTTTGTACACATGTTGTTGGAGGTATTAGAAGATTTAGAAGTAGGATACTTTTTACTAAAAAAAAATATATATGTTTTTTATGTTGTCACTCTGACGTTATCTGCGTGGATGAAGTCACAGGCAAAAGCTAGTAATAAATAAATAAGTAATAAAGCCTAATTGAACAGACTGTTGACCCTCAAAGAAAGCCCAATTAGACATTGAGTGTAATACAGCTTTATAACAATTTTACATGAACCCATTTTACTGTTGTGTGAGATTTTTTAATGTGAGTTTTTTTTCATAAAATGTTAAGTTTGTGATCTCTCCTTAGATCTCCTATTCAGATCCCCCCCCCCCCCCCCCCGATACAATAATTATAAGGAGGGGATCCTAAAAGGGGAGCCTAGTGAATGCTATGTTCTTATTATTTCTTATTAGAACTATGGAGGAATAAAATGGCAAGTAAGGAAGTGTTGTAACTGCAACTGTTGCATATTACAGTATCCAATGCCTAGTGAGGACACGGCGTTCCGCTCACTCACTATATTTATTGATTACTAGAATTCAGCTCACAGGTAAGTACCCGATTTCGGGTGCTTAATTTGAAGAAAAAAACCATTGTGATGTATCAGTAAGGAGTTTAGATCGCAAAGGACTACTTACCGCCATATTATAGTCTTCAGTAACGAAAACACTAAATTTAAACTTGCCCCCATACCAGAAACCTTCGTCTGGGGTTACCGTCAGAACGAATTCGTTCAAGACGTTGGGGTCATCAAAATATACGGAACAGGTCCCTGGAAGGTTCTCCTCCATCTCCTGAACCTCTTTCACTAGCAGTTTATCCCTCACTGATATTCTTTTACTCGTTTCAACGGCAATGCCATTAGAGGGCTCCGTATGTTCCTTTTTTATCTTCCTATTAAGCGTAATCATTGTAATAACTAGTTGGACTTATAAATAATCAATGTATCGGAAATAATAACATATCCACGGTGTTAAATAAGTAAATTTACTAGGTTGCGTGTTAAAAATAAAAAAAATATGGATTTCAATTGATACTGCAGTAGCGCGACGTTTTTTGGTGTGAAATCAAATGTCAAAACAAGCCACAGATGTGGATAGAGATGCTCATTGTGAATACCAGATACCAGATTTTTTAAATCTGTTGGCGAGCATTTTTTACTGCAGCTTAAACAGCGCGGTTGGCCTAATGTTGCCAACTTATCAATTGGCTAAATGTGGTTTTTTAGCTTTGTCAGTTTTTGTTTTTGACGAGACACGCCTATGCGCTTTTTTATTTTATATGTTTCGATATTTACTCTTTATGTTGCTTAATAGTGACCAATAAGAAACAAGCAGCCTGAAAAAAAAATCCTTAAAAAATAAAATTTCATTTACAACTATCATGAATTATTCGAAAGGCATTATCTTTCAATAGCCCATTTATTATTTTTATAAATACTTTATTTTATTGTACATATTACTCGTTATCACTTACCTCTTAATAAAACGACGTGCTGAATAGCCATTTCTAATCACAGTACAGTAATTTAGCTAGCTGTGGTCAGGCAGCGCCGGCAACACTGCTCTGATATCATGTCACTTCTGTTCTGTTGTCAACTTTAGTTAGAAAAAAATTGTGGTACTTAGCATAATTTCATGAAAACTTTAACTTTCTTAACAACTGGCTATATTAATATAAGTTAGTGCAAATGGCAGAGATATCTTGGCCTTGGCAGTACAGCTTCCCTCCCTTTTTTACGTAAGTAAATCGTTTTTTGCTAACGCAAGAGTATAAGGCGGCCAACCGTCCCGCATTCTGCGGGACCGTCCCGTAATGACAGTTGTAATCCCGCATTGCAATATTTAATAAAATAGTCCCGCAAATCGTCTAAGGTGTCCCGTATGTCCCGCATTCCTCGTTTCCCATCGTCGCGCTCGCATAAAAGTGTTCCACATAGTATTATAGAGAAATCATATCATTCTCTTCGTTTATATAAATAATCTCACATTTTTTTCTTCCGAGACAAACGAGATTTGATCTTTTTGTTGGTATTTTTTTTTTATTTTAGCTACTTTAGTATCCTTTTTTAACTTCCTTACAAGGAAGCTTTCAAGTTATTGAGTTCACCTCGAAAACCAAAACTGGGAATGACGTCATATTTTGAAGTTTTAAAGGTACCAAAATTGTTGTCTGTGTGTGTGTGTTTGTGTGTGTGTGTGTGACGTTTCGAGACTCCCGAGAGTTAGAGGGTTAAGTACACCACCATCAATTCCAACAAATCCTCAGTCTTATTGTGGATAGGGGTGGGTGTCCCGCATTGACTTATTTGAAAGTTGGCCGCCTTACAAGAGTACAGTTTAATTTACACAGTACACGAAACATGTCCATTTTGGGGAAAACTTGGAAATATATCAATGAGGGGAATGCCCATATTGTTATTGGAATCGGGAAAGAAAACTCGGATTCCAACTACGTACTCCGCCTTGTCAAAGAAGGTGACAATAGTACCCAACTAAATAAAAATAGCATTCGCAAATCCGCTGATTTCGTTAATATGATCATGATGCCTCTTGTATCATGCCCAAGTAATGCTCATCTTGAGGTAGTAGAGATACCAGCTCATGAATTACTTGAATTGACCCGAGATTTGGCGAAATTTCGACCTAAAAAGAGGCTGATTAAATCAAAAATCAGTTGCTATGCTATCAAAACAAGAAACTTAACCATTTTGGACAATAAAGCTGTTAATTACTGCGTGGAAATAAAGCCGAAAGAAGGCTTCATAGCACATGTGTTTAAAAAGTATAGCAAATGCTATTATTGTCTAAGACAGTATTTAAAATTACAACAACAAGAAATTTCGAATACCAGCCAATATTGCCCGCTCGATTTGTTTTCTGGTGACAGGAGCAGAATGAAAACAGCACTGTGTCACTTGTCAGAAAGTCCGCAAAACAATTTCAAATTGTTTGAAAATGGACAGATTACATTCAGCGATGTAAATAAAAATCAGTTGACAGAAATCATAAAAAACATGCAGATATTTAAATCAACTGATATGTTCTTTGATTTTATAGTACAAACTTTACTATCTGTTGGATGTAGACAAAGTTATAATTTAAAAACCACCACACTAATTGAAAAGTCTAATAAATGTGACAGCACCTCTAATCTAAATGAAAAAACTATATTATATAAATTACTGCAAACCCAAAAACTATCCGAAGAATTAAAAGACATTCCAATGACAATCCATCTTGACTCTATGGAGTATGTTTCATCAATTTTGAATGAACTTGAGGAGACAAATCTATATACCGACATGGAAAAAGAAAAGTTCTTAAATAATACTGATGCAGTGCACTTAGCTCTAATATCTGCTATTGCTAAAGACTGTTCCATAATGATCACCTTTGCAAATCATCATTATAATATTGATGATGATGATCTTGAATTTGTAGAAGTTGACGAACATAAAGTAGCTTTCACAGTCTCTGTGACAGATTTAGAACCAAAACTACCAAAGACTCTGGTAAAGAGAAAAGATATGGAGAGAAAACTAATTGAGCTGTATGAAAAACATTTGTCTGAGAAGAAAGGTGTAAGTATCAACAATAAATGGAATCTAGAGTTTAATTTTGAGTAAATAAACGTGTTTTAGACCGCTTTTCAGTCAATTTAACAAACTAAGCTTATTAATCAAGAAAATAATGTGAATTAATAAGGTCCTCTGTGTCTCATCTTGCCACAGCCTGTCTGTGAGAAATTAAAAAATAAATAAAGATAGAATGAAAAAGTATTATTACAATGCAACATGTAATACAACATGTAATATTAACAGTAAAAATTCGCATTTTTTTTAAACTTGACAACATTTTTACCATGGTCAACTATGATAGCAATAAAAAAATATATTATAAAAAAGATTTAAAAGATGTTAAAAACTGACTAAAAGTAGACAAGGCTATAATCCTGTCCCTCTTCAATAATTATTTGATAATTGACCGTCAAACAAGGGACTAACGTTAAACATGATTTTGCTCAATTTATCAATCATAGAATTATAGATAGTGTTGTGAAAGTTTATCTAACACTCAATCACTAATTATCCTCAATTTTCAGGATCCAGCCACACTCGGAGACCCGGTCTAAACAACTGGAAGCATGGCAGCAACTGATAGCGGAATACCTAAAGACACACAAGCAATCCACCATAGACATCAGAGAGTCACAGAACACACCGCTGTTCAACAACCAAGCAATTAATAGAAAATTATCCCAGGAATCTATTCTGATTATTCTAGAGTATATGGCCAAGGTGGGACAAGCGGCGCCTTTAGATAAAAGCAAGAATGTGTGGGAGGTGTATTGGCACTCGTTGGATGAATGGGGCAATATGGTGTACGCGTGGGCCAGTAGTAATGGTTTGAACAATTCTGTGTGCACGCTTTTTGAGTTGCGGGAGGGAGAGAATACTGTTGGTGAAGGTGAGCTCTTATAAACTTTTATACCAACAACTCAGAATTATTCCAGAATAATTAAGTTAATGAAGCATTTACTTACTTACTTACTTACTTACTTACTTTTAAATAAGAGTTTTCGGTTAGTATTTTGATTCAAAATTTACTCTTGATGTGGTTCACCTTGAACATTATCAAATGTATGGTAGGTAACATTTGTCTTCTTCTTTTTCTAATATGGCTCCATCGATTTCGCCAATGTCAAAATAATAAATACAGCATTCAAAAATCTTGTGACAAAAATGTCGGCAACGTCGTACGGTAGAACACGGTCAAAAGACCCACTCGCCCCCTGTCGGGCTCTTAGCCAACGGATAGTGATATCCCTCAGAATCTGCCAGGAAATCATTAACCGATGCCCAGGGTACACCGCTCGACCAAGCACTGCTCTTCCCCTCGGACGGATCCAAAAACTAACCGCAGTTCTTGACCACTCGCGAAGGTAACCCGATTCGCACCCCAAACATTTGTCAACTCGAACATTCTTAAATCATTCACAGGGCTATTAAGTAGTAACTGTCCCAACCACTGGTTGGAATATTCCAGAATAATTATTACGGAGTAGACAGAGCCCGGAGTAGACCTTAAGGCCAAGCTGAGCATGATTGTGGGCGTATAGGTGGAAAGGGGGATCAAAAATGGGGTTACAACATGATTCCTAACATTTTCGCCCATTTCCTCGATAAGCTTTTACCATCGAGAAGCAACTGGTGCATTGTATGTTTTTTCTTTGCTCTTGGAAGGGAACCCATAAAACATAGATGTTAATGCAAGTACAGTCAGCAATATAAAATTGTTTTTAACATGAACATGATGTTTTTCCAGAATTCCACAGCCTGGATATGACAATCCTGGTGAAAGCCCTGAAGTTGTTGGAGGCGAAAGGCAAATGCGAGCTGATAGAGTTCGACGATAACCAAGGTGTTAAGTTTTTCTAACACTATGTTTATTACTTAATATATAAGTATGTATTGTGTTTCGATGCATTTGTTAAGTTAACATTTTATGATGTTGGAGTATATTGTCTGATATTTTATTATACTGTTTTTTATTAATCTTTTTAACCGTACGACTGAATACCTATATAGCTTTGCTTGGTTAGGGGCTAGGTCCATTGGTGTAATTTCTCCCAAGATATTTATTTATTTTATACTCTTTCAAAAATAAGACAATAAATCCCGTGGGATAAATAGAAGTAGCTCATGTGTTATTTCAGAAATACAGCTATCTAAAAACCAAATTTCGTCGTAATCTGTTCAGTTTTGAGCAAGAGACAGATACAGGTGCCCTTCGCTTGATCTAAAATTTTATGTTCAAAAATTGTTTGGCCGAAAATGTTTGGTATAATATTTAATGGTATAGTTATTCTTTAGCATAAAGATTTTTTTGCATTCATATTTTTTATCCTAACCTAACCTAAAATTGTTTAGTATATTGTTTTACGACTAAAAGTATAATACTGTTAGGTATAATTATTCTTTAGTCTAATATAAAACCTAAAACTCATAATACAAGCAATTTAAACAATTTTCGCCATAAAAACAATCTACCGAAGATTATTAGGCCAAAAAATATGTGCGGAAAAAAATATCGGGCAAAAACCCGACACATCTTCATTTTGGGTAGGTGCATAAAAAAACTTATCTTTTGGAAATGATTTATTTCAATTCAGTAAAATTAATAGTAGTTTACAGTGTAAAATTGTACAATTTCGAAATAACCTTACAAATACCACCGATGTGGTCAAAAATGTTTTTACTTACTTGTAATTTCTATAGAAAACTGTTGGAATGTATCAAAATGGTCATTGTTAACATGTTAGTTTTAGCCAGTTAATGCCCACTGCTGGGCTCCTCTCAGCTCCAATGAAAACACCCTAAAGCATAGATTCCCAGTTAATAAAAATAGAAACCATTGACGCTGCCCGAGAAAAATAAAAAAAAATATAGTAAAAATAGGACAACCCAATTTCCATTGAGATGATGACAGATCGATTCCTGACTCAAATTGGAACCCTCTCACAGTAAATGTCATAGTCACGTTACATTGAATTCACAAGGAAAATCATGTGTTGTTTACTGTGATAACGTTCTACGGTGGGTCAGGAATCTAATGTATAATTTATCAATTTGCTTTTGCAAATCACAGCATTCTGTATTTTTTGCTTATTTTGGTACTAATAACTTATACTTAGTTACCAATTTTCTGTTTATAAAATACGGGAGGTGTCTGTCTGTCAGCCCAAGAAGTTCGGAAACCTATATCCTAAAGGGTTTTCATCTCAACTCTCAACTCTTTTGAAGCGATCTGTATATTAGTTTTTATTATTCATGTCGACTACAAAAAATATCTTAATTTAAGGTACTTCCCAAAACCGTTTTTCACACTTATATCAATCTTACACTCAACCATAGAGCAATTACTCAATAGAGCGGAAATGCGGTTTAAATTGTTTGAAAAAAACTGTCAAACTCCATTGCTGCACTCTGATTGGCCCACCCGGGGTAAGACACAGAGTTGGACAAGCTGACATTATCAATACCGATAGAAAATGTTAAGTCATTGCGTGGCTATCAAGAACTTCTCAAAACTAAAGTGCGAGATAGGATACTTTGTTGTTTAAGTGTTGGAAGTGATGAACAATCACTCACTCTATTGGTTAACTCCTCTGTGATCTTAACTAACTCTATTACTTACACATTAATATACAAGGGATCAGTCTTCAACCAAAATTTACATTTACCATAACAACTATTGAATAACTGGCTTGAAATAAAATCTTACAACTACCCAGCTTAAACAAAATTAAAAAAAACTATTGTGTCGTGGCATCCCGCTCCCACCAGAATTAAATAGTGTTTAGAAAGGGACGGTATAACGAACTTCGAATTTCGAACTGGGGAGCAGACCGGGGCCCAAGTTTTGAAAGCACATCACTCGAAAATACCACTAGGTATAAATCAGCTTTATCTCCGGAACTACAGCTCTAATCAAAGTTTTGACTAGTTCACAAGATTAATAAGAGCAGTGATTGTCTTCTAAGCTACTCGTATTTCAAATTCAACACAATTTTTCTCCACTTTCGAGTGGTATTTTCATACATGTGCTTTCAAAAATCGGGGCCCAGTGTATTTATTTAGTGTAAGTTTTTCAAAAAAACGGCTCGAATGCATGCTTGTCAAAGTGTTAAATATTAATAATAAGTTTGTTGCCGATTCGTGCCACTAGGGGCGCCGCCATTTTGCAAATAGTTACTAAATAGTTATGCGAGTGTTTTCGAGAAGAGTGTATCAAAAACTTACATCAAAGGCCTTATAAAAATATAAAAAAGCGTAGGTGTATTAAAGACTTTTTGGGCAAAATAAAATTGTTGCCATATTCCAATAAATTTACGTTAAACATGTGACGGTTACGTAGTAAACGTTGCCCTCTTTTAACTTCTAAATACGGGCATAATGTAGGTTTTTATTTCATGCCAACCATCATAATGAAACAACAACAAACCTTTATAAATAAGTGGCGAAATAAATATATAAAAATCTAATCAAATATAAAAAATTGTGCCGTTATATTGTACTTCTTAGGTCTATCAATAATTGGATAATATTAACTGCAAAAAAAACTAATAAAACGACTCCACTCGTTTTAATAAGTCGGAATTATTGTCGGTTGCGGGGGCCATCGTGATCGTGATCGTTCTCGCTCTTGAAAAAGGTCTCCCGAAAATACAGAAACTTGTCAGACCACTCCCGACTTGTCGTCGTGAGTTGAGTCGTTTAATTAGTAGTGTTTATTTTAGATAATGACTCACGAGAGCTTAATTAATAATAATATTAACCGTACAAATTCAACCGATATTAAAATCTTATACGCTACTTTATAAAATGGGGTTACATATAAATAAATTATAATTAAATACTACGACATCACAGATACTTTACAATTACAACGGGACATAATTATATGCGTTTTACCTAATAATTATGGGGTAGGATGGTAAATCTAGTCTATATACTGGCAACATTACGTTGCATATAATTGCGCTTGTAACACTTGCAACTGTCAAAACATTACGACGGCAAGCGGCCATTGCGCATAATTTAAAATGGCGTAATCAATAATGATCCCGAACATGATTTGTCACCTTATCTATAAAATTGACTGATAAATATCTACTGCTTGGAATCAATAGTAACCATCTTCAAAAAGGTTGCATGGTAGGTTTTGGTATACAAAAAAATATAGGCACAAAATTAAATAGAAATATATCGCGACACGAGAATGAAGCCATTATTATTTTTACTACCAATCGCTTGCTCGCAACATGACGTGGAGAAGTAAAAAGAATAACCACTCGTCTCTCATGCCGACAAATATAAACTAAGATAATAAAGAATGGCGACTTGCACCATATTTTACAAGTCTAGTTAACAACTGACAATAAATGTTAGTAATTTATCTAAAATAAATAGATAGATAGATCAACAACCTCGCAAAATTCTTTCAAATTTCAACCGTACTGTCCGTATTCACACAAAAGACAGCTTACTTAATTTTCCGACTGGCAACATTTACAAATGCTCACTACACTCTAACGCTGCATTGCAGTACCCATTGCCCACTCTGTCTCCGTTCGCAGTGTTTGCATTTATGCCATTGGCAGCCCCATTAGTTTTTTCCGTGCATACTACTAAGTCTACTGAAGGTACAACGGCGTTTGATTTCCCGCCTGGAGGGCGATAGAACCACCATGCCAAGAAAAAGAAGAGAAGGGAACAGAGCTTCCCTAGCAGCGCTAAAGCAAGCATGTACCTGAAATGAAAAGATCATTAGTTTCCGTGATAGTACTGTAGTCGATGACTAAATAGATGGCGCTAGAGTCACATGGAATATAGGCGACGTCACCGGGGCTAGCTACACGTTCATCCTAACAGTTTATGTCGTCGATGAAAAGCTCGCTACAGTAATATCAAAATGTTTTGGGCAGCCTTTGCAGAAATGCGGACTTTACAATTTTATGTGTTACTTTCAGTGAGAAACAATTAGTTATTAGTGGGTGAATTTCTGAACGGGACGTTTTTTGGTAATTTTCGTGGCGCGTTTTTTTTTTCTTTTATTTTATATTTTGATAATAGATTATGGTAGAGATTAGAATGATGAACAAAACGCAAAAAGAGGCACTCTTCTGTGTTGAATAGTTTAGCTAAAATTCGATGGCGAAAAAATTCATGCCACACAAATTACATTGTTGCCACGCAAATTACATTTTTAATTTTTTACTATCAATTTGCTAAATAAAACTAAACTTTTTGATTTTCCGATTTATTCATAAAAACAGAAAATTACACTTTCTAAACAAATCAGTCTTAAGGTTGTTAATAAAAAAAAAATTAAAAATCTAACTGCGTTTCTACAGACTAATTCAACAGTCACTTTTCTCATATTTGTTCATTATAATGTACTGCCCCAAATCTCTCTCTTTTCATTTGATGATATTTCTCTCTTTTTTCTCTTTTATATTTTTCATAATTTTCTGCATCGTTTTTAATTTTCTGTCTCCTTTTTCTTTCCGCCAATTTCTTTTTCTCGAGTCTATCCTCTTTTTTTTGACGCATTTTGAAATACCTTAAACAGAAAAGGTATAAATCAGAAACTAAAAGCAAGTTGTAATTAAACTAAACGTCAATTACAAAATTAAACAGTATCATAGATACGTAAGTTGTTCAAAAATAATAAATTAAAAAATACAACGTAAAATAGTAGAAAGTATTGTAATTGTATTTACGTTGTTTTTTTAAAGATAGCAAGTGTTATTAACCATCATAAAATGCTCATTTTATTGAAATAAGACATAAAATGTAATTTGTGTGGCGCGTTTGTAATTTGCGTGGGCAAAAGTGACACACAAATTACGCCACACAAATTACGGCAAAAGTGTATTTATTTTTTTCTGTCGAAAGTATAAGCTTTAGGTAAATGACAATAGGACTGTTCATTCTCGATGTTCTAAACTATAAAACACTTAAATAGACATATCGATAAAGTAGTTGAACATGCAATATTTACTAGCCACACAAATTACCTTATAGGCTGACCAAAAGTATCGTGTCACAAACTTACCTATTTTTAAAAATCACAGCGCAGACTACGCGTCCGCTTTGCTCGGTAATCGAACGCGAACTAGCATGTCTTCGACGTAATAACTTAAAAATGGCGTTACATAGCTCAACCAATCAGTAACCAGCAGGTATTTGCGAGTCATCGAAAGACGCTCTCGCGCGGGACAAACACATTCCTATCCCTGTATTTTTAAATTACGAAATTTTTGCATTGTTTTTTGTTTTATAATGTAGACCAGGAAGAGCTCTTTAAAATGCTTTTTACAGAAATAAATTACGACAATTATAGACGAAGTTGTATTCATTTTTCTGAGCTAAACTTGGCGTGTGACATACCTCACAGCTATGCTAATCGTGGATTTTCGAACTTTCAATATTTTTTTTCGGGGATTGGTAGCTCATCATCATTTATTCAAGGCTTTGCCTCGTCATAAATGATTGCAAAGAATACGATCTTTTTTTTTTTGGTACATAATATGTCATAGTTTTTTTTTTTGGTAGCGTGGGACAGTCAGAAAACTCGGTTTTGAAATTCACCCTAGTCTTTGTTTTTTCCTGTCCTTCCGTTACTGTTGAGGATAAAGTCAAGAACTTCCTCGTGATGACATCCAGCTAACATTTCAGACTTCCTTCAAGTTATCCCTACAGTAAGCCACAGAAGGGAACTTTCCAAGAGAAAAATGTACCCATGTGAAAGTGTTTAAGCCCTTTATGCTCCAACATAATTAAAATAGAGATGGCGGTATCCAAGGAAACTACCCTCGATAAACAAAGGCTCACCTGCTCATGTTGACGTTGTCATAGAGCAAGCAAGCGCCAGTGCGCTCGCAGGTCCTGGCCCAGAGCGAGCAGGACAGGTCGATGAGGAAGCCGAACAGCAGCGGCGCCGGGATCGTACCCAGCAGCCGGACTTTGATCCACTGGATGCCTAGTGCGAACGAGCGTTGGTCTTCCCTGACGCACCTGGAAAATGCGACATCTTTGTCATCACATATCAGTCTATATACGTACATCGCAATTCTGGAAAACCTTGAGCTTAGATGGAAATCGCTTGGGATATCATTTACCATGCAGGCCCATTGCGCATTGTAAATTTCACACACAGCATCTCCACGCATTTTACGACATTTTTCTTAACAGAAAAATTTAAACACAATTTAATTATAGAAATTGACTTTGTTTGAGAGGCTAATGAGACCGTAGGGTCTGCTAATTATGTCAAACTAGCTTTTGCCCACGACTTCGCGCGCGCTTTTCCGACCCTTCCAACAATTATTGTATTGTTTCAACCAATTTATAAAAAAAAACTTGGCAAATTATATGCCTAAAACCTTTCTCGTGAATCACATCAAACCATTGGCGAGACCGCATGAAAATCCGTAGTAGTTTTTGAGTTTTGACAGACGTCAGACGCGGCGGAGTACTGTTCGTGATCACAAGGCTACCGAGATCGCCGAGTTCCTTAGGTATCTACTTATACAAGTTTTTTGCAGTGATCCAAAACGACTTCGTACAAGGTTCTATCACTTGCAATGATGCTAGTGACTGAAAAAATCACTGGTTTGGGGGGTCAGATTCTGCGTGGTTCTTTATTTATAGAAATTATAAAAACAGTACCTATGGTGCGTTTTTTCGTATACTGTCGGCAAACAAGGGGCGAGAGTTGTCATAGGCAAAAATATCATAAAATTTAATGTTGCTATGAAATAATTTGTAGATTGCAACAGTGACTGACCTGAGCGTGGCAGAGAGAGCCGGCATGGTGGCTATAAATGTGAAGAGCATCACGCAGAAGGAGAGAAACACGAAGAGCCAAAGATAGGGACATGATGACGAGCAGATGCTGTTGATGGCTGAGTATGTGACGGTCTCGTTCGAACCTGCGGGAGAGATACTCAGTAAAGTTATAATACGTATAACAAGGAGCAAGCATAGAATCTAATTCGATGAACAGGAAGGAAAACCCTATCGCAATAATGTGACATCACTCGAGTTCTACGGTGGTACGTGAATACATTTCCTTTGCTGTACGTCTGCGACCTCTGCAGAGCTTTTGATCGCGTGGAGTACGACACTTGTGCGATGCTCATTCACAAAATTTCAATACTAAACGGACGTTTTATCTCAGTCACAGAATCCAAAAAGTAGACGTAAATAAAATAGTGCTGTGTGGATGGAGGTTGCGAAGTATGTGTGGTAAAGTTCGGAGTATCACAGCACAGGGCTCGATTTTGGGTTCTATACTTTTTCTAGCATTTATAAGTTTATTTTATTTTATGAGATGTTAGGTGTCATAGTTTAGTTCGCTGATGGCTCTGGCATTGGCCAGGCTCGCTGCATTCCTTGTTGGCGATGTATTGTGTATTCTCTGTTTCTTAAGCGTTGTTTTTGGAATCCGAATCCGCATTTTTCTCACCGTGACCTACTTTGCAGTGGACACCAAAGTGAAGCAAATTTCGTAAAAAAATATTTAAAAGATTTAGTCAGAATGATTATTTATCGACCATCGCGAACACATGAGGAAAGATGTTGGGACACCTGATACGACACGACAAATACATAGGAAAGGTTGAACGGAAGCGGAACAGACGAAGGCCAGAAAGAACATTAATGGACCAGGTGAAAGAGAAAGTGGAAGTCGTGTCTTATCAGGAAAGGACCACTTGGAAATTGTTCCACCAACAAGAGCCTAGCTCTTAAGTAGAAGAAGAACAGTTTGTAAGTTACCCGGCACGCTGTACTCGGTAGTGTTGGCGACGCAAGCGCAGTCGCTGTAGAGCTGCGCTGCGCCATGCAGCGCACGCGCGTCGCAGCCAGCGTGGCACGCCGAGTAGTACACCACGCCGTCGGCGCCGCAGACCGGCGCGAACGCCGCGCCGGTGCACCCGCACGCCGCGTTGCATGACGCCGCTAGCCGGTCCGACCTGACCGACAATAATTACACTAATAACAGATTATATCCTCTATAGAATCATGGCCTGGAGACTCGAGAATCCTCCAGAAGTCGAAAATAAAAGATGACCCTGAAAATTGGGCAATTAATTGACAAAAAATGATAATGATAGAGCTATTCTAATGAGAAGGTTGCGAGCTGACGAGTTTATCGTTTTTTTTTTTGTTCTCTCCCTTGGGTATTCCCTTATCGGTGTCGGATTTTTGCCCATTCCGAATTGATATTAAGGACGAGACCGGGAATGAGCGAGCTCAGAAAAGAAAAAGATAACTACGGGCCCACATGGCGAACTAAAAGTTGCTGAAAACGCTGAAAAAACATGTTTCGATCGAGATCCCACATCTATTCTAATTATTGTACTTATCGAAATTGTTAAAGGAGTCATAAGAATAATACAAACTCGGTGAAATTTTCAAGGGTCTTTCCATTACGATTCAAAAGATACAGTCCTATCAAAGAAAGTCAGAAAAAAGCATGGACCAAATAAACAAGAGAATCAGTGAACCTTAATCTAGCAACGTACCCAGGTATACTTGGCGAGTTGTAAGCCACAGTGACGCCGGCGAATGGGTAGTCGTCACACGTGAGCACGAAGCTGAAGGTGAATGCTGCGGCGACCAGCGTGGCGGCCACGCAGAGCTTGATGATGCCAGCGCATGCCAGCTGCCACCGCTTGACCAGCCACCCGCCGAGGAACGTGCCGCCGCCACCAGCAGGCACCGTGATAACACCTGGAAAATAACAGAGATAAATTAAGCTTGTTAAATTTTGTGATTGATGCCGAGATCAGTTTGACTCAAGTTGTCAATTTATCCTTTTCGTTGTGGCGGTAATATTTGTTGGAGTATAACGGCATTTGACCACAGCGGTGTAAACGCGCCACGGCGCTTGATAACAAGATCAACCCTGCGGCTCTGAACTGGATGGAAGATAACCGTAAAGCGGAAAAAAATGTTGCCCTAACTAAATTGACTTGACGCCAGGAGATGGGTATGCTGGGGAAAGGATAGGAGGAGGTGCCCCAAACTGCCTTTTATACCGGGGTTGGTGAAGAGAAATGATGCTGCTGATAATAAGACCCCAGCTGAGAATAAGAGGACATAATGAAAAACAGACTAGATGATCAAACAAGTAATCGAGTCAAATGACGTCATTACCCAACAGCATGGCCGCCTGAGACGCATTCACAGCGAACTGGTTCTCGATTAGTTTCGGCAGGAACGCGGCGAAGCCAGATATCAGCATGCCCTCGCTGGCTCCAGCCAGGTTGAGGAACAGGAATGTCGGGTTCCTGAGCAGAGCCGTCGCCGCCCGGGGCAGTTCTCTCAGCGAGCTGAAGGCTGCAGACTTTGATGCTGTGTCGTGAGCTTCGGACACCTTAGAGGCGCGGATTTCTTCGGCACCTGAAATATGGAGATAGTTTTCTTAGTCATATCCTGATGTTCAGTGAGCACCATAGATGATTTCGTTGCCACCCTAGAGGTCTAAGATATAATACGTCATGCGCGTCAATTTCACCAGCTGTCTTACACGCCACGATAGAACGCAGCAGCGGAAGAACTACTGTTTGGCAGCATAATTGGTGAGTAACATGGTATATTTATTTTAACCTCCTGCCGCTCAAAGGCCTTTTAAAAGGTCACCAACCTTGTTGAAAAAAGGAAAAAGGACTTAAGGTTGTTATGAAAATTTAGACCATAGAACCCTGGGCGGTGGAAACTATTTACGAGTAGGTACCCCCAGGCCGGGGGAGGGTCGGGACGGTTATGTGAGACTCTCCCTCGGCTTCTTACCACACGGACAAGGGCCGGGAAAGATACCAACTAAAAGCAATCCGGCGTTGCCCTATAGGCTTTAGTTTTTGATGTTATAGATTAAAAGAGGCTCAGCTTTTGCAGACACGTCAATTTGCAGTGAACGCGAACTCGTTCCAGAAGGCCATACCAAAACCAAAGGGTTCTCACCTGGTAACTCATAGGGGAAAGCCAGCAGTGGAACAGCCACTATGAGGCAGAGGAGAGCTGATAGAAGGAAGCCGACCCACCAAGCCCCTATCCACACCGAGCTGACTGGAGTTATGCCTAGCCTGAAAAAAAAACATCATTACGTATTAAATTTGGAATCAACTGGCGGCTAAAGTTTTTCCGACATGCTGCAATATCCATACTAACATTGTAAATGCGAAAGTATGTCTACCCGTTGGCTCTTCGCGCTTTATAGATATAGTTTTAGGCCCGGGAACACAGGACAGTTTATATCCTGGAAAATTGCAGTTCTCGCGGGACAGCGATAAATGAATTATTTGCGGACGAAGTCGTAGACAACCAGCTAGTAGAAAGGTGACCAGTTTTTGCAACGTAAAATTCAAGTTATTAATTCTGTAAGTAGGGGTGCGAGTCGGGTAACCTCCCCGTGTGCATTTGCAAAGTAAATCTTTCCAAAAAACATTTGTCCAGAAATTCACGTCGTGCTCTGTCTACCCCGTATAGGACGTGATTTATGATTGTATGTATGTATATATATTTCCAAAAACATTTGTCCAGAAATTCACGTCGTGTCTGAGACCGGAGTTACACAAATGTCCTAGAAGTAGATGCCACACATGTGGCGCACTTCGACGCTCTCAGCCCACGTGTGGATTGTAAAGCAAACATCTTTAGCATGCGAAAACACTAGGTTGGCAGGATGCAATTTCAAGCTTTACTCCAAATTTCGATTCTCGAAGTTATTTTCCGTTCTGCTCACACTAACAAGCATTAATTTGAGAGTGAAAGGGATGGTAGGACACAAACTGAAAATCGAATTCCGGAGTCGCGCCCAGGGCTGTTGGGGAACATATCTAAATTGTAAAATTTAATTTACTTAAGATTGTTTATGGACTGGTCCGTGCTGGTCTGGGAGTAAAGAAAAAATGTTGAATGTACCAGTTGCTTCTCTTCCCGCGCAGATGGTAAAAGACCATCGAGAGAATAAGCGAAAATCTTAAGAATCATGTTATAGGCGATGCGGCTAGTAACCTATCACTATTCAGATTCCGCTTTCCACCTATACGCCCACAATCATACCAAACGTGGCCTTTACGTACGTAAACTTCGTCTGCTTAGAATTCGTTTATCGCTATCCCACAGGAATTACGCAATTTTCCGGGATAGAAAGTACCTATCCTATGTATTATTCCAGACTATAACGTATCTATGTTCCAAATTTCATCCAGATCTGTCCAGCCGTTCTGACGTGAAAGAGTAACAAACATTCATCCATTTATCCATCCATACTTACAAACTTAATTGCTTTTATAATATTACTTATATCAAACTAGCTTCTGCCCGCGACTTCGTCTGCGTAGAATTATACATAAAAACCTTCCTCTTGAATCACTCTTATCTATTAAAAAAAACCGCATCAAAAATCCCTTGTGTAGTTTTGAAGATATAAGCAAACATAGGGACATAGGGACAGAGAAAACGACTTTGTTTTATACTATGTAGTGATGATGTAGTGAAGTAGGATAAGTACAAATATCAATCAAAAAAAATTACATTTGTTGATTGGTTTAAATCTAACAAGTAAAATACACTTTAGTATACTAATACAGGGTTTTTAACAACACTTCTATTTCATTTACTTAGTGCAAAAGATTCCAACGAAACAGCCGCCATCCCCCACGTGCTCGTAGCTCTAGTATATTTCTAAGAGCTCTTAGCATAACAAAGTGGTAATGAATTAAAATAATAGAACCCAAACGTTCATTGGATTGCTAAACGGGAAACGCATACTCTACCTTTTTGTTCTGTTATTTTGTTTGTTGAGCGAACAATTCACACCTTTTAAAGACAGCTAACGGTTATTTAATTCGGCAAATTTTAACACGTACCTACTTAAAATTTGATAATCTAGTACCTCATCAAATCAATCGATCAATCAATCATTTATTTCTGAGAATATGGTGCAATATAGATTGGTTAGTGAAAGTGGTTCAACATATTCTGCCAGCATCGGCGTAGAAATATTTTAGTCTGGCAATAGTATCATCTTGGACATTATTATTAACAACTATAGATAGGCACACTAATCATTCTATGTAATGTCAAAATAAATCATCAATTTCAAACACACCATAATCCATAGATGGTTAAGTAGCCTTAAATATTACAACTATGTCAGCAGATTTAAATAATTCAATCATTCACATCATACTGCATTTTGTCTAAACTATGTATTATTTAAAAAATCAGCAACAGAATAAAAGCATCTATCAAGCAACCATTTGAACACTTGCTCGTTTGCCTTCCTATTCATATAAAAAAAAAAAAACATTGAAACTCCGGGATAATATTTATTTAAAATTGCACGAGTGTTAAAAGCGAAGCGACAAGTCTACAATTTTCCTACTTTCTTGATAGGATACATTTCGACAGCTACGCGAATGATCGTTTTCCAAAAAAGTCTACTTGAACATGTTCACAATTTAAATATTTTGGCTTTTTCTTGCTCAGAATTGTTCACCCTATCGATTCGCATACAAGAAAAAATGTGTCCCAGATTTTATTATGGTTTTTTTTCTGTTCGTCACGTTCCATACATAACTATACGAAAAAAAGTGACATCTATACATAGTATTAAACAAAGTCACTTTCCGCTGTCTGTCTGTCCTTCCCTATGTATGTTTAGATCTTTAAAACTACGCGACGGATTTTGATGCGATTTTTTTTAAATAATGATTCTAGAGGAAGGTTTCGTATATGTATTTGTATGTACGCAGACGAAGTCGCGGGCAAAAGCTATAGAGGGCATACACAAATCACGTCTCTATTTTTATTAAATTTAATTTTATTTACTTTTGACGATTACAATCTAAATTCTTCTAACTTTTGACAATATACAATATGATGTAATTTTTATTGAATGAATAAATAATCTAAATTATCTAAAATTATTAAATCTAAGCCATGATTCCTAAGATTTTCGCCCATTCCCTCGATGGGCTTTTACCATCTGCGCGGGAAGAGAAGCCACTGGCACATTCTGTTTTTTCTTGACTCCCAGACCAGCAAGAAAAATATAGTAACTAAAACTAGAGTTACGTAATCCATCGCCGCATAATTTTATGTTGTTGATTGCGACTTATAGTGACATCTATCGGGAAGTTTGGTACTAAGTTCGTGTGGTCGCACTTTTTTTATGGCGATTGACAGTCTATTTCATTGATGGTATTAAAGTAACGCGTCTTACAAAAGAACTTCCAATCCCTTGAATAAACATTAATAAGGCCTCGTGCATCTCACGTATCAGATTAAAATGAACCCGCAAAAGTGCACTTCAAAGTTCGCAAAATCATATTTCGCGAAAACCGAGGCACGAAACTGGAATTAATTTTGCTGGCAACACAATGAGATGAAAGCGAGAGCAACTTTGGCTGAATGAAGCCCGCCCGCTGCCGAGATTATAAATATTAAAAAAAGTGAAGCTTGTCTCTGCCTAACGAGATTTCCGCCATTTTGGATATTTCATTTTCTAATCCAGTGGCTATGACAAAGGCTTGTTATGATCCAGCTTAATTTTGGTACATATTTATGTGAACAGTTTATATAAAAAAAAACATTCCTGACGCATCGTAGAACGTTTTTACAGTAAAACGTCACAATTATTTCCCATGTCAATTCAATGTAACGCCACTATAATAGTGCGAAAAGGTTCCATGGTGGTTCTGAAATCACTTTGTTCGCTAAATATTTTTTTAATAATAATAATAATTTATTATTTATTTGTACATACATACATTAGTGCGTTACAAAGAGAAAAACATTATTCGGTTGTACAATAGGTCAGATGAAATTGTGGTCGAAGCTTTCGTGAAGAAGTATTATTGGAGACTAGCTGTTACCCGCAACTTCGTCTGCATAGAATTCGTTTATCGCTATCCCGCAGGAATTACGCAATTTTCCGGGATAAAAAGTAGCCTATGTGCTATTCCAGACCATAATCTATCTATGTTCCAAATTTTATCCAAATCTATCCAGCCGATTTGGCGTGAAAGAGTAACAAACATCCAAACATACTCACAAACTTTCACATTTATAATAATAGTAGGATTAGTAAGATTTGTAACGTGTTGTGCTGATATCTCTTTAACTTATACCTATCGATTCTTATACAAGAAAAAATATGTCCCAGATTTTACTATGGAATTATTTTTCCTGTTCGTCACGTTCCGCACTTAGGTACTACATTAAAAGAAGTGACGAACTGGAATGGAAATTTTGGGACACATTTTTTTTGGTACGTAACGTATTAAAATACATAAAGTTTAAAATGTATAATGGGTTAAAATACATAATGGTTTATAATATACAATAATGAGATTTTCTCAGAAAGTTACAAATTAACAGGATTGTTATAAAACAAACCTAACCTAACCTAAACCAGTCTATAGATTACGATAGCAAAAAAGTTCATTTAGCTAATAGTTTTACAGAAAATTGCGTTATATATTTTGAACCATTATGTATTTTAATCCATTATACATTTTAAACTTTATGTATTCTGATCCGCTCCCCATTTTTTTTAAAAGGATCTATAGGGTTAACGATTCTGAGTAAGAAAATCCAAAAATAGTTAAATTCTGGAAAAATTAACATGTGGACTATTTTTTCGGAAAACGCTCGTATATAACAATCTTGTTACCTATACTTAGCAGCATAGCAGCCGTTGAAAGATTAAGAAAGAACTAAGATATAGAGAATTAATTTCTTACGCTTCTGAGTCCACTGTTGGGAAGTCCGTGTAGATCTTCAACATCTGCCCGCCGACAACGTAGCCCAGCGCTGGGCCCACAACCGCCATCGTGTAGTAAACACCTGAAGCAAGGAAAACATTCGAATTTAATATAAGTAGCAATTAGTTAGAATCACTACATAGTATAAAACAAAGTCGCTTTCTCTGTCCCCATGTCCCTATGTCCCTATGCCCCTTTGTATGCTTATATCTTCAAAACTACACAACGGATTTTGATGCGGTTTTTTCTAATAGATAGAGTGATTCAAGAGGAAGGTGGTTTTTATGTATAATTCTACGCAGACGAAGTCGCGGGCAGAAGCTAGTACATACATAAATCACGTCTTTATCCCTTACGGGGTAGACAGAGCCTACAGAATGTACCAGTTGCTTCTCTTCCCGCGCGGCTGGTAAAAGCCCTCCGAGGGAATCAGCGAATATCTTAGAAACCATGTTATAGGCGATCCTGGTAGCAACCCATCACTATTATGATTCCTCTTTTCAGCTATACACCCACAATCACACTAAACATGGCCTTTTTAGGTGTTACCCTAGGCTCTGTCTACCATTACGGGGTAGGCAGAGCCTAAAGTACCGGGCTTGGACAATCTGCGCGAGAAGAGAAGCAACCGGTACATTCTATGTATTTTCTTTGCTCTCAGACCAGCGTGAAAGTTAAGCGTAACGCAAGGGATATATTTATAAAGATTGTGATTTATGTACATCTGTCTTTTATCAATTGAATCAATTTTGTTTTTTTTTTATTATTTTTACGGTTATACATACACATACACAAATCACGTTTTTATCCTTTACGGGGTAGACAGAGCCTGAAGTGGCAAGACCTAGGCCACGATTAGCAAGATTGTGGGCGTATAAATGGCAAAAAATGGAATCAAAATAGTGATGGGTTGCTACCCGCATCGCCTATAACATAATTCCTAATATTTTAGCCCATTCCCTCGACGGGCTTTTACCATCTGCGCGAGAAGAGAAGCAACCGGTAGGTACATTTTATATTTTTTCTTTGCTCCCAGACCAGAAGTACGGTATACCGTTAGAAATTAAATTTCTAAACGAGATATAGAAAAATCCGCCGGCCGGGAAACCGCTATATTAGCTTTACTTTTCGGATTTTTCTGTTCTAATTCAGTGTCGTTTAGAAACGTCATGTCTTTTTTCAAAGGTTTATTCCAGCTACGTTTAACGCCGTTCAGAATTCCCTGGCGTTTTTCCGCTCTGTAAACAATCGCGCGAACCAACGTCTCGAATAGCGCGAACCCCGGTGTGTTTCTTTCTACAGCTAAAAGCTGCCACGGATATGGCTATAAAGCTTGTCGTGCTATGGAAGCTTCCATAGCTTTTTATAATACGCGGCCAAAAGGTAAAAATTGAACATCTCATAAAGGTATACAGAATGTTACAAGGTAACAATAGGCGGCGTTATCGCTACGAAGCGATCTCTACCAGGCAACCATAATGGACTGGGGAAAAGAACAGATCTGAGCGGGTGTTGCAATTTACAATATATATTAATATACTGAGTAGTGAAAATAGTAAGGGGTTGCTTACCACATCGCCTATAATACGATTCCTAAGATTTTCGCCCATTCCTTCGATGGAGTTTTAACATCTGCGCGTGTAGAGAAGCAACTGGTACATTCTAGTTTTTTCTTTGCCCAGGCCAGCGTGGATTTTATTTAACTTGTAATTGTATTAAAGTATGTTTGTCCGGGTGGAATCTTGCGACTCAATTTTGAAGCAGATATCTTCAACCGATTGAGCTGAAATTTTGCATACTTGTGGAAGTCGGATTACAATACAACAACAAAACAAAGTGGCGTAACTATAGGGTGGCAGGGGTCCCTAGCTCTACGGGGCCCCGAACTGGCTTGGTTTAGAGCACAGAAGGGACGCTGATGCACTTCTTTATATTGAGGAAGGAGCCCCATCTGACGAATTTGCCACAGGCCCCAGACGTTATAGTTACGCCACTGTTTTAACGATTAGTCCGATTGATTTGAAAGTTGGTACACAATGTAGGACGAATGACAACGCGACTATAGTCAGCAAAAAGCTTTTGTTAAAAGTGTTTTTTTGTTGAATTTCGTCCCTCGCCTCGCTCTCGCAACGCGGCGCACCTAACCCTTCGATACTCCTCAAGAGCTCTTCACCATGAATGGCTCGCTCGTAATGGAGGCACGGCTCTCAGTCGAGTGCGGGTGACATGTGCCAGTTGCTAAGGTTTTAAAGGCTGCCAAGTGTCTAAAAACTGCCCTGCACCGGGTTAATCCAACTATAATATTTCCAATCATTTATTTTCTCGATGACAGCTGCCGTAGAATGTAACTGCGCTTTTTACGCAAAAAATAACTTTTAAATGCGAGGTAGAAAAAATATGACAACTGCCTAATTTTGTTCCTTGATCCCATATAATATTCATCTAAGACAAATTGAGTCCATTATATGCAGTAATATCTTTTTAAAGCACGATAAACAATAAACGTTTTAATAAACTTACATTCTATGGGTATACAAATAGTGATGTTATGATTGAAATATCGATATTGTATCGGCATTGTATATATTGAACTAGATGTGTTCCCGGGACTTTGTACGCGTTGTAATTTTTTACCGGGATAAAAAATAGCCTATGTTACTCAGGAATAATGTAGCATTCTAATGGTGAAATATTTTTTGTTTGTCCAGTAGTTTTTAATTTATTAATTACAAACATACCTACTGTCATTCGGCCGTTTTGCACGCTTAGTAATAAATTAGCATTCTAGTAAATCGGTTGTTTTATTCGCTCCATAGCTGAATACTTCTCAACTACTCGTATATATAAAATTGGATCGATGTCGTATCTACTGATCACTTATTAGGTCACAACACTATAACTATCAAACTACATCTGTCATCGAGAAAATAAATGATTGGAACAACTATAACAGCTTTACTTACAAGGACAAGGTATACAGCGATTTCTAAACGAATAACCACAGTTACAAAACGATAGAGTTATTAAAGATGGCGGACTGTCAATCAGCTAGTACGATACCCCGCGCTTCCTATTGCTACATTTAAGCTAGGTAACAATTTACTGGCACTGCTTTGCAAGTAGAAGACACAAACCAATTCCCTTGGCGTAATAATAAACATGCCCTAGTTATTGGAATTATAAAATTGACATAGATAATTATTTTTCTTAGCATATTTTTGTTCATAGTTTTGACGATCTCAGCCGAATTACTTATATTTGTGACATGCATTTATTTGATCTTCTCAGTATGCTTACGCACAATCTCACAGAATATGTTTGCAAAAGTGTTGGCTACTGGCTGGTTTGCGGTCTATTTTACCTTTTCATACGAGTCAATGTTAATACCTCCAGCCAGTATGTCTTGCGCCATCATTGTGTGAAAACCTGTCATTTACTTTTGCTTTTCAATAATTAAATACTAATACATTTAGGTGTTTCCTTCATCCTCCATTTTTACATTTATACAGTCCACTACCAGTAGCTATCAAAAGGAGTATAATAAAAGCCAGTAAGCTTATTACCTAACTCGCTCGCAATCGCCATCGTGTTCATACTGTTCATTTTGACAGTTCATGTATGAATGTGACAACTAGCTGATTCCGATGCCAATTGTCAGCCCATACATGAACTGTCAAAATGAACACGATGGCGATTGCGATCGAGTTAGGTAATAAGCCTACTGGACAGCTATTATAATATGTCAAAATTTTGTTCACATTTTTTATCAGTATAGCTACCTATAAAACTCTTTGTTCTATTACGTACAGCCACCTCCGCCATTACTGTGGTTTGCCCGCTCATATTCATAAATGCTTAAGTGCGTTTAGTGCCGTTTGTGAGTGTGTTCTCGTGTCGGCAGCAAAACGGCGAGTTACTGGGTTATGGCAGTGGCTTTTTGTCTTTAGCGTTACATTAGCTACGTGTCATGAAATTATAGAAAACTCGGTTACAGCCGTGAGAGTTGCACCTCTATGTAGAAGGAAATAGGATGCAAAAGCCCCTGTTATATACATGCCTTTTTTGATACAACGATCGCTTTCGAAAAGCCTATAATTGCCAAGAAAAACGCGCCGCAAAAAACTTTGGCAGTCATTATCTTTTATTACAAAAATTACTTTAAAGGCTACGTAACGCTCATACAAGTAAAACCGTTGTGAAACTTGTTTCTATAGTTGAGCGTTTAACTGACGTACTTTTCTTACATATATACATTACACACACATACACAAATCACGTCTAACCCTTAGGCTAAGTT
Source organism: Pandemis corylana (assembly GCA_949127965.1). Lineage (NCBI taxonomy): Eukaryota > Metazoa > Arthropoda > Insecta > Lepidoptera > Tortricidae > Pandemis > Pandemis corylana. The sequence goes on along the minus strand of OX421851.1, from coordinate 1,408,223 downwards.
GACCAGTAGGCTTATCATTTAACTCGCTCGCAATCGCCATCGTGTTCATTTTGACAGTTCATGTATGGGCTGACAACTGGCATCGGAATCAGCGAGCTGACACATTCATACAAGAACTGTCAAGATGAACAAGATGGCGATTGCGAGCAAGTTACAGCCAACAGATCTAAAGGCCACGCTTTGCATGATTGTGGGCATATAGGTGGAAAGGGGAATCAAAATAGTGTTGAGTTGCTAACCGCATCATTATCATATCAGCCGGGAGATGTCCACTGCCTTAAGTTCCTTACCTATCTATCAGTTAAGTCTTACACCTGTCGCTAGGTATTCAGTACTTACCGAGGTACACTGATGACATCTTTTTGGACACGTTCTCGTCAATATAAGTCACGCCGAGCGTGAAGAGTGGCGTGGCTCCAGCGCCGTGCAAGAGCTGTGCCACCACGAAGATGGCCACCGCCCAGGATCCGCCTTCGGAAGGCGCGTCGGCGTCGCAACGGTGGGAGGACTGTGAAAGGATAATCCTTTAAATATATTCCCAAAGCCATACACTCGAAGTAGCATTGTAAGTAGCGAAGACAAGAGGCAGAGCGTTATGCTCAAGACTTTTTCTCCTTGTCTCTCGTTACCGGTGAGAGAGAAAAGAAATAATCGCAGCAGTGCTGGGAGCATAGTGTAGCGCAGACGTCCAAAGGAAAAGGAGACTTTAACGGCGGCTGTGATGAGTGGAAATGCGTCCCAATTGAGAGTCCTATCTCTTAAATGCTCAGAGGGCCGTCGATCCAGCAGCCTACCTTCAGAGGGAACAGCATGCAGCTAAATCCAAACCGTAAGCTTAAAACAACAACAACCAAGCGTTGCAGACGTTCCAACTCACCACAGTGCTGTTCCCGTGGCAGAGCCCCAACTCCTCTTCACCAGGTGCCCTGTACGCTGGTACTAGGAAGTGTGGAAGCGCGAAGAGCAGCGAGCCGGCGCCCATCAGCAGGGCGCCCCAGCCCAGCCAGCGCGGCTTGGAGGCGTGGCGCCGCCCGCCCAGGTACGTGACCGGCGCCAGGCAGATGAAAGAGGCCATGTCATATCTGGTAGAACAGGGAATATTAAAATGCGAAAGTAACTCTTGTCTGTTACGCTTTCACGCCTTAGCTACTGTAGCGATGTGAATGAAATTTGGTATAGAGATAGTTTCAGTCCCTGGGAAGGACATTAGGATAGTTTTGTCCCGGAAATTTGCATTGTTCCCGCGGGATAGCGATGAGCGAATTCTGTGCAGCTAGTCTTCAGCACAGCTCAAAGCGCTGAACAGAGTCCGCTGAAATTTGGCAGATAAGGACAAACGATTGCGAACTTAGCAGAAGCCTACAGAGGAGGTGCGAGTCGGGTTACCTCCACGTGTGGTCAAGAGCTGCGGTTCTGGATTCGTCCGGGGGGAAGAGCAGTGCTTGGTCCAGTGCACCCTGGGCATCGGCTAATGATTCCCTGGCAGTGAGGACCGTATCGCCGTACAACGTTGCCGACATTTTGTCACAAGATTTTTGAATTCTATTTTTACCGCACACTAATTGTCATTTAAACTGACATTGGCCCAAGCCTTACGGCCGCCATTAAGGAGAAAAGAAAGAAAGAAGCCTACAGAGCGTTTATGAATAAGGGGGTCAGAGTCCTTGCATAGTCTGTGCCGTATGGTCTATGTAGTTACTTAATACACCAGGAAAATAAACAAATAAATAATCTCACCCTCCGGCAATGACTCCCGTCTGCATGGACCGCAGCCCGAACCGCTTCTCAATGGTCGTAATCACCACGTTCACGAAGCCATTAACCACCATACCTGCGCAAGCATAAAGTTGAATTTACAATGACAGTCTGATATCACTTGGGCAGTTATTAAAAGGCTGCATATTAGCTGTATAAGATCAGATTTCGTTAAGTGGAAATCACAATTGGTCATTCGATAGCTGAGTAATAGATCCAATGGCGCCTGGTGGTTACGTAGCGATGTAATTTTCTTTTCTCAAAAATGTCCCGTAAAGTCGTCATTGTTAACTACATATCAGAACAGGAAGTTAATTGTAGCCGGTCAGTCCAAAATTAAAAAAAAAATATTACTGTCGCGCTAAACTCTCCAGTAATGTTGCATACAAATTCCATTACTGTCTAGTTATTAACTTTTTAAAAATGCAAATCACCATTATAAAATAAAGGCACAAGACTTAAAACACTAAATTAAAAAAAAAGCTTATACGACAACGTGTTTATCTGTGTCTGAAATAGCTTAAGGTGTTCTGGGTAGAAAAATACTCTCTTCAAATGCCATTGATAGAAAAGGCGGCAAAGCAAAACAATTTTCACTGTTTTGTTTTCATTTATTTTTGTTCTTGTTTATTTTCGATTTTTGAGAAAAGCACTATACTTGCCTCGGCCAGAATAGCATTGCTGGCTTCGTATTATTAAACGGACTCGCAAGCTCGTCCGTTCAAACCAATACTCAGCCAGCAATTGCCTACTTCCTGGCCTAGACAGTAATGTACTATTGTCTGGATGGAGTCATATCCAGCCTATATACCTCCCACTGCTAGGCAGTAGCTTCCTCTCAGACTGAAAGGTTAGGCTGTAGCAGATTGAGGTGGGTAAACACAAATGACAAATACAAACGAATGTTAGGTTAGATTCGTGATGAAAAAGGAACTAGGTAAACATTTTTCTTATATCCCTTTAATACGGAAAAATGGGAACATTCGATTGCACACAACCAAACCAACTACCTCTCACCCCAAACGCATATGCCGTCTTCGTTCCGTCGTTGGTAAATAAGAGTACCTAAATCACGATTAATTACTGCATTGGACACATTGCTACACTATAAACGAAGAAGACAACAGACACACATTTCAAACTTTCCTTCAATTTCTGTGATATAATCGTAAAATACTAAAAATGCGACGTAGCCAGCTCAGTACAAATAAACGGACTAGAAAATCATCCGAAATATTTCTACAGTAAAGAGGGGTTAGATAGAACAATCCTGTAGCTAAACGTTTTTCAGGACTTTTAGTAACAAGGTCACGTGACAGCTAGTAACAGATAGAAAGATTCGAAGGCTTGCTCACCTGCTATGGGTGGTGTAGGGGTAGCACGCGTCACGGAATGACGAGGGGATCCTCGTCTAATCGTCGTCTAAAGCTATGGAACCCGGATGGGTTCCATAGCTTTACTTTTCGGATTTTTCTGAATAATAGCCCATCGAGGGATTGGGCGAAAATCTTAGGGATCATGATATAGGCGATGTGGCTAGCAACCCATCACTGTTTTGATTCCCCTTTCTATCCATACGCCCACAATCATGCTAAATGTTACCTTAGCCTCTGTCTACCCCGTAAGGGATAAAGACGTGATTTAAGTATATATGTATACTATAGGTAAATATTTTACAAGTGTTTACAAAGCAATATAGGGCAATAATACCAACCTAACCGTACGCCTCCAACCCGGGATATCCCGTCCAAGGATATTTATAGTGCATTAACATCCTTATAATTTCCCCAGGGACGGCGACACCGGTCGGGAGATTACCCCGCCGTTGCTTTCGGTGCAATTTACCCGAGAAGTTGGGTAAAATACCTCTACATTATTGTTATTATCTGTGAGAGTGGAATCCCAGTGAGAGTATGTTTTAACTATAGATCGACCGCTTAAATGAGTCTTCGCTCGCGCTGTGCAGGAGCGCGGGGTGGGACGACAAAGGGGACCGAGAGAGGTGCGGGCGGCAGGCGCACAACCCTATCTCTCTCTCTCTCTGTGTGTGTGTGTGTGTGGCATCATAGCTCTCAAATGGATGGGCCGACTTGGATGCGATTTTTTTCATTCGAAAGTCAGTTCTCTTGCGCTGGTTCCAAGCCATTTTTGGTAAAAATCAGTCGCGTAGTTTGAAGAGTATTAGCTCTTACAAAATGGTGTAGGGCATTTTTGGCATTAAATTGTTTTTTTTTAATTACATTACTAGCTTCTTCCCGCGACTTCGTCTGCGTAGAATTATACATAAAAACCTTCCTCTTGAATCACTCTATCTATTAAAAAAACCGCATCAAAATCCGTTGTGTAGTTTTGAAGATATAAGCATACATAGGGACATAGGGACAGTAAGCGACTTTGTTTTATACTATGTAGTGATGAAGTGATGATTAAGTAGGCACTCGATAAATGCCGGGTTTTGGGGGTATTTAATGTTATTTGCCAACTTATAAAAAGGGTTTTTCTCGCCTTAGAATTAGTATATACAAAGTAACACCTGATTCAATACATTTAAAAACTTTTCAGTCCGTTAACTTGACAGCCAGCTGTGTTACCACGCAACGGAATGCGAAGAAATAATTGAAGGAAATTATGCATATATATGAAACAAGACATGCCAACATCGGGTTCCGTAGAAATACGCTGAGAATGTATTTGACATAATTAATACATGCATACATATGTCATGTCTTTATCCCTTTACGGGGTAGACAGAGCCTAAGATAACAAGACCTAATGGCCACATTTAGCATGATTGTGGGCGCATAAAGGTGGAAAGGGGAATCAAAATAGTGATGGGTTGCTAGCCGCATCGCTTATAACATGATTTCTAAGACTCGCCCATTCCGTCGATGGGCTTTTACCATTTGCGCGGGAAGAGAAGCAACTGGTGCATTCTATATTTTTATTTGGTCCCAGACTCGCTCGCAATCGCCATAGTGTTCATTTTGACAGTTCTTGTATGAATGTGACAGATGCCGATTCTGATTCCGATGCCAATTGTCAGCCCGTACATGAACTGTCAAAATTAACACGATGGCGATTGCGAGCCAGTTAGGTAATAAGTATACATAACGTGATCATTTATTTATTTTGTCAGACCGGGACACATCTGCGGAAATATATAATAAAAAAAAGTTTTTAGTGTCTTACAAGTATTTTATTATAGAAGATAGAATAACACAAAATAATTAATGTTCTCTAAACACAAAATAGTTAAGTTGGCACGACTTACTAACTAAGCCCCCAGTGGCGTGGCTTCTAGTCGTATTTTTGTATTTATTTGTCGACTGAACAATACTTTTTTTTAAATATCGGGTCTTGTTTTTAGATACGTGTACGTATAATTTTAAACTATCGTTGGGTCTGCTCGCAAAACCGGGACGAAGTTGGCTTCGCTGGGGACACCGGGACAGACTGCCTGAAACCGGGACTGTCCCGCCCAAACCGGGACGTATGGTCACGTTAAGTATACAGCATGGAAAGCATGGAAGAACTAGTAGTTATGCCATTAAATTACCATATGATCGCATTCATTGTTTATTTCGAAGTGGATCGTACATTTAATTTATAACGTAGGCATCTCAAGCGTGAAGCGGTTGAATATTCATGTCGTGAGATAATTGATTCGTTTTTTAATTCATTTTTAATTTCATGCATTTTATAATATTGCGTACTACTGGGGAAATTTTTTGATTGTTCTACTTATAGAAATAGTACATTACTGTCTAGGCCAGGAAGTAGGCAATTGCTGGCCGAGGCAAGTATAGTGCTTTTCTCAATGAAAATAAAATAGTGAAAATTGTTTTGCTTTGCCGCCTTTTTCTATCAATGGCATTTGGAGAGTGTATTTTTCTACCCAGAACACCTAAAGCTATTTCAGACACAGATAAACACGTTGTCGTACTAGTTTTGTTTTTTTTTTAAATGACGTTTTAAGTCTTGTGCCTTTCTTTTATAATGGTGATTTGCATTTTTAAAAAGTTAATAACTAGACAGTAATGGAATTTGTATGCAACATTACTGTCGATAGTTTAGCGCGACAGTAATATTTTTTTTTTTAATTTTGGACTGACCGGCAACAATTAACTTCCTGTTCTGATTTATGTAGTTAACAATGACGACTTTACCGGTCATTTTTGAGAAAAATGATTTGAACGTCACTACATAGTATAAAACAAAGTCGCTTTCTCTGTCCCTGTGTGCCTATGTCCCTATGTCCCTATGTATGCTTAGATATTATCTTCAAAATTACACAACGGATTTTGGTGCGGTTTTTTTAAATAGATAGAGTGATTCAAGAAGAAGGTTTTATGTATAATTCTACGCAGACGAAGTCGCGGGCAGAAGCTAGTATTATTATAATTGAATGATGATAAAGACCTATGTGTAGACCGACCACGTAAATGAGACAAAGGGGACCGAGAGGGCGGGTAGTGCGCCTGCCGCCCGCACCCCTCTCGGTCCCCTTTGTCGTCACACCCCGCGCCTCTGCACCGCGCGGGCGAGGACTCATTTAACCCGTCAAGCGTCCAAGCGGCTACAGTAGCCCTAACTTTTTCGGGCGGGAAATGTCCTAGGGACTGCATTATGCGTTCACGCCACTGGCCAGGTCTTCCTCCCTTGGAAGAGCCAGCGACAACTCGCTATATATGCGTCTCGCTCTCTCTTTAAGCCCGCCCGAAAAAGTTAGGGACTACTGTAGTCGCTTGGACGCTTGACTGGTCAAGTCGCCGGTCTATACCCGTCCTTATACCTACCGTCGTTCTTTTAACTCGCGCGCAGTCTTCTAAACTATGCTTAATTTTACTTACTTTTTCATGCTGGTTTGTGAGCAAAGAAAAAACAGAATTACGAGCTGCTTCTCTTCCCATGCAGATGGTAAAAGCCCATCGAGAGAATGGGCGAAATTTTAAGGAGTCATGTTATGTATGCGGCTAGCAAGCCATCACTATTTTGATTCCCCTTTCTAGCTATACGCCCTTAATATACGTATGTTAGTTTTGATTTCCTTTCCCCCTACCTACCTACGCCCACAATCATGCTAAACGTGGCATTTAGGTCTTGTTACCTTAGGCTCTGTCTACGCCTAAGGGATAAAGACGTGATGTATGTATGTATGTATGTATGTATACTTAAAGCAATGAGAGCAGAACCGCCGAATTTATCGTTTCTAGTTAAGTGACCGTGGACTCGCTGAGCTGGATTTTGAGGTTACAAAATAATGTTGGCTCGTATGGACGTAACACAATGCAACGTCTGTGTTACGATAACGTTACGTTACTAAAGAAAGAAAGAAAGAAAACATTTATTCCTTTTTGCAAGACACACAATTATAAGAGAACTAGCTTCTGCCCGCGACTTCGTCTGCGTAGAATTATATATAAAAACCTTCCTCTTGAATCACTCTATCTATTAAAAACCGCATCAAAATCCGTTGTGTAGTTTTGAAGATATAAGCATACATAGGGACACAGTCCCTATGTAGAGAGAGAGTGGTGTGGTGTGGAGAGTAAGACAGCCGGGGAAATTACGGGCACAAGAGGCATTTCATCTTAGTCCTCTAGGTTGGCAACGCATCTGCAATCCCCCCGGGGTTGCGGGTGTCTATGGGCAGTGGTGATCACTTACCACCAGGTGACCCACTTGCTCGTTTGCCTTCCTATTCACATAAAAAAAAAAAAAAACCTACATATATACATATACACAAATCACGTCTTTATCCCTTTCGGGGTAGACATAGCCTAAGGTAACAGGTAACCTACAGGCCACATTTAGCAAGATTGTGAGCGTATAGGTGGAAAATGGAATCAAAATAGTGATGGGTTGCTAGCCTCATTGCCTATAACATGATTCCTATTATTTTCGCCTATGTATATGTATGTATAAAATGAGTTCTGTCGTTCCGTTAATTAAATTTACAAAGCTGCAATACCTGTTCCGTGTTTACCCCATTTTACTCTAAATCATACTTGCAAAAAAACATACAAACTCTATTAAATTGAATGAATAAATTCCCCCTAACCGCCAACTAACTGCCTTCATTGCATTTTTAAGGCTTAATATAAAAACGAATAAATCACAAGTAATATGATTATACGGAATCATTAAGCCGGGGGCACACTGAGCGCATGAACTTTTACATTTATTTTCGAAAAAAAAACTGAAAAAAAAATGTACTTACAAATAAATCAAAACTAGCCTTACATAGCCATAGCTAGGTACTAAATTAACTGTGTTTTTCATTTTTCATTTTTCACTTTATCGCTTTTGTTAAAAAACCTGATTTGCCACGAAATGAACGTTTTTTTCGCTTTAGGATTGGTAATAAAGTCGGATTAATATCTAAGATTTTTTCTAATACACCGTAATTCAAATACTATCTTCCATGCTGGTCTTGGAGCAAAGAAAAAACATAGAATGTACCAGTTGCTTCTCTTCCCGCGCATATTTTATGATAAAAGCCCATCGAGGGAACGGGCGAAAATCATAGCAATCATGTTATAGGCGATACGGATCACCCATCACTATTTTGATTCCCTTTTCCACTTCTACGCCCACAATCTTGCTAAACGTGGCCTGTAGGTCTTGCCACCCTAGGCTCTGTCTACCCCGTAAGGGATAAAGATGTGATTTGTGTATGTATGTGTGTATAATTCAAATACTTATTTGTGTATTTTGCGTTTAGTTATCCGCATTTTTTTTTTACTATTAGGTATTTGCTTGTAGCGCCAGGCGGCGCGGTTGGTATGTACCCGTTTGCTGAACTCTGCCACAAATCATAGGTTTATTATACGCGGTGCAAGCATTCCCCTGTCATTTAAGAGATGGAATTCAGGATATATCTTTTCCTGTACGCGTCTGCCCATAATTTCTAAGTCGTAGAAAATTGATACTTTATTCATTTTTCTTGTTTGTTATTATTTATTTTACTCTGCTTCTGCTTATTACATATAAATCTTACTTCTTTGTTAATATTATATTTTTTCAAATATGTCGGGTAATTTTCTAGTTTATAATTAAAAAAGTTGTTTCTTTTCTATAAAACTAGGTACCAATTACGACTAATTTTTCTTCCATGCTGGTCTGGGAGCAAAGAAAAAACATAGAATGTACCAGTTGCTTCTCTTCCCGCGCAGATGGTAGAAGCCCATCGAGGGAATGGGCGAAAATAGGAATCATGTTATAGGCGATGCGGCTAGCAACCCATCACTATTTTGATTCCATTTTCCACCTATATGCTCACAATCTTTTTAAGCGTGGCCTGTAGGTCTTGTTACCTTAGGCTCTGTCTACCCCGTAAGGGATAAAGACGTGATTTGTGTGTGTGTATAAATAAAAAAACAGTTAAAACTTAAAAAAACTATACTGCTTAAAATTAATAAAAAGAAATAATATTACGAATAGTGGCTCTTCCCGTGCAGATGGTAAAAGTCCATCGAGGGATTGGGCGATCCAATTAGGAATCATGTTGTAGGCGATGCGGCTAGCAACCCATCACTATTTAAATTCGCATTTCCACCTGTAGGTGCCTACACCCACAATCATGCTAAGCGCGGCCTTTGGATCTTGTTACCCTACGCTCTGTCTACCCTGTACGGGATAAGGACGTGATTTATGTATGTACGATTAGTGGTTGTCATCAGAAATTAGGTACATACAACTTTTTTCTTTGTACTACTGGATTTTTAGGTAAGTATAACGACCTCAATAATTCTTCAACAAAAACAAATGAAGCGAAACAGCACTAGAAACAATAATTCCTTTGTCTTTTTATGTCAACATGCACAAGAATACGGTATTCACAGATAGCGGTAGCAAACAAGATTAATTCCATGAGCGCTGTTAAAAGATTATAGGATGTGTTTAAAAACGCCTTATGTTTTACGACTTCATTTTATCTGTGAAACAAAGGCACAGTTGAACACACAAATCACAGGCAGAGGCTAAAGTAACAAGACCTAAAGGCCACACTTAGCATGATCCCCCGAGTTAAAACTCATTCATGGCTGTTCAAAACATATAGAGAGGTGTGTCAGTTTAACACAAGGTATCCCGACCGCCTGGTGATACCGGCTAAAAAGACAAGATTGTACAGTAGAAACACTTATTGTACGAGCATCTCTATTTATAATGTATTATGCGAGGACATTAAAAATGCGCCCTTAAATATATTTAAACGCAAACTTAAAAGCTGGTTGGTACAGCACTGTTTCTACTCCGTAAACGAATACCTCGAGCACTTTCATAAGTTAAAAATGTGACATCTAAGGCTGCGGCTCCACTGAGGCGGAGACGAGCGGAGCGGAGAGGAGACGTGTGGGGATCGACCAATCATATTACAGATCGGAGACGAGATGTGGATTTCATGTAATATGAATGTAATAAGATTGGTCGATCCCCACACGTCTCCTCTCCGCTCCGCTCGTCTCCGCCTCAGTGGAGCCGCACCCTTCAGGACTTGTTAATTTTATCGATAATTTTAGTATTTGAGAAAAAATAAAGACATACAATTTTTTTTTATCGTGACATGTTAATTCCATTAATCGATTCTGTTTGACTTCTCTTTGTTTTTGTTACCTGAGCTCTTTGTGTACCTACCTACATTAATATTTTGCATGCCTGATACTGGTGAAGTGTGTGAAACAATCTTTTTATATTGCGACCTGTACTGTACCTACCACATCTTAAGCGAAATAAAGATATTTGAATTTGAATTTGAGTAATTTTCCAAAATTCACCCGCATAAAGTAAGAATTTAATTACTAGTTAAAAACAAACTAGACGGCTTAATCTTACCTGTGCCTATAAATTATTATTAAACCATTTAAAAACTTTAGCCAATAACGAAAGCCGCCGTTAAACTTAGCTCCTCTAAAATTAATTATTACCGCGTTCAGAAAGTTTAAAATATGGTTAAAGTTTACAACGAGCGCCACCTGTTGTCCGGCGCGCGAAGTTTTTGGTTTTATCGGCTTAAGTGCTAGCTTTTTGTTTGCGAAGGGGTTATGAATTTAAGTTTTTTTTTCGATTAAACTTGTTATCTGTGCATGGTTACAATATACAATTATTATTCAATTCATCGTTTTATTTTTAGTATACAAGTGAAGCAACTGGTACATTATAGTTTTTTCTTTGCTCCCAGGCAAGCGTGAAAGAAAAGCCCATCGAGGTAATAGGGGAAGATCTTAGGTATCATGTTGTAGACGATGCGGCTATCAACCCATCACTGTTTTGATTCCACTTGAACGGCCACAATCATGCTAAACGTGGCCTTTAGGTTTTGTTATCTTAGGCACTGTCTACCCCTGTATGTATGTATAAAATGTTATCTTAAATTATAAAAATAGAGGGTTGGCAAGTAATTTCATCAAATCAACCATGGTATGAATATCAACCACCTGAATGATATCAAAATTAACAAAACTTCCCCATTTTTCTCCCGCGTAATAAAAGTAATTAATCCCGCGGTCGCCACATGACAGCGGTGACTTTTTAATTAATTCCAAGTCTGGTAATTAACACATGCAAGTTTGATTAACGTGTTCGTGTTGGATTGAGTTGGCGAAGTCGTTTAGTTAAGCATGCATATTTGTTGAGACGAGTTATGCTTGATAATATAGGAGATAAACAGAGAACTTGTCATCGGGGTAAAATGAGAAAATGCATGAATTTAGCCGGTCGGGGTGTTGAGTATAAAAATACGAATATTTGTATGACTCTTAGATGTTTCGTATGTATTGCGTGTGTGTGCGTGTGTGATTACGTCACATTATAAAGACCTTGAGATTAACCAAGTTGTGAATTAGGTAGTGAAACAATTGAATATCTCGAAAATTAGGATTTATCCAGCAATGTTCATATTTATTTTGTTTAGTCCAAATAGGCACTAGAAACTTTGAATTCAATTTTGTATCATAATTCGTTCCCGCGTTGTATATATTTTGATGCATAATCTATATCTATATCCATTTTACACCTACAGATTGAATAAAAATAATTATATGCGCTACGTGATCAGCTCAAAGTTGGCCCCAGGCCCAATTAACAGTAAGTAGCGCTTATACTTTTTTAAATCCACATAATTGAACTATTTTCCCTTTATCGTCTGTTTTCAAGAAAGTTTTCCACGTACTAGCATGTGCCCGTGACTACGTACAAGCAAATTACCTCATGCATTCTCAAACTAAGCGGAAGCATCCAAACTTGGCCGCACCTGCCGTGAGACAGATGGGACTCGGATGCTTTTGAACTCAAGAAGGCTTTCGACTTTATAAATCGCCTACTTAAAAACTACTAGAATAAGGCTGTCTCGTTATTTACATCGCTGATAACTTAGAAAAGGAAAGGTAGTTTAGTTATTTTCATTAAAAAACCGACTTTCAAAGTCAGATATCGACAAAATTTTAACAGATTATTTTCAAATCTGACTATGAAAAATCAAGAAATAAGTATTCCATTCCATTCCATTTTTGAAATCGGTTTAAAATGCATTTTAGTGCGTTTCCAATTCGTACACGAAAAGATAATAATTAAAAAAATTAACAAGGTGTACCTCAAGGCAGCGTTTTGGGGCCACTGTTGTTCTTAGCATAGCTAAGTAATCCCGGTAAAGACTCGAAGTCTACTTGATTCTAGTGTCCATCCCTGTGACTGAGTTGGCGGTGAGTGAGAACAAATATAATGCTCGTAATACTAATTTAATTTCGAAACTGCTCATACAACGGCAACGGACATTCCCAATAACAGAGGAATGCAGATGCGTCGCACAGTAACGCAAGCACTGCAGTTTCAAGACGGTGGTAACTGTCTGTGATCCAGTCGGTCGGTAACCGATTATTTACATAATACACATATCACGTCTTTATCCCTTACGGGGTAGACAGGGCCTAAAGTAAAAAGCCTTAAGGAAACGTTTAGCATGATTAAGGACGTATAGGTGGAAAGGGAAATCAAAATAGTGATGGGTTGCTAGCCGCATCGCCTATAACATTATTCCTAAGACTCGCCCATTCCTTCGATGGGCTTTTATCATCTGCGCGGGACGAGAAGCAACTGGTAAATTCTGTGTTTTTTCTTTACTCCCAGACCAGCATGGATGAAGATTATTTATAGAAATAAGTAAATCGAAGAGTTATTATTTTATTTGATTTTAGACATGATCTCCACTTGATATAAACTTCAAAATCAAAACTCTAAGTACCAATAAATAATTTAATTTACCAGTTACCGAACAAATCTCGCAAACATGGAACACTCAATTACCCTCTAACATCGTTAATCCCGATAGCTACTTGTCTTAATTCGCAATATAATTAACTGCCTAATACTCTGTTAAATACCAAGTATAATTACTTATAAGTACCGAGTATATACCAGATATAAGTACCTGTTACGGACTCGGGTTCGGCGGAGCGTGAAACGGGGCACACTGGGTGCAATATGGGGTAATTCCATTGGTTGTAATTGTATTGGGTGAATTTGATTTTAAGGGTACCTATTGAAATCTTATTGGGGCGTAAGTGTTCTTAGTGAGCAGGGTACGAACGGAAGTATGGAAAATAGGTCGCCTTACAAGCGTGGATGTAATGGTTTGATGACAGCTGCATAAGTATAGCCGTAGTGCTTTAGCTTTTAAAAAATATGAGGCTGACTGTCACTAAGCTTTGCCTTTGTATACGCCCACAATCATGCCAAACGTGTCCGTCAGGTTTTATTACCTTAGGCTCTGTCTACCCCGTAAGGGATAAAGACGCGATTTATGTATGTATGTCACTATGCTTTGATATTATTTGCTTTTGAAATACGACTGCTTAGCGAAAACTAAAGTTTTATTATAAACGAAAAAGTTTTTCGAGTGCCGGACGGGATTCGAACCCGCGCTTCAAGGCTACACGCGTGAAGCCAGTTACAAGCGCTCGATATTTTTTTTTATAATAAGAACGTACAAATGATCTTGAACTCCATGCTGCAGCGAAATTGGCAAAGACAGAAGCATTAATAGTTCTCTGTATATAGTTCTCTATGTATATAGTATGAGACAAGGTTCCCTTGATAACGTGATTCAGTTTCGTCGGCCGTACGGAAAACTTTTTTTTTGCAATTACATACATTCTAGTAATTTTTTAAATGTCACTGAAAATTTGAACACGGAAAAATCCGAAAAGTAAAGGTATGGCCGGGAATTCAAACCGGATTGTCGTCATTCCGTGACGCGTGCTATACCCCTACACCACCCATAACAGGTAAAATAAAGCTATGGCCGGGAATCGAACCCGGATCCTCGTCATTCCGTGACGCGTGCTATACCCCTACACCACCCATAGCAGGTGGGTAGTCTTCGAACATTAACATTCTAGTATTTTTTTAGATATCTTCATGGAGCTATCCTTTTTTAAGCAAAAGCGCGTTACCGCCACGATTTTCCCAATTTTGTTTATGATGATTTTTAGACGTCATTTTTCCTCCCCAGTGCACCCCCGCCCTAAACAGCGATCCTATTAAACCGATTACTACGAACTCGACAACAGTTTTAAAGTGTCAAGACCAGCCAACTGATACTGGCAGCTAATACAGAAGAGCAACCCCAAGCAAATACCAACCCTCTAAATACCCCACAAAGTCCTAATTCTATCCACACAATAAATGACTCTTGAGACTTTTTCCTCATTACCATGGCTAATAGGAATTTAAAAGTTTTTGGAAAATTAAACCTTTCACGGTCGAGAAAGAGTCTTTATTGTAATGATGTAGAATGGAGATAGGACTTTAAGGAAATTACACGGTTTTCCTTATGGACGATGTTTATTGGCTTGAAAATAACAAGGAAGTGATTTGCTGTGCACATTTTTTAGCTAGCCGACAGTAAAAAGGTTTATGCAACTGCGAATAAAATACTTACCTTTTTTAATTTTAAAGACTTACCCCTTTATTCATAAACGCTCTATAGGCTTCTGCTAACTTAGCAATCATTTGTCCTTATTTGTGAAAGGTAAATGTCAAAGTGACAGATGAGGACAAACTATTTGCTAATTTAGCAGACGCCTACAGAGCGTTTACGAATGAGGGTTAAAATATATAATAACTTACTGCCTGCGTACGCGTCTGCCGAAAAAAAAATGTTTTTCATAAAGCCAACAAAAGTTAAAAAAAGCTATCTTCCATAAGTTTTCAGACGAAGTATCTGGTTCAAATAGAAGACTTTTTGAAAAAGGGTCACGTCAGGAGTACATACGGGTGGTTCTACTCAGGAGGGACGAAAATGAAGTGATTTATGGCACAACATTTTTTTAGCATCTAAGGTCAGAAAAGTAGCTTGACGTCTAGCTTAGGTCGTTATTTTACTGATCTCAAACGGGCCAGTCAAAAAAATTAAATATACCAAATTTATGACCATTTAAAAAAAATATGGGCCCAGGAGACTGAGGCTATGAACAGGATACTGAGTATTGATACAAAAAAAACTCAAAACCGTTGTAAATATTGAAATAAAATTATGTTTTATTAATAAAAATAGTTTATTATAATACTGGCATAACAATAGTGTCTTCCATGGAACACTTTTATTGTAAGACCTTGACTCACAAGTAATCACAAAATGACACAAATTAGTATCCTTATTACAAAATTAGAGAATTTTAAAAATGAATCAAATAGTTTTTTTTTGTATTTTTTACACAACAAACATTGTCAAAGTTTGTAAAATAATTATTGAAAATTAAATCAACTTACATTTATTACAAAACCTTTAAGGTTACATCAGTCTTCAATAGTTTCATTATTTGTAACTTAACAGTAATCTCACTATTCATTAACATCAACTACAGAGTTAAAAACTCAAAAATCTAAAACTTAAAAGTACTACTTAATCAGTCTCATCATTATAAGATTAGGAACTTTGCATAAAATTATGAAAAATAACAAGTTTTCTAAACTACTACAAAATGGCAACATTCAAATCAAATTTTTAGTATTTAAGTAAACAAAAATCAATCCTTTTAAAAAGAAAAACATCTCAATCTTCAGTCTAAAGACAGTATTCTTTGTAGTCAGAGTCCGACGAGCAATCTGGACATGTAAATGAGATAGAGTCACTTTTGATGCAACCAATTTGTGCCCACTGACGACATAAAATACACTGGACCCAATCGTTTCCCGTGGTATCTTCACTATATAAAGTACCACAGATAAGGCAACAACAATCATCCGATTCTTTGTCATTTGCCCTCTTCGCTTTTCCAGCTTTCGATTTTTTTTTCTTGTCTTTTTCGGCTGTTTTGTTTGGTTTGTTTTTGAGTTTTTTCTTAGTTGTAATTTTCTTTATCTTATTTGTTTTATCAGCTTGTGAAGAGTCTTTGTCTGTATTTATTTTGCTTTTTTGTGTGCCCTTTTTTGATTCATCTAGGGAATCAACGAACTTTTTAGAATTTTCGGCTTTTGTTGGACTAGCAATGGTCTCATTTGGGAAGAGATCAGTAGGGTCAATTTCTAAGTCTGGCATATCGGCTAATATTTCCGGATTCTCCAAATTGAGAGAGAGATTACTCATAGTGCTTAGGTTATCTAATTCTGATATGCCAGACTGCACCCGACCTGATTCGGTAAAAGGTCTACGTCCCATAATGCTGGTAGTGGGACTATCAGCTTCAGTTCGTTCCGAGTCTAAATTTCCATAGACAGCATCGACCCTATTCCTTGATTCTGAGCTGTATTTTAGTAAACCCAGTCGGTAATGTTCACATCCGTTATTATCGCAGAAACAACTAAGAGACTTCATTATGAGCCTTTTAGGTAAATAAGCATTTCCTTGCACTTGGTGGACTTTTAATGTGCCAGTAAAAGGAATCAAACTTCGTTGATCTTCTGAAATCAATCGCGACATGTCATCTATATCACTATCATTAACAACAAACAGTGTTATATTGGGGCATCTGGTTTGAATAGCTCCACAAAACTCGTTGAGGTTAGTTATATTACCTCCATAGGCCACTATATTGTCTGCTGTTCTTTTACAAACCGCTCCAACACCGTCAGGTGCTCCTTTTCCATGACCTGCTTCGGTGTAATTCCAGGTCCAGTTTATGATTCCAGGGCACAAATCTGGAATTTTGCAGGCCAAAACGTAAAACATATATTTATTTCTGTATTGGGTGACAGGCCCATCACTTAAAAAGTGTATATTTTCAACTTTTTCTGGCAACTCTTCTAAAACCGGCTTAAGGTGGGCCCAGATGGCGTTCACGTTATGAGACAAGTTTGTAGACACTGTGCAGTATGATCTAGTCGACTCTTTTAAATATACAACAACTGTATGAAGCGAGAGTTGTGTCCGGGAGCCCCCAAAATGGAAAGACTGAATTTCTTCATTATATTTTGTGCAGTAATTTTCCGAAAAGTCCATGTGGACTACAACGTCCTTTTCAGTTAGAGATTGCTTTATCATTTTTAGTGATTGATACTGGTGAACAATATTCAATTCATGTTTGAAAAGTTTAACCAAATCGTTCTCCAGTTTAACTTTAAGGTCTCGAGCTGATGTTTCAATATTTTCTTTCTTTTGTTTGGTTACAGGTCGTTCTCTTTTTGTCTTAGGGTCCACAATCATTTCTTTTGAAGAAACCCACTGTTGGTAGGTAACCAGTTTTGTGTCGTCAAAGTCTTCGCTAAATGAAATGGCTTTATCAGAGCATAATTCACAAATTCTCTCTAAACACCTTTCATTATATCTGTCGCAGCATAAAGAAGTTAATAAACTTTGGTAGCTTGTGTCTTTCAGAAGTTTTGCAGTGTTTAGAGCACTGACAACTAATTGTATGTTGCTGTGTAGAGTACACATGCAAGTATCTCGGTCAATTACTTTTGGAGCCACTATCCAGAAAGGCCTCAACCTAGCAAACATTGAGTAACTGATGAGAACGTTGCCAGACTTTAAAAACTCTTTATGCAAGTTTCTGAGAGTATCGAGTTGATAGCGTTTCTGTTTTCTCACTTTATTTTTAGTGATGAATTCTTTTTTGCCGGCACACAATCTGCTGTATTGATCATCTTCTAGAAATTTTTGTACCTCATTCTTGAAGGTTTTTCTTGTTTTTTCGTTTAATTTGTTTTGTTTTTGTGAGTGCCACACCTTTTTGTACGTGATGAGTTTGTTTTTTAATTTCCAAATTTTACTTTTTTTAACTACACGTCCCATAAGCAATTTGTTTGCAACTCGTTTCTCACTCTTTGTGCTCAAGTTGGTAATGTTTTCTGATAATTGCTTTTCTAAAGTGTCACCAAACAAAGCTTTTTTAACAACTTCGACTCGTGTGTCTGGGTTTTCAGCTAATTTTTTCATCTTGGTACAAGGCGTTAGTTCCTGTGGGAGCTGTTCTTTTCGTTCTCTCTTCAGCCTGTGGTATCTTTTTCTATACTTCTGTAACTTGGTTTTTAGTGAACGTATAAAATCATTCTTTTTTTGAAGTTCTTGGTTACGCTTCTTACGCTGCCTCAACGCTCTTTTTCGTGCCTGTGCTAATCTAGGTGTCACATTTTGTGCATTTACGACTTGCTGCTGCTGATTTGAGTTTACATTTTCATCGCAACTAGATGGCGTGTTTTCTCTTACAAACTTTCTTGCCGCCTTTTCCAGAGCAGTTTTTTTATCATAATGAGTTTTGGAATAGTTTCTCCATTTTTTGCGGGCTTGACGTTTTTCACGATCCGACATATTTGATACTAATTTTCTTTGGCCCTTTTCTTTTCTAGTTAAATATTTTTGCCGACTTTTTTCTTTTTGAGCCGCTAATTTAGTAGGATCATTTTTAATTTTTTGATATCTAAGCCTTTCAGCTATCCTTTTTTTCTCTAATCTTTCTTCCTTAGTAATATTTTTTGGTTTTGCCATTTTGCCATTTTTCTGTAAAAGAATATAATGAAATGTATATACGGTTTTTTACATTGCCTACACATATTTTACATTTTCTATCTAAAAATGTACTTATTTAATTTCAGATGAAAATGTAGAAAAAAATATTGTTTTTAATCAATAAATAATGAAGTTTTATTATATATATAAATCGGAGTTTTTGCTTCAGGTAATTCCCAGCTTATTAATTTATGATAACTATGATCAATAATATGTAACTAATCAAATAATACGTAAATGTACTAATAATTAATATATCAATCATGATGAACTGGATTACTATTCGTGCGGATCCTTAATGACTCTCAGTCTCCTGATTCATCCTCAGTCTCCTGGCTATTATGTTTCCAGGAGACTGAGGACAGGATACTGAGATTATTTTATGTTTTTAGCCAATAACTACGTTAATGCAACATTAATATTGAAATTATGCAATTCTGTACTCTAATGTAACGAATTTACGACCTATGAATGCAAAAAAAGTATGCAGAAAACAATGGATTTTAAATAAATACGTACCAGGTTACTGTTAAGTTGACTGGCCGTAGCACAACCTCACTCACACAACTTGCCGTAGCGACTAAGCCAACTGCGAGCCAAGACGGACGCGAGTGGTTGTTAGCTAACTTCACTTCGATCTTTCATTCAGACCGGACAGCAACGCGCTAGACGCGGTAATTCAAACAGATTTTAACGTGTTTTGATGTAGCAGGAGACTGAGGTAAAAACCGAGAGACAAAATATAATGCACTTTTTTTTTAATAAGTTTCGCATTTACGGTGAAATTCGACAAACAGATTGAAATTACATATATTATAGATTTCTATTTTAGTGCAGATATACCGTACATACTCAAAATAAAGTTATGATGCAGCCTTTAAGCTTTCATTTCGTCCGAGAGACATGCCTGGAGACTGAGAATTTGGCACTTTAAAGTACGATTTTTGGAAGATATTATATTAAGGGATGAGCTAATTTTTAGTGTCATACTAGAAACCATTTAGTTCTACGGTTTCGATCGTTAATCAATATAATTTTCCTACAAAAACTATACAAAATAAGGTGAGCCGCGGAAAATTCCCTTGCGAGTAGAACCACCCATACATACACCTGGAACCGACGAGCATGTATGAAGAGATTGATGATGTGGGTGAAGCGAAAGGTATTTAGTTATTTTTGTTATTAAAGCCATAATTATCTTTGAAAACGTCAAAGTCCAAAGAACAAAGCTAATTGTGACAACCGGTAAAATGGACAAAACCTAACTAAAATTGCCTTTTTAGCACCTTCCGAAACATATAAACATTTAAAGATATATTATTTAATTTAACCATGATAATTTCTCAGTCCCCTGCCACATTTCTCATTCCCCTGCCTACTTCAGTGCCCTACAGGTAAATGCGAGGCGGCAATCGAGTTATGGCAACACTTGAGACATTCTCAAACGCGAATGCTTTGCTCCGTAAATGGGGTTAATTTTCTAAATTCGGTGTGTTTTAAGTAACGGTACGAGAGTGGATTAAAAAAAATCGGAGCGGCTTCCATACAAATTTAAGAGCGTGTGAAAAATAAATTTGTACTTTGCAACATTCACGTAGAAACAGAGTTATTTTTCGGTGAATTTTTCATCAAAAGCCGTGGCAATCTAAATCTATAGGGTACCTAATTCCTACCTTATCTAATTACCTAATTCCCGTCGATGCAGAATTTTTCTATGTGTTCTAATTTTCACTGACATTTAGAAATTCAATGTAGGATGATTAATTTGGATTAATTTAGGTTTAGGTGCGGCGGCTAAGCCGCGAATATGTTAGTTTTAATTTAGAAAAAGTATTTATTTTAACTTAGAATGTCCTGGTTATGTAAAACAGTAATGTACGGGGAACAGGCGATTTTGACTGCCCTTGCCTGTCTCTTTTGGAGCTTTAGTAACCTTCGCAACCACAACTACAGTCCCAAGGATGGGTCCCGTCTCCCTAACCTCTTAGACCCCACTTTCAATGGGAACTATAAGGCATTGTCCTTCCCCCATCTCGCGCCATTGTCCTATTGTATCATTAATTAACTGATTTACATTTTAACGAAGTTTTTGTTTGCACATTCCGCTTGACCTGTTTCTATGTCCTCATGATTTAGGGAACTGATTCTGTGATGAGAACTGGGGTCTTACCATGACGTCTCGAATTGAATGGTAAAAGGCCCCAGAAAATAGTCCTCCAGCACTTTGCACATTGTTATTGCCTGTAGTTTTTGAACAATTTAGTTTTCCCTCTTTTTTTATTTTTTAGTTACACATAAGTCGGGATCTGTGTATCGTTTCGTGAGTCATAGATGGTTCTGGCTGAAAATCAGTGCTGCAGGTGTCTAACACCTCAGCGCAATGCTGAGCCAGCGACCGTTTCACTTTTGCGAAGACACACAACGCTGATGATCTATTTTTCATGTCTGTTTTTTTCTTGTTTTTTTTCTATAAAATTGTGTACATTCTCTTATATTTGTGTGTCTTGCAAAAAGGAATAAATGTCCTTTCTTTCTTTCAAAATGAATTGTTTCTCTTCCCGAGCAGATAGTTAAAGTCCATCGAGGGAATGAGCGAAAATCTTAGGAATCATGATACAGGCGATGCGGTTAGCAATCCATCACTATTTTGATTCCCCTTTCCACCTATACGCCCACCATCATGCTAAACGTGAGCTTTAAGGTCTTGTTATCTTAGGCTGTCTACCCCGTAAGGGACAAAAACGTGAATTACGAGTATGTATGTTTATCCTGTGAGAAAATCGCAAATTCCTTCTTATAGCACCTATTTGATCCTCTAGGAATATTGCCTACTAAACATAGTCTTAATTTTTTGGTACAACATTTCCTACCCCGTGGTAAAATCGGAATAAAAAGTAGCCTATGTGTCTACAACCAGCTACATACCAAATTTCATCCAAATCCATCCAACCGTTTTAGCGTGAAAAAGGAACTTTCGCATATTTAATATTAGCAGGATTTTTTGCACGCCACTCCGCTTTCCCATAGAATTATTGACATTGCAACAAGCATGACAAATTTGCCAAGCTCCATTCCATTGCCGCCTTGTAAGACTTGTCTTAACTTCGTTAGCAACGCGGCACCGCGATGGAAAGCAATGTGCGAAGAAATTACCTACGAAGGGCTTGAGCGTGGTAGGGGCGTAAACAAAGACTATTCATTGGCTAAACAATATCAATTTTGCAAATGGCGGCAGCAGATTTCTGTTATGAGCACATCGCATGCTGCGTCACGCCGGGAGCGAGTCCGGGACACACTGTGGATAAACGTACAACGATGGACAAGCCTATACTTTTATACATGTACACACAGCAAAGCTATTCGGTAAGCAGGATAGATACGGCGAGAGCGTACGTAGGTGCTTACCTGATTATATTGCCGTGTGTACATCCATTTATACAGCATTCTTAAAGGGAGTAAAGAAACATAGAATTTACTAGTTGCTCTTCCCGCACAGGTAAAAGTCTATCGAGAGAATGGGCGAAAGTCTTAGGAATCATGTTAAAGGCGATGCGGCTAGCAAATCATCACTATTTTGATTTCTTTTTCGCTGCTGCTAAACGTGGGCTGAAGGTTTTGTTACCCCGTAGGGGATAAAGACGTTATATAGGTAGGTATGTATGTACATCGATATACATCAATTCTTTTTTTCTCTAAAAAGTGCAAGGGAGCGACGAATTTTTAAAATAGTACACAAATAAATGAATTTGTAATAATTTCGTAAGAGGATTGATAATAAATAATATAAAACGCAAAAAAAAACAAATCAGAAACGAAAATTCGATTGTCAAATTCTGTTAGGTAAGTAATGGGTCCACCTATACGCCCTTAATCATGCTAAACGTGTCCTTATGGTTTTGTTACCTTAGGCTCTGTCTACCCCGTAAGGGATAAAGAAGTAATATATGTATGTACGTACAACCACGCTAAACCTAAACGTGGTCTTTAGGTCTTGTCCCTATGCCGTAAACGATAAAAACGTGTTTTATGTACGTATGTATACAAATCTTTCATGCTAAGCAAAATTCATATTTCCCGCTCAGTGTGCCCCGGCCACAATTTAATAAGACACGTAAATTAATAAGGGCAGTGATTTACTAAGCGCAATAAGCTGGTGATTAATCTATCGCTTCGGCCTCGTCATGCTGACTGTTGGGCCCAAGTTGGGTTCGGGAGAGAAAGGGACAAACACACACAATAAACGTTCCTGTCTCATTTACTCCTTGGGCGTAGTAAACGATTCGGCAGTTTGTTGTAGTTTTTACTCAACCCGTCAAACGTCCAAGCGACTACAGTAGCCCCTAACTTTTTCGGGCGGGAAATGTCCAAGGGACTGCATTATGCATTCACGCCACTGGCCAGGTCTTCCCTTGGAAGAGCCAGCGACAAATCGCTATATATGCTTCTCGCTCTCTCTTTAAGCCCGCCCGAAAAAGTTAGGGACTACTGTAGTCGCTTGGACGCTTGACGGGTTAACACAAGGACGTCATCATCATCCTCATATCTTAAATCGCAGCTTGTAAAATCGAATCGAAGGGATTGGCAAAAATATTAGGAATCATGAAAATGAAAATGAAAATGAAAATTTATTTTTGCAAATTGGCCGCCAGGGGCTCTTTTACATGTCTTTTTGAAACTACCAGCACATTCGGAAAGACCATCATTGCCAAGAAGAATGCGCCGCAAGAAACTTGGCAGAAAGTCATTTTTTCGAAATAAAATACAAATAAAATACAGAATACTTAAGTTCTACTTAAATTAAATACATTTATAAAAGGGATGTATAAGGTCCCCGAGTCTTAAACTATATTAATCTATAAATAGTAGAGATGTATAAAGTCTCTACTGGTCAAAAAATAAAAAACAAAGAAAAGAAAATAATAACAATAAGTTCAGTGGAGGTGTAAAACGCCTCTACCGTCAAATAAATTAATTGGAGATGTCTCCAATGTCGCAAGAAAAAAAAAATATATAAAACAAAATTATGAAATATACATTTCATGTCAAGTAAGTAACCAATAAGCTTTTGGATTCCGAAGGCAAGCTTGCGTCTGCCGCCCCCAATGTTGGCTTCCACGCACTCATGTCCTGCTCTGAAAGCAGAGCGGTACCGAGGGCATGTCTCGCTTCCGTCCCCACAAGCACACTATGGGAACGTTTTAGGAACTTCGACGTCGTTAGCCTGCAACTAAACAGTAAAAGAAAAAAAAAATGAAACCGGAAATCCATAAGCTTAACAATATACCTACCCAATACCTAGCTTAATGCACATACGACATAGCAATATTTACGTCATTGTAAACAATAATAATTATGAAAAATAGAATAAATATTTAAATAAACAATTACAGTAGGTACAATATTTATATTGATAATACCTATCTTAATATTCATAATTAATAATAGCTATAGGTACAATTTTGAATCTTAATAAAAATCTTAATTAATCGCCATGTTATAGGCAATGCTAGCAACTCATCACTGTTTCGATTCCCCTTTCCACCTACACGCCCACAATCATGCTAAACGTGGCCTTTAGGTGTTACCTTAGGCTCTGTATACCTCGTAAGGGATAAATACTATGTTTTAATTACTTATCTGTATTGTTTACTAGCCTTCCGTCCGCAGCTTCGCCCTCGATAAATTAATTTTCCCGTAGGAATAGGTATTTTCCCGCGGTAAAAAGTAGCCTAAGTCACTCAGTGATAATGTAGTTTACTAACGGCAAAAGAATTTTCAAAATTGGTCCAGTAGATTCGGGGCCTATTCAATGCAAACAAACAAACAATCAAATTTTTCCTCTTTATAATATTAGTATAGATAGGTAATGTGGTCTCAAATAAAGATTCATTTACACTCTGTATTTACTTGCGCAGCTATCACAGACTCTGTATTATTTCTTTTTCTTTTAATAAAAATAGCGACTCGCTAAGTCCCGTGATATGTCCGCGGGAATCCAAACTAATGTGCGGTCTTACCGGGATCGCCGGCAAATCCCGGAACGGGACACGGGACAAGAATGCTGGGATTTTTCCCGGATTCCCGTATATTTGTTAGCGTTAACAAGCCGTAGCTGTTTTGATTCCCCTTTCCACCAATACGCCCACAATCGTGCTAAACGTAGTTCTTGTTACCTTGGACTCTGTCTGCTCCGTAAGGGATAAAGACGTGATTTATGATGTATGTGTCAGTAGCGTGGCGTGAAGTATATCAGAAGGCAAGCCGAAGGGAATTTAACTAGCCTTTTCCTCTAATTGCAGAATTAGAGGAATAAAGTGCCCAACATAACTGTCTATGGGCAGTAGTGATCACTTACCATCAGGTGACCCACTTGCTCGTTTGCCTTCCTATTCATATATATAAAAAAAAAACTGCCTTATAAATAGGCAAGCCAGAAGCAATCGAGTTCTATGGACGCCACCCCCAGTGTTGCCGTTTGGTTCCGAAAGTTCCGTTTTGCGGAACTTTTGACACCCGTGGGAGGAACTTTGTATTTTGGTACATTTTTCGGAACTTTTGGGGTCCCAGCATAAAGATACGTGGTAAAAAAACTTTAAATACAGGCTAATTTTTTGTTATTCACACAAATATTATTCCAAATTCCTATGGGTGAATGGATGAGGTAAAAAAAAAGCTCGTTCCCCAAGGTTTAAATGAAAATGGAACTTTTCTGCTAAAAATTGGAACTTTTTAGGGATGACAATGTAATTTTCAAGGGAAGTGACCTGGCAACACTGGCACCTCACTGGTATGTGTGTACATAGATACATACTTACATACATTGCAAGTTTAATAAAAGCTTGTAAAAAAAACCTGCAAGTCTAAACTGTATTTAAGGGTAAAAACCAGTGATCCGTAAAAGTTTAACAACTTTTACGTGGATGATGGGCTAATGAAGTATTTAACGAACTGTCGCCTGGATACCTCGACGGTTTGTTAAAAGTTGATCTGGAGCCCGGTTTTAAAAGTACATTAGTGTAAAAATATCGCTTGAACATAAATCACGTCTTTTCCCTTACGGACTAGACAGCGCCAAAGGTAACCTAAAGGCCACGTTCAGCATGATTGTGGGCGTATAGGTGGAAAGGGGAATCAAAATAGTGATGGATCACTAGCCGCATCGGCTATAACAAATGATTCCTAAGATTTTAGCCGATTCTCTTGATGGGAAGACCAGCAACTGGCACATTCATGACTTTTCTTTGCTTCCAGACCATCGTGGAAGTATACCAAATGCCTCCAGCCGTTTTAGCGTGAAGAAGGAACAAACAGCCACAAACTTTCGTATTTTTAATATTAGTATGATTTTTTGCACGCCACTCCGCTTTCCCATAGAATTGACTATGCTTCAAGACTCTTCCATGCTGGTCTGGGAGTAAAGAAAAACATAGAATGTACCAGTTGCTTCTCTTCCCGCGCAGATGGTAAAAGTCCATCGAGGGAAAATCGAGTGAGCGAAAATCTTAGGTACCATGTTATAGGCGATGCGGCTGGCAACCCGTCACTATTTTGATTCCCCTTTCCACGTATACGTCCACAATCATGCTAAATATGGAATTTAGCTCTTGTTACCTTGGGCTCTGTCTACCCCGTAGCGGATGAAGACGTGATTTATGTTTATGTCAAGCACGAAAATTATACCAAGTTCCATTACATTGCGGTGTTGTACGACTTGTCTTAACTCGTTGGCAGCGCGGCGCCGCGGTGGAAAGCAACTGTGCCAAAAAAATTACCTAGGTATAAATGCGCATAATTTATACACGGGATTATTCTACTTTTTATCTAAATTGGGTTATTCTGCGCGGACAGTTTCTTATTTATATTTAGTCACGTTTTTTATCTTATTATGCGGTGACACGCACTTCTCTATGCGGGGATGAGGTTACTCGTTTGGTCTTATTGCACTTTATTGAAATGAAAAGTTGTACTGTGTCTCTAAAACAAAATGTTCCTCATCCAGGATTATTATGAACTACTACAGTAATGAAGATCATGTAATTCGCTCCAAAACTTCGCGCCAAGACCGCCAAGCTTAAATGGAACTGGGCTGGTCACCTCTGCCGAATGCACCCACAACGATGGGCCCAAATTACCAACCATCGGATCCCACGGGATGGCTGAAGTAGAGGCAGACCGAAGAGATGGCGGGAGGACTTGGATGCATATCGAAATGGGTGGCAGGAGCATACTGGCGGGAAGAAGGGGAGACCTTTTCCCAGCAGTAATAGGCCAAAAAATATATTTACTCGCTTACATTTAGGTGGTCATAGCACTTAGTCATTTTAATTTAGGTTTTAGTAGAAATAACTTAAACCTAGCTAAAACTATTATTAAATTAAAGAATAGTATAAAACAAAGTCGCTTTCTCTGTCCCTATATCCCTATGTATGCTTAAATCTTTAAAACTACGCAACGGATTTTGATGCGGTTTTTTTATAATAGATAGAGTGATTCAAGAGGAAGATTTATATGTATAATACATGCATAATATAGTGGAGAAACATTGATTGCATTGCTGGGGCGGGTCGCTAGTTAAATTAAAGATAAAAAATGTCTCCCAAATCGACGCCAATGGGGAGGGTGTCCAGAAGGCTGGCAGCATTGCCACGTTGTATGGCAATGCTTATTCGCTGAGCGAAATATTGGCCAGCCCACTGGTCATGGGAGGCCTCTATATAAGGCGCGCCGAGATATCTTTATACACACGGCGCGCGCTTGGCCCCCATGGCCCCAGAGGTTAAGGTTTCATCAATCTTGCAATGCACGTTTGTATTTTTGGATCAAGCCTTTAAACTACTTCAGTGATCGGAATGACTTGAATTTGTGTATACGCTTTTGTAGGATGGACAGTCAGCAAAAAAACATTTTTTTTAAACAAAAACAATAGAAATGAAACAATCGCGCCAGTGTTTAAAGATGTGACCTAAAATAGAAATGCATTTGACCACAATCGCGCCAGTGTTTAAAGATGTGGCCTAAAATAGAAATGCATTTGACCACAATCGCGCCAGTGTTTAAAGATGTGGCCTAAAACAGAAATGCATTTGACCACAATCGCGCCAGTGTTTAAAGATGTGGCCTAAAATAGAAATGCATTTGACCACAATCGCGCCAGTGTTTAAAGATGTGGCCTAAAATAGAAATGCATTTGACCACAATCGCGCCAGTGTTTAAAGATGTGGCCTAAAATAGAAATGCATTTGACCACAATCGCGCCAGTGTTTAAAGATGTGGCCTAAAATAGAAATGCATTTGACCACAATCGCGCCAGTGTTTAAAGATGTGGCCTAAAATAGAAATGCATTTGACCACAATCGCGCCAGTGTTTAAAGATGTGGCCTAAAATAGAAATGCATTTGACCACAATCGCGCCAGTGTTTAAAGATGTGGCCTAAAATAGAAATGCATTTGACCACAATCGCGCCAGTGTTTAAAGATGTGGCCCAAAACAGAAATGCATTTGACCACAATCGCGCCAGTGTTTAAAGATGTGGCCTAAAAAAAAGCATCCTAGATTTAAAAACAGCCAGATTCAAAAAGTTACATACCTAAAATGACAGAAGAAATAAATTTAATCGAAGTGCCGAAATGTAGGCTATATGTATTTACTGTAACTGAGTATAATTTAAATATAATTTAAATCTGAAATTGATCATATAATCGGAAATACGGATCGCTCAATGTCATCTGATCTCTTTGTTAGGTAGTCAGTTGACCGGAAGTTCACGCTACATTGACTATAGAAAGATTATAGAAATACTTCCTTGTTTTGGTAAAGCGATTTAATAATTATTTTATCATTTTAAAACTATTTCAGAATATAATACGAAAAAAAATTATAATGTTGAAATTGGAACCACATGTTAAAGAAAATCGTGACAATCCGTAGATTTATTTTATGTAAGAAACCAAAATATATTATTTCAAATAACAAGAAAATAGTTCATACGTTTTGGATGCCAAACAATGCTGGATGTAGGTACCTACGTCAACTTCGACTTTCGAAACTTGAATTAAAATAATAGTTTTGCGCGAATTTCAAAAACAAACATAGTAAGGTTACAAGATAATAAGTAGATGTAGTACTTATCATATACATATGTCATTTTGGAACTGATACTTTTGAAACTGCTGACCCCTTTTTACCAAACCTGGCTAAGAACCATCGCAACAAAACTGGCTTTCGAATGATAAAACTGCATCAAAATCGATCCATCCATTTGAAAGCTACGGTGCCACGGGGGTAAAAACCTGACACACCTTTTGCGTTGGGGGTAAAAAATTCTCCATACGTGCACACGTCAAAACCTGTCAATTATCAATTTCGTGAAATTAATAAAATGATACTTAAAATAACCTTCCCCTCATATTCCTGATTGTTTTCCCTTTTTTAAACCGACCTGTAGCCCAATAGTTAAGTAGCCAGTTATTGAGTTGTGTATGTTGCTCTGTGGTGACAGCTGTAGCTAGCTCTAACAATTGTTTTAGATCGGTTGTGGCTGGTATTCCACCCAATACTGCCAACCTTACCGCACAAGATCAAGAGTCGAATGGCGTTTATCCAACCTCGTTGGCGGAATCATCGCGCTGTTCGATGGGGCCATCATTATAAAGAAAGAAAGAAGACATTTATTCCTTTTTGCAAGACACACAAGTAGGTATAAGAGTTTATACACAATTTTATAGCAAAAAAAAAGAAAAAAAACACAGACATTAAAAATAGATGCTCAGCGTTGTGTGTGTCTTCGCAAAAGTGAAACGCTCCCAAAAAAAAAATGAAAATTGAATTAAAATGGTACTAATTATTCACAACTTATATTTAGATTTTGCACTCATAGCTAATTTAATCTCAGCCGCATTGAATATTCAATAACGGATATTCCCGTTATTGCGACGAATTTTAAATCCATTTTTCAAAAATGGAGCTATCAGTTGCAGTTTACTCGCCGGCTCACGTGAAACTTTAATCATTCGAACAGCGGAAGAGTTTATTTTTAAACGGTGTTCGGTTGCCAGTCTTCATATCCGGATTGATAGGATTGGATTGTTGGGATTTCAGCCAATTAAAAAAAAATACGTTTTTACCTCTTCCCACTAGACTGTGTTACTATTTACAATGCTATTAATTAATACTGTTAAGGTATCTACTTGGGGATCTTGTACATCCCTTTATTATTATACTAGCTTCTGCCCGCGACTTCGTCTGCGTAGAATTATACATAAAAACTTTCCTCTTGAATCACTATCTATTAAAAAAAACCGCATCAAAATCCGTTGTGTAGTTTTGAAGATATAAGCATACATAGGGACATAGGGACAGAGAAAGCGACTTTGTTTTATACTAGGTAGTGATAGTGAAGTTAAGTAGAATTTAAGTATTGTTGTAAATTTATTTTATACTGAAATATATTTTCTGCTAAGTTTCTTGCGGCGGATTCTTGGCAATGACAGTCTTTGCGCATGCGCTGGTAGTTTCAAAAAATACATTGGCGGCCTATTTGCATTTAACTTTTTTAATTTTGTTTTTTTTTATTCTCAATACAGGGGCACTTTTTGGGATGAGTAAAAAATGTTAAAGTCGCGTCAGGTCACGTGGCACAGGACGTTTCCGGAACAATTGTAAGACTGTTTCACCACTCCCCGTTAAGTTCCAGTTATCTTAAGTGTCAGTTGTCAATGATGGCGTCTCTGTCTATTTCGTGGTAAAGACAACTTATGGGGGTGCGAGTCGGGTTACCTCCACGTATGGTCAAGAGCTGCGGTTCGTTTTTGGATCCGTCCGGGGGGAAAAGCAGTGCTTGGTCCGGTGCACCCTGGTCGACTAATGATTTCCTGGCAGTTTCTGAGGGATATCATTGACCGTTGGCTAAGAGCCCGACAGGGAGTCTTTGACCATTACCGTACAACGTTGCTGACATTTTGTCACAAGATTTTTTAATTATATTTTTTACCGAACACTTGCCAAGCTAAACTGACATTGGCCCAAGCCTTACGGCCGCCATTAAGGAGAGAAGAGAGAAAAAGAATACAACTTGTGTAAAATGGTGGACGTTGATATGACGTAAATGCTGGAGTCAACGTGCTCCCTGCAATCCTTTCGCCTCGCTCCGCGCAACCTGACTGAATCTTTATCGTGTTATGCTTTTAGCTAACTGCCGAATAAGAGTGTCCAAGAGCCAAGGAACGAGCTGAGGGCGGACGAAGCAACATATTGTTTTTAGATTAAAAATATTTTAATACATAAATCACTTTATCCCTTACGGGACAGACAGAGCCCAAGGTAACAAGACCAAGGCCACGTTTAGCATGATTGTGGGCGTATAGGTGGAAAGGAGAATCAAAATAGTGTTGGGTTGCTAGCCTATAACATGATTCCTATGCCCATTCCCTCGATGGGCTTTTACCATCTGCGCGGGAGGTACTGATACATTTTATGTTTTTTCTTTACTCCCAGACCAGCATGGAAGCAAAATAAAGTTTTTGAATTTTGAATTTTGAACATTAAGACCCATAGCAGTCCACTGCTGGACTGCAGGGCATAGACCTCTCCTAAAACGCCCCATTTTCCCCTGACTTAGGCTTGTCGCGGTGGGTGGTGTAGCAGTTTAGCACGCATCACGGAATGATGAGGATCCGGGTTCGATTTCCAGCCATAGCTCTACTTTTTGGATTTTTCTATGTGGTGTCATTTAGAAATTGAATTTCTACCAAACCGTAAAAGTAAACATAAAAATCAAGAATGTCTTGATTGATTTGATGTAAAAATTAAGGTGACAAAGGCAAGCGCTTTTAACTTGTGCCTCAGTTAATTCGGCGAGCAAATCGCCGTAAATCTAGTTAGCCCCGCGGAAGGCCTCGCTGGTGTTTTTATGAAACTAATTAACTCCATTTAATTAACTCGTTTGTTTGGGCCAGTTAGGGTTGTTTAATTTGCTTACATGTTTAGGCAATGGTTGCTTTGATTTTTGGGCCGAAACGTGGCCAAGCAAAAGTGAAGTGAAAAGTGGGTTTTCCAGCGTGGTAATTTTTTTTGTGTGGAGATTAAGACTGCCGGTGAAATCATTGGCACAAGAGGCACAATTCAATTCCAATTCAGTTCGTTTACGTCCGTTTAATTTTAATTAGTTTTAAGTGCAAGTGCCATAGGTACTAATATTATTATTGCTGTTATTATAATAATAAGTTTTAGTTTTAAGATTATTTTATAGTAAACTAGCTTCTGCCCGCGACTTCGTCTGCGTAAAATTATACATAAAAACCTTCCTCTTGAATCACTCTATCTATTAAAAAAAAACCGCATCAAAATCCGTTGTGTAGTTTTGAAGATAGCATACATAGGGACAGAGAAAGCGACTTTGTTTTATACTATGTAGTGATAGTGATTGCCGTGCCCTTACTGGGTAAATGTTTGAAACTATACACATACTAACCTCTTTGTTACAACATTTTTATGCAATAAATAGTTTGAGTTTGAGTTTTAGCTGTAATTTTTAGTATGGATCTGACAGGGAGCGAACCTATACTGAATCGGAATTGAGTCGCATTAAGACGTTCATGGTAACCCCCTATACACTAGACTAGTGAGCAAAAGTAAAGGAACACAATGGAAAGTTGTATTAAAACGTTCATGGTAACCCCCCTATACACTAGACTAGTGAGCAAAAGTAAAGGAACACAATGGAAAGTTGTATTAAGACGTTCATGGTAACCCCCCTATACACTAGACTAGTGAGCAAAAGTAAAGGAACACAATGGAAAGTTGTATTAAAACGTTCATGGTAACCCCCCTATACACTAGACTAGTGAGCAAAAGTAAAGGAACACAGTGGAAAGTTGTATTAAGACGTTCATGGTAACCCCCCTATACACTAGACTAGTGAGCAAAAGTAAAGGAACACAATGGAAAGTTGTATTAAAACGTTCATGGTAACCCCCCCTATACACTAGACTAGTGAGCAAAAGTAAAGGACCACAATGGAAAGTTGTATTTAAGACGTTCATGGTAACCCCCCTATACACTAGACTAGTGAGCAAAAGTAAAGAAACACAGTGGAAAGTTGTATTTCTAAAGTTTATGTTCTATTTCAAGGTGACAATTATACCAATACTGACCCCCTTATTCATAAACGCTCTGTAGGCTTCTGCTAACAGCAATCGTTTGTGCTTATCTGTCACTTTGACATTTACCTTTCACAGATAAGGACAAACGATTGCTAAGTTAGCAGAAGCCTAAAGAGCGTTTATGAATAAGGGGAAGTTTCTATCTCCAGTGGTTTTAGATTGTCAACAAAATCACCCGGTCTTTTTTATCAATTTAGATAAGAGAATATGAAATTATATGCGCCTTATAATAGTAATAACGTATGCATATAGCATGTGGAATATAACGGACCGTGACTATCGCATATACCACGGCACGAGTCACCTTTATATCTTAGCTATGTGAATACTTTGGATGTGATTTTTTTAGAAGGAAACGAGCAGGACACAGTGTAGCTAGCTATCACTGTCGCAAAGAATACGGACACAGCCACAGTACCACGGTTGCAGGGACTGGGGCTGCTACACTCACCCGGCAGTTCCCGCCCAGCACAGCCAGAAAAGCGCCCACTTGGCTGTGGAAGCGCTGCCAGCGGGCACAGCCGCAGTACGCGGTCGCAGGGACACGGGGCCAGCTACTATCACCCTGCACAGCCAGAACAGCGCCCACTTGGCTGTGGAAGCGCTGCCAGCGGGCACAGCCACAGTACCGCGGTCGCAGGGACACGAAGCCAGCTACTATCACCCTGCACAGCCAGAACAGCGCCCACTTGGCTGTGGAAGCGCTGCCAGCGGGCACAGCCGCAGTACGCGGTCGCAGGGACACGGGGCCAGCTACTATCACCCTGCACAGCCAGAACAGCGCCCACTTGGCTGTGGAAGCGCTGCCAGCGGGCACAGCCACAGTACCACGGTCGCAGGGACACGAAGCCAGCTACTATCACCCTGCACAGCCAGAACAGCGCCCACTTGGCTGTGGAAGCGCTGCCAACGGGCACAGCCACAGTACCACGGTCGCAGGGACACGGGGCCAGTTACGATCGCCCTGCACAGCCAGAACAGCGCCCACTTGGTTGTGGAAGCGCTGCCAACGGGCACAGCCACAGTACCACGGTTGCAGGGACACGAGGCCAGCTACACTCACCCTGCAGAGCCAGAACAGCGCCCACTTGGCTGTGGAAGTGCTGCCAGCGGGTACAACCACAGTACCACGGTCGGAGGGATACGGGGCCAGCTACGATCGCCCTGCACAGCCAGAACACCGCCCACTTGGCTGTGGAAGCGCTGCGAGCGGGCACAGCCACAGTACCACGGTCACAGGGAGACGGGGCCAGCTACTATCACCCTGCACAGCCAGAACAGCGCCCACTTGGCTGTGGAAGCGCTGCCAACGGGCACAGCCACAGTACCGCGGTCGCAGGGACACGGGGCCAGCTACACTCACCCTGCACAGCTCCCGCCCAGCACAGCCAGAACAGCGCCCACTTGGCTGTTCGGAAGCGCTGCAGCCAGCGCGGCCGCAGGGAGCCCCAGCCGCAGCGCAGGTCAGCTGTCGGCTGTTCCGCCTCGGGTTCCGTCTCACGCTGCAAAAGAAGCAAGTTGTCATGCAATCATTTTCTCCAGCCTGAACAAGCAGTCGCCAAATTCTACCGGACCATTTCGGCAAATAGGTACAGTTTGACAACAAAAATAATGCTCCACGATGTACCTGCGCAGTAGACCAATTTTAGTAGCGCGGGAAACTCTGGCGCTGTTATTGGTCGATCGATTTCGTACCAACAATGGCAAAATCGTGTAAGCGGGACAGAGCTAAGAATGCAAAGCAAGCAATACTCTGCCAGTTGCGCTTGCAAATAAAGTTCAATATCTATATATTATTTACACGTTCGGCTACCATCGGAAACTGGTCTGCGCTTCTCTGCGCAAACGAATACTGCCGATGCGCATTATATTTGTTGTCAAACTGTAGGTTAGTTTGAATAACATACATACATACATATAGCACGTCTGTATCCCTTACGAGGTAGACAGAGCCTAAGGTAACAAAACACTGACAAAACAAGGACACTGAAAATTAGAGCCGAAAAGTAAAGCTATGGCCGGGAATCGAACCCGGATTCTCGTTATTCCGTGACGCGTGCTATACCCCTACACAACCCACAGCAGGAGGGTAAGCCTTCGAATTTTTCTATCTGTTACTAGCTGTCAAGTGTCACTATGCGAATTTTTGTCGCCAAGCGTCATCTGTTTGAATGGTGTGTACGACACAATTACAAACTCCCGTGGAATCATTTTAAGACACACACACACAAATCACGTCTTTATCCTTTACGGGGTAGACAGAGCCAAAGGTAGCAGGTACCTACAGGCCACATTTAGCAAGATTGTGGGCGTATAGGTGGAAAATGGAATCAAAATAGTGATGATTTTCGCCCATTCCCTCGATGGGCTTTCACCATCTGCGCGGGTAGAGAAGCAACTGGTACATTCGATGTTTTTTCTTTGCTCCCAGACCAGCATGGAAGAAAACTTTAAGACACAATTTAAATAAATGGCCAACTGGTGCTCTAATGGTGCCTTCTGTCATGACAAGGCTTGGGCTACAGTTCCAGCGAGCTCAATGCAAATCATTTAATACCTAGTGCTAAATTTCGTTGTGGTCAAAAATAAACAGCGTGGGCTTCCAAATCTCCCTGAAAATCGGATAAAAACTGGCAACACAGGGAGATAACAGTAGGGTAAACCCACACATGAGCAGCTCGGACAATGTCCGACACGTCATTCGGGTGCAGTGTGACAGAATGCGCGGATCAGTGCACCGCTTTGTGCAAGATAGTACATAGACCTAAATAGATAGAACTATATCACATTCAACTTCCATGGTGGTCGGGAAGCAAAGAAAAAATATAAAATGTACCAGTTGCTTCTCTTCCCTTAACAACTCACCGAGGGAATGGGAGAAAATCTTAAGAGTCATGTGTTAGGGGATGCTAGCCACACATCACTATTTTGATTTCCCTTTCCACCTATACGCCCCTGATCATGCTAAACGTGGCCTTAAGGTTTTTTTACCTTAGGCTCTGTCTACCCCTTAAGGGATAAAGACGTGATGTATGTGTGTATATTTATTTATCTTAATCGAGCCCCCGAGCTAACCGACATTCAGAACTTATCAAGCATGTATTAAGCACTATAAAAGCCCATACAATACAAGGCGCACCGGAACCATTCCAGCTCCGTTATTTGACGTTTTGTATGATGATTTAATGCGCGGGATCATTTACCCGCCCGCGCATGCGCGCGGATAGCGTGGGAGAGTCCGATTCTTCAATCACGGCGTGACTCAGTGCCAGATAGATGTTAAATGCCATCAAGATAAAGAAAAAACGGCTCAAATCTTTACGCATGCAAAGGCGGACGGAAGTGCGAAAGACGCATCATCTATTCTTCAGCACGAGAGTGACTTGTTTGATAATAATTGGAGATGTTTAGTGTGTGGGTTGAATGTCTGCGTTTCTGTGAGGCGATGGAGGTACGTGTGTCCTCGTGTATTTACCCTCACTCTCCGATAAACTCGATCCTCTTGCTCTCCGCAGAGACGTTGGCTCCCTTTGCGTGTTTTATAAGTTCTACAACGGGGAATGCTCTGAGGAACTTTAACCTCATACCAGCTGCGGGGTTCCATTACAAATCTACCCGTCGTAAGCGCTCATTCCATCGACATCATGTTGATGAATGGCAGTCTTCGACGGTGCGGTTTAATCGATCTTTTTTGCCACGAACTTGCAAAATCTGGAACGAGCTTCCCGCTGAGGTCTTCCCATCGAGTTACGACCTGGGTGCCTTTAAGAGGCGAGTGTACAATTTTCTGCAGGGCCGACAACGCACTGGCATCGCGTAAAGCGCTGCGGGTGTCTATGGACAGTGGTGATCATTTACCATCAGGTAACCCACTAGTTCGTTTGTCTGGCCTCTCTAACATAAAAAAAAAAAAAAAATATGTCGAGACAGCGGGTCCCTGGGGCTCGGAAGCTAAGGAGCTAGTCAGGGAGCTGGGCCGCAGACTGAGAGATAGGGGCTGCGATCCCCGCTCTGGTTCGTGGCTGGTTCAAAGGGTTGCCATTGTGCAGTTCAGAGAGGCAACGCGGCCAGCGTAATGGGAACCTTTGAACCAGGCACGAAACAGAGGGCATTTTTTAGGTTAGTTTTTAATCATTTTTAGCATACTTTAATTTAAATCAACTTTCCTAGTTTTAGTATTCTTTATTGTTATTTAGTTTTTAACAGTTTGGTTATTAATAAAGAATTTCATTATTTTATTATTGTTGCTTTTTGTATACTTCCATGCTGGTCTGGGAGCTAAGGAAAAACATAGAATGTACCAGTTGCTTCTCGTCCCGCGCAGATGGCAAACGCCCATCGAGGGAATGGGAGAAATTCTTAGGAATCATGTTATAGGCCATGCGGCTAGCAACCCATCACTATTTTGATTCCCCTTTCCATCCATACGCCCATAATCATGCTAGGCGTGGTCTTTGGGTCTTGTTATCTTAGGCTCTGTCTACCCCGTAAGGGATAAAGACGTGATTTATGTATGTATGTATGTATGATTCCGTTTACCACCTATACGCCCACAATCATGCACCGATTGCTTCACTATCACTATCATCATCATCATCACTACATAGTATAAAACATAGTCGCCTTCTCGGTCCCTATGTCCCTATAATAATAAATTTTTATTTGCAGGTGTACACCCATAGTTACAAAAAATAGAATAGAAATAGAATACAAGATACATGTGTGTGTCCTATGTCCCTATATATGCTTATATCATCAAAATCCGTTGTGTACAACGGATTTTGATGCGGTTTTTTTTAACAGATAGAGTGATTCAAGAGGAAGGTTTTTATGTATAATTCTACGCAGACGAAGTCGCGGGCAGAAGCTAGTACAATATATATCTACCACAAACTTCGGAATGTAAGTGCTTTACGAACACATTTCCTTTGTTCACGGGGCGTCACTTTAGGCTTTCCGCAAACATTCTGACGCATTACTGCACGCAGTATCCGGGACTCTGGGACACCAGAAGCTTTCCAAAAACATTTGTCCTGAACTTCATCCAGTATCTGGGAGGGGGTTAAGCACCTATATGAGTACCCATTAGGATTTATGCTGCTACAAAGGGCAGGATGTCAGCTGTTGAACGGCTTTGTGAGTTCGACATTAAAACGGCCGTTGAGTGCGTGATGCTGTTTATAGGAAGGAAGATTATATTATACCTACTTAGGAGTTGTTAGGTAGTTAAGGTTGTTTGTTGGATCGAGTTGACATTCCATAGACCATAGGCTAATCCCGCCGCTAAGTAGCAGTGCTTGCACTGCTGTGTTCCGGTGTGGAGAGTAAGACAGCCGGGGAAATTACGGGCACAAGAGGCATTTTATCTTAGTCCTCTAGGTTGGCAACGCATCTGCAATCCCTCCGGGGTTGCGGGTGTCTATGGGCAGTGGTGATCACTTACCATCAGGTGACCCACTTGCTCGTTTGCCTTCCTATTCACATAAAAAAAAAAAAAAAAATCTTTCGTTCGTTTCTTTTTTTCTTATTTTAATTTAACATCACATTTACATACTTAGGTACAATTTCGCTTCATGATGCTCACTGTGCATAATTGGCATTGTTCATTTTTTTAAGCTGTGCTTAAAACACCTTTATTTGATAAAATGGACTATTTCAAGCAACTAATTTGAATATTATGCCTTTACGTAGCTTTGTTTATTAATAACTAGCGACCCGCCCCGGCTTCGCACGGTATATTATGCATGTATTATACACATAAACCTTCCTCTTGAATCACTCTATCTATTAAAAAAAACCGCATCAAAATTCGTTGCGTAGTTTTAAAGATTTAAGCATACATAGGGATATAGGGACAGATAAAGCGACTTTGTTTTATACTATGTAATGTACCTAGTGATGATAAATATTTTTTCGCTGTTTGATAATGTGATAAGTTAGGCACGATCCCAATCGCCTTCGTTCAGCAATAAAAAAAGCGTTTTTGTCTATGCGTCAACGTCAGCCAATGTTCAATGTGGTCGAATCGTTCCGTCCGTTGGTGTTGTTATTGTTTTCAGTGCTGTTTTTGCTTTTCTCGTTTGACCACAGAACAAAACGTTTGATCCCTGTACATCTCTCCCGACTCCTACTTACATTTAAAATAAATTTAATAATTAGTTTTAAGTAACTGTTAAATAAGTGTTCATTTGTTTGTTGCGTGGGTTGTGGCAGAATACCAGTGTTTTGCTACGAGCAACATTGACCACTGAGCCATGGTCCTTTTGTAGCGCACACAAACAAAGATAATATTCTAGTTTTACGTTTTGGCTTGATATGTTTATATTTTATGTAATCTTGATAGTGTTTGTTGGCAGTACCAAATAAACGTTTTAATTATCTATCCATCTTTGTTTATTATGTTTATTCAAGTAGTATGTGCAGCGAATGGGGCATGGGTGGTGCTCCACCTAATTTGGTGCACCCGGAAAAAATGCCGCTCTTATTTCGAATCGAAAAATAGGAGGTTAGGTTAGTTATGTATCTTCATTTGCTCGAAGGGCAAAATACCCAGAAAAAGGGACTCTGCCCTTGGGCGTAGCTCCGTCGAAAACCAGGTGGCCAAACTGTATGTGGTCCTTGAACTATATAGTTTTAAAATTTCGCGATGCTACATACTGTAAGGCTCTGATGGATGTAGCCAGTTCTACAGCAAACTAATTGGATATTTAGCATGATTGTAGGCGTATGGATGGAAAGGTGAATCAAAACAGTAATGGTTTGCTAGCCGCATCGCGTATAACATGATTCCTAAGATTTTCGCCCATTCCCTCGATGGGCTTTTACCATCAGCGCGGGAAGAAAAGCAACTGGTACATTCTATGTTTTTTCTTCTCCCAGATCAGCATGGAAGATCCTAACCTAAAACATTGATAAATACAATAATAACATCATATGGGCTTATTTATACCCACAGTATGTCTGGCTGTGTCGATAAATCAACTGAACACACAGTAGGTACAAATTAATTACATTAGTAAATGTACCTAATAATATATGTTTGGCTTATCTTGTTGGTTCAGGGAATAACTCTCAGACAATGGTGGATGCTCTATGGCGGGGCTATGGCATAGATACTCGTATACACAGAATATATGAAAGAATGAAAAGGCTAACAAGGCAAAGGAGGTTAAACAAAATGACAAAAAATCACTTTAGTGAAAATTGTGATCAAATTTTGGCTTTTTAGGCCAGCAGTTCTTGACAGCTAGTAACAGGTAGAAAAATTCGAAGTCTACCCACCTGCTATGGGTGGTGTAGGCGTATAGCACGCGTCACGGAATGACGAGGATCCGGGTTCGATTGCCGGCCATAGCTTTACTTTTCGGCTCTAATTTTCAGTGTCCTTGTTTTGTCAGTGTTTTGTTACCTTAAGCTCTGTCTACCCCGTAAGTTCGTTCTAAAAGAGACGGGTAGTGTGTTTAGCGCGCGACGTGCTAAAAAAGAACAAGACTCCGAAAAGGGGAGCAATGTGTAAGGTCAGTTACGTCACGTTCCGACCATACCGGAAAGTCCGGTCATTGTGCAACTCTCACTTTCGTCGCGTTACGAGATTGATCGTATTGTATAGCGATCTCGAGTCGCGGATTTTTACGAAGCCTTTCAAACAATGGCTAACAATACACAAATCAACACACAGAAATCACGTCTTTATCCCTTACGGGGCAGGCCACATTTAGCAAGATTGTGGGCGTATAGGTGGAAAATGGAATCAAAATAGTGATGGGTTGTTAGCCTCATCGCCTATAACATAATTCTTGGCTATTACCATCTGCGCGGGTAGAGAAGCAATTGGCACATTCTATGTTTTTTCTTTGCTCCCAGACCAGCGTGAAAGATGGCTAACAATGGTTAACTTAAAAAAACCTCACGCATTAATCAAGTAATCATAACGTAAATAAAAAATAAATCTTTTTATTTTGGAACAGTTGATACTCTTCAAATTACTGGTCAATGTTTAATTAACATTTCGTTTAATTCTGCGCGGACAACAGCTAGTGAATAAATAAATTAAACTAGTGTTGATTATTAATTTTCACTGGATTATGTTGCACTACCTTCTTTACTATTTTAAGGCAACTTAAATGTGATAATTGTTAAAACTGCCAATAATTAAACTCAAAAGTGAAATTGCAATGTGTTTAAAAGAAATCAAATATAAGGCAATAATCACATCATGTTTGCACTTCTATAGTTTTAAATAAGTTTTTATTTGACTATTTTTGTAACGGAAACATTGTGCCGGTTAGGTGGTGGGGAAAGGACTTGGTGCCAGGCATTAAGTTGAGGCGGCAGATGAAAGATGGCTTTTGTGAAGTAAAGTTCTGTTACTGCCACTCCCTTCTATTATTTCAATTTACCCTCTCTTACACTAAACTAAACTAAATTAAACTACTTGGCCGCGCTATCGCTACGATAGAGCGTGGATTTGGAATCCGAGCGAAACCTTTAACTAGACATAGGCTTTAGCGGTACAAAATGATATACTTACAAGCATATTATTTTATGATTTGTTTATTGTACTTAGAAATGTACGCTCTATCGTGGCTTTCACTATCCGGAATTTTAAACTCACACTGTCGGTCCCTCGTTTAATGCTCCTCTCATCTACTCAAAGGTTAACTGGTAGATAGAGATCCCTTAAGATAAGTTCGTCTTTGTGCATATGTTAATGTTATTTAGATTTTTTTGTGAATTTGTAAGTGAAAAACATAATATATTTCACACAGACTTGGTTGTCTTGCAATGAGTAGCGGAATAGGAAGGTAAATATTTTTTGTTCATTGAAATGGGCATCCGTGAGGGGGCGTCCATTAATTACGTGAGGCATTTTTAAGGATTTTTGACCCCCTCCCCTCCCCCCCCTTGGTGAGATGTCGTAAGATTTTTCTCGACCCCCTCCCCCTTATCCCAATCTCACGTGAGATTTTTCAAAACTTGTACTTTAAGTATAAAAGTATTGGATTTATAGACAAATATACATATGTAATTGTGTCATATTTTGTCATATTTTATCCAAGATACGTTTTTTATTTTCATTCAACTTTAATTTAAATTAATTTTCTCGCAGTTTTACACATTTTCTGCTAAAAAAAATTACGTGATATTTGCCAAGACCCCCCTCTCCCCCAAGTGAGATTTTGTAAGACTCCCCCCCCCCATAAATACCTCACGTATTTAATGGACGCCCCCTAACGCCTGATTCAATAAAATTAAACGTTGTAAAGATTATTGGAAGTTGTTAGACATAAGCAAGCATAAGAAAACCTACATATTAACGTTTTATAGTGACGGTGACGACTCTCGTATAGGTAAGTCAATAACCTAGACATCACGTTTTACCGACAAATTAATCTATTCTAGAATTGTGGGTTACCGAACATGAATAATTAGAAATCAATATTATGTACAAGTGCCATGAGTATAGGTCGAGATCCATAACCTCTAAAGGTTACTGACCTTAGAGTTTAGGTATTATAAGTATAGGAACTTATCACGGACCTTTCCAGTAACATCTACTAATTCAATTGCCTTCTCTTTACAAAATTTGTAATATACACTATACGGGGAACAATTCCATCTGGCAAAGCTTATCTAGAAGCCAAAGACATTGGAGCTTCTAGGCAAGCGTTGTTAGATTATGTAATTGTTCCCCTTTTAGTGGATATCCACGATTTGCGAAATTCCCCCAATTTCGAATTTACCCCAATGCACTATACCGATTGTTACCCTGTTAGGGCGTAACAATTTAAAAATGTAATTATATACATACAAACACACATAAATCACGTCTTCATCTATTACGGGGACGACAGAGCCTATGGTAACAAGAGCTAAAGGCCACGTTTAGCACGCCTGGGCGTATAGGTGGAAAGGTGAATCAAAATAGTGATGGCTAGCCGTATCGCCTACCTATAACATCATTTCTAAGATTTTCGCCCATCCCCTCGTTGTCATTTTATCATCTGCGCGGGGAAAGAAGCAACTGGTACATTCTATGTTTTTTTTTTACTTCCAGACTAGTGTGGATATGAAACTTGACACATTATATTTGTCTTTTAAGCGTTTATTTTGATATTCGAGCTTACACATCTAAAACAGATAAAGTAATACAATACCAACGCTAATAAAACTAAAACCAAAAACTTATTTCCAATGAAGGCTATTGCACATCTTTTTTTGAAGCTTGACCTTTCGGAAAGACCATCATTGCCAAGACTGCGGCGCGAGAAACTTGGCAGTTATTTCCATTTTTAACAAATGGTAAATGACAACGAACTTCGAACGCTGGCCCATGACCCCAAGTGTCACGCTAAGTTAGTTAACTTAGATTAGGTACGCTAATCTTAATCTAGTAACTTTGAACTCGACTCAAATTAGGAAAATAGTTTTTCTATTGTTTCAGCACGCGTTTAACAACGTTGTGTAATTTAGAAGCGGAGCGGGGAAGTTGGGAAATGTTGGAGAGGCTTGCGTCATTACCGCGTGAGGGCAATGATCTGTGCATCTATATATACATGAATTGCTGTACTGTAAGTAAGTGAGGTGCATTGGGGTAAATTCGAAATTGGGGGAATTCCGTAAATCGTGGATATCCACTAAACGCGGAACAATTCCATCTGGCAACGCTTATCTAGAAGTCAAAGACATTGAAGCTTCTAGGTAAGCGTTGCTATAAGTTGTTGAATAAAATGTGTCTACATTAGGGGTCATAGAGCATATTAAATTACATTAAATAAATCATATCTAGTCAAATATAAAACAGTGTGGACTCAATTTTAAATGAAAATTGTTTTTACTAGTCTAGTGTTCAGCCTACCTGTTAAGTAAAATAAATAAAATAAATTTTGTTTATTTCAGGTAAATAATCACACATATAAGCAGAAAAATTACATAGTTAAAATTAAAAATTAATTGGGTAAATCTAATTAAAATTAATTAAAATTAAAAACCGCACATTCAAAATTAAATCCATTAGAAAACAAACTAATTCATGTGAAAAATAAAATTATTTAGATTTAAATATACATATATTATAAATTATTAAAAAATAAACCTGCTGGATGTTCTGGAAAATTCTGTGAGAGGTTATACTGGCGGGGCAATTCAATGGACGTGGCAGTTTCTTTTTAGTACACTCCAAACTTTTTTTGAGATTAAGGCTAGGGCTCTATTAAACTTATAGATAGATAGATAGATAGATAGATAGATAGATTTATCACCCTTTTAAAAATACAATTAAATGTCAAACATAAGTAGTAATTCACAAAAGGATCGTCAATTGTAATAAAATAGTAATCATATTTATAATAACTGAAATTAAATAAAAAACAAAATAACAACAAACAAAAATAAAGCATAATGAAATGTCAATGTAAATTCACAAAAAGATCGTCATGGGTACAATTATTATTGTCTCACAACGGACAAGTTCTAGATATTTAGTAGGTACGCTTTACTTGGCTTGGCCCGCGGGCCTTACTTTGGAAGCCCCTGACAAAAACGAACGACAATTACAGGGAAAAAAATATATTTGTACAAAGAAGTAGGTAGCTACTTCGGGATTAAAAGAAATTACTATGTGATTTTTTTTCTCACATTTTGGAAACTTGGCTTAT
Source organism: Pandemis corylana (assembly GCA_949127965.1). Classification (NCBI taxonomy): domain Eukaryota; kingdom Metazoa; phylum Arthropoda; class Insecta; order Lepidoptera; family Tortricidae; genus Pandemis; species Pandemis corylana. The sequence continues at coordinate 1,363,709 of OX421851.1, read as the reverse complement.
TTCTACTCAGAATCAATAGCACAAGATTCTTATACCTACGATGAAAAAATTATTCCCAGTTATTTTTTTATCAATGTATAAAGAAACATTTGTAAGTACTTATATTAAATTGGGGATACTTTCTTCTTTTGTTCCTGAGCAGAAAAAAACCAAAATTTCCAAAAACAGAAAAAAGGCATTTTTTAAAATCTCCACTTAGGTACATACGTTATGTAAGTATGTACTACCTACTATAATTATGCAATAAAAAATGTACAGAGCACAATTAAAATAATGGCAAGCCTAGGTATGGCCTCCTAAGCAAAGGGTTGTAGGTTTGAACCCAGGATTGTCGCAACAATTACATTCGAAATTCAATATGAGACGAAGAAAAAAAAGAACCCTACACAACGCGGAGCCGTTCAATTAAAAAAAAAACAAAGTATTTCTACTTATTTTATGTACGTCATTATCAAACTTTAAATTTAATTTTAATCTACTCTCCGTGAACAAATAAATTAATTAGGCAAATCATAAAATCTCTACACGATTTCAAGTAAATCAATTTTGTTTCGTCCCAACAAAAAATCAACAAGCAAAATTCCTCTAAACTTGTCCTATAAATCTAAAACTTGACATTCCTTAATTCTAAACTACAAAAACAACAAAATAAATACCATTTTCATTCGTTCGCATCCAACACGCAACTTTACGAACTCGTAATGGAACACGCGCAAGTTTGCGGGCGCGAGCGGCCGGGACGTGTTACCGGTGCCGTCCCTCACGGGTAACTGACTGAAGGCCTAAGGGATACGAAGCCATATCAACAGTACACGGAAGGGTTGCAGATGAAACTGGGTAAGAGGGAGAGAGACGGGATGATATTAGAGCTACCTAAGTCTAATTTACCAGTTGCTAGAATTTGCGGATAGTACGTTTGAAACTTCCGCACAAGAGTAAGTAAATACTTTACTGTATAAAGAAACAAATAAAACTATTAAAAAATAAAACATATTGTACAAAGGTGAACTTATCTCCTTAAAGGATATTTAGCTAACTAGCTGCTGCCCGCGACTTTGTCTGCAAAAAAATAATTTTTCGCTATCCCGCGGGAGTTATGCAATTTTCCGGGTTAAAAAAATAGCCCATGTGTTAATCTCAGCTATATCTCCGTTCCAAATTGTATCCAAATCCATTCAGTAGTTTTTACGTGAAAGAGTAACAAACATCCATCCATCTATACTTACAAACTTTCGCGTTTATAATACTAGTAGGATCTTTGTTTGAATGAGAGGAGCATTTAGTGGCCGTCAAAGTAGTAATAACTACCAGTGGCGCGCGTCCATAGAACTCGATTCCCACCGGCTTGCCTCTTTTAGGGCAGTTGGGCACTTATACTGCGCATTATTAGAGGAAAGGGCTAGTTAAATTCCCTTCGGCCTTCTGATATACTTGACGCCACGCCACTGCAATGGTAACCTATACTTAACCAACCATTTATGGGTAAGTACCCATCTCATTGTAACGTATAACCGCGTCCCTCGAACCCTTGGTCTATCACCAAGCAGTTGCCAACTTCTAATCTAAGCAAATCTTTCTTTTAAACAGTGTAGTAACCTTGGAGTAGCATAAATGAAAATTGGTTTTTCATGAAACATTTTTATAAGGTAATCCGCGGTCGGAATGAGAGACGGGGCTAGTTAGATAAGATATGAAACGCGTCCCAAACTCTTTGGAGTTCCTTAGGAAATATAAACCCTTATAGGATTGAGGTGCGACCACACCGGTGCGTAGAAGACGTTGGCGGTGCGCTTACGCAACAAAATGTATGATAAAACGTGACGCCTACGACACAGTGGCGGATTTACCATAAGGCTGAGAAGGCTCGAGCCTAGGGTGGCAGATTTTGGGGGCGGCAAATTTGGGGCACGGCCTTTTTTTTTTACCTCATAATAAAAAATTTAAGAAGTCTGCAACAGATTTTGCAAGGGCGGCAAAAATTCAGCCTATACCTTGAAAATTTGTAAATCCGCCACTGACGACACGGTCGTCACTGCGTATACGCGGCGTTCGCCTGTCAAGACCATTTACCTGTGGCACGCGTAAAGGTGCCACGACTGTCAAAATCAATAGTTAGTTTGAGCTACTTTTGCAGCCGTAAAAAAAGTTCCTAAATTCTCGCAATAAAATACTAAGTACATACAAATATCACGTCCTTATCCCTTACGGGGTAGACAGAGCCTAAGGTAACAAAAGCTTAAGGCCACGTTTAGCATGATTAAGGGCGTATAGATGGAAAGGGAAATCAAAATAGTGATGGGTTGCTATGCTAGTTTTTACTTTTTACCATCTGCGAGGGAAGAAGCAACTGGTAAATTCTATGCTTTTTCTTTACTCCCAGACCAGCACGAATACTAAGTAACTTTATAAAAGTGTATTTTCATACAAAACAGAGGAAATTAAAACCTATGGGGTACTTTCCATTATTAATTAAGTCACAAACTTGGCTAGAAGTTCGACCTCACACGACACAGCAAAAAAACTTTGTTGCAGAAATATTGTAAAATACAAACTTATTAAGCACATTTATTCAATGTCAAGTCATGTTACACAATATACAAACCTTAAAACTAAACCACTACTAATTATAAAACAAATTGTCAACTTATTTATTTGCTAATTTTTTTGTTCGCGGAACCCTTAGAAGTTCGCCCGCCCTTTGGTTTAGTTAATCTCAGGAAATAGTCGACTATTAACAAATTACTTAATGTTATATTAATGAAGTACTCAACTAATGAAGGCGTCATTTCGTTTAAAGAACGTTTGTGCTGTGTTTTAAACGTGAATGAACGAGTATAAAGCTTGAAAGTCGTTAGCGTCTTGGGTTTTGGCGACAATAAAAAAAAAAAACAAAAATTCAAAATTTATTTTTGCGAACTGGCCGCCAAGGGCTCTTACTTTTTTTAAACTACCGGCGATTAGACTATCATTGCCATTGCCAAGAAGAATGCGCCGGAAGAAACTTGTCAAAACAAATACATAGGTATAACCAAATGAATCAGGTATTTTACTTGTTGATTTTTTACATTTTTTTACGGTTTTACCCTTGGCGCTTTGCCCTTTACGCTTGGCGGCAAAAAATTGCAGAGTAACAAGGTCACGTGACAGCTGGTATAAAAAGAAAAACCCGAAGGCTTGCTCACCGGCTATGGGTGGTGTAGCAGTATAGCACGCATTACAGAATGATGAGGATCCGGGTTCGATTCCCGGCAATAGCTTTACTTTTCGATTTTTTCAGTTCTAATTTTCAGTGTCGTTTAGAAATTAAAATACATAGGTATACATAATTAAGTGTTACTTAAAACGACTAAAATAATTTACAAACACAAAAAAACACATATTTTCTGGAATAACCCTGTATACCCCAAAATATAACCCCAAATTAAGTACCTAATGCTAAAGTTCTAAAGATAGGTACTTATAGTTTCTACTGGTCAAGAAAAAACAAAAGAAAACTCCAATCAATGGAACTCCGCCGTCAAATAAATGAACTTAAGTGTAACGATATGTTGCTGTTGACAAAGTGACATCACAAAACACTTTCTACTTACGGAACTGCATGCAATACGCAGCGATAGGAATACCAAGATAAACATTCTCAATTAACAACGAAAACCTACTCTATGTCATGGCCGCAAGAACTTACGTCTACGCATAACCACCGTGGTATTTTACTCTGGGATTAATCTGTATTCTGCTTGTACTGCGCACGTGCGATGACGTGACTCCAATTTGAATTTGGAACAAAATTAAATTCGCGCCATATTTATGGCTTTTATAAGGAAATCGAGAGTGGCCAGGAAGGTTCTTTTCTTTTTTAAAAGGTTCTTTAAATGGGAGGAGTGCCTTTTAATTGGATCTACATTTTTATAACTTTTTTATTTGCTTTTAATATTCGGAGGTCTAATTCGATTATACTTACCGCCTGATACCTGACTCGTTGTGTCTACGAGCGAGTGGGTTTAGTTATAGTTGTCAGTCGAACCTCGGGCTACGATTTTCGAAGTTGATTTCGTGCCGTTCTTTCCGCTCACATTAACCGCCAATCATGTGGGAATGAGAGAGATGGTATAACATGAACTTCAAAAATTGAATTTGAAGTAGCCCAAGGACTACCGCTTTATAACAGGCTTTATAAGTAGGTACTTGGTCACCAAAACTCCTTTTCAAATTCTGACGATCTAGTTTTTGAGAGCACTTTGTATGGAAACACCCCTGTAATGACTGTACTTTTTGATTTAGTTGACTTGTTCTTAACCTTTTCAGTTCCGTTACCCTTAAGACCTAAGCTCACGGATTTCACCCCTCAAAGACGAGCTTATTCGTTGTTAAAGCAAGGAAATCATCCAGCCAACCAGCGCGAAAAACCGATTTTACCCCCGAGGGGGTAATTACCCCCAGGTTGGGAAACCAGGACTTAGAGGGTTGATTTTTTCACAGATTTAAGGAGTCACAGTCGTAAGTATTTGTTATTAATTTCAAATTTATACCAATACGCATTCCTGAGAATAAGGGTATTGGCAGACGGACGGACAGAAGGCAAAGCGAACCTATAAGGGTCCCAAGTTTTATTTTTTAGATACCTACGTGACCCTAAAAACTATGTAGTTAAACTAACTGTTAATATAACTGCAGAAACGTGAAGAATTAGTAAACAGTATTGTTTGCATAGAAATCGCGTGTCAAAAGTCAACATTTGATTGAAGGCAAGAAAGTTGAAGTATGACGAAGATGGGATCCACCAAACAGCGTGCGTCTCGCTCTACTGCCAAACACTGTTAGTGTGAGCGAGAGCACAATACGAGATACGAATTTAGACAAGCCTATTGGAAGGCTTGAGTGTCTATAGCGACCGCTTGAATGAGTCCCCGCCCGCGCGGTGCAGGGGTGCGGGGTGAAACGACCGCGGGGGCCGAGAGAGGTCCCTTTGTTGCCCTACCCCGCGCCCCTGTGCCGCGCGGGCGAGGACTCATTTTAGCGGTCGATCTATAGTGTTCGTTTCTAGGCAAAGTGGAGACCGGTTTAATCTACGCCTAAAGCGCCCGGTAAACGATCAAATTGTTTGTCAAACTTTACGTGTTTGTCAAACAATTTGATCGTGTACGGCTGTGTTTGAGGCGTTTGTCAAACAATCTACGTGTTTGATGCGTTTGATGAAAATCAGGATTGATGTCGAGTTTGACAAACAGGTTTGAACGTGTACGACGGTGTTTGTCAAACAAGATCTCGGTAGAAGAAGTTTGACAAACAAGTTTGTCAAGCAAGTTTGACCGTTTGCGCGTAGCGCTGTAACAAATTTGTTTGATATTTGGTTAGATCGTTTACGCTTATGTTTGATGAAAACGTGAAGTTTGACAAGCAAGTTTGTCAAACAAATTTGATCGTTTACGGGGCGCTTTAGCGTGTCTATAGTTGCGCAATCAAATAGTCAAGGATTACTTGGGGCTTCGAAGGTTTTAGTTTTTCTTATGATGAATATGATGTTTTCCGCATTGAATAAACAACTGTTTATTCAACAGGCAAGACATGCGATCAGAATTCCTCTTTTTTCAGTAGGTAACACTTGAACAGCTGTTGACAATTCCCTACCAAAATGACGTAGACAGAACCAAAGGTAACATGACCTAAAGGCAACGTTTAGCATGTGGGCGTACAGCAGGAAATACATACATACGTACATACATACATCACGTCTTTTCCCTTACGGGGTAGACAGAGCCTAAGTTAACAAAACCTTAAGGCCACGTTTAGCATGATTAAGGGCGTATATAGCTGGAAAGGGGAATCAAAATAGTGATGGGTTGCAAGCCGCATCGCATATAGCATGATTCCTAATATTTTCGCCTATTCCCTCGATGGCCTTTTACCATCTGCGCGGGAAGAGAAGCAACTGGTAAATTCTATGTTTTTGCTTCACTCCCAGACCAGCATGGAAGAAGCAGCAAAGCATAGTTGGAAAGAAGTATCGAAATAGTGATGGAGTGCTAGCTTATCGTGATTCCTATGATTTTCGCCCATACCCTCGATGGGCTTTTACCAGCGCGGGAAGAGAAGCAACTGGTACATTCTGTTATTTCTTTGCGCAGACCAGCATCGGATAGCTGTGAGTCATTTAATTACCAGTCGGGCCTGCGCGTCATCGCGGCGCGGGCGCAGGTCGATGGTTTGGAAGCCGTCGTCGCCGGCGTCGAACGCCTTGTTGACCACGCCCGCGTCCGCCATCTTTAATCTGAAACAAATGCAACACTCTTTACTCTGAACTCAAAGAATTCAAGGCCAAACTATAAGTAGGTACATAAACCAAATTAATTATAATTAATTAATTGTCCAATTAGGCCAAATCGCCATTTTTATCCGTTTAATAGTATTTTCCAACATTAGCGCGAACAATGAGAAAGACAATAATTCTAAAAGCCGTTTGAATCTGCCAACAAGGGAAAAAAAAATATTTTATACTTTTTCCTTTTACTGTATTATTGATAATATGGAATAAATTGAAATAAGCGGCTTTTATGAGTTGTCTTGTCAATATTCGTCATAGTTCAATAATTTACCGCGTTCGTTTAATTATGCACATAATAATTATAAAAAAAAACAAATAACACAAAGAAAAATCTTCCATTCAGTGGCGTAACTATAGGGTGGCAGGGGTGGCAAAATGCCAGGGGCCAGCTCTACGGGGCCCCGAACTGGCTTGGTTTAGAGCACAGAAGGGACGCTGATGCACTTCTTTATATTGAGGAAGGAGCCCCATCTGACGAATTTGCCACGGGCCCCAGACGTTATACTCATACTCATACTCATTTATTCGTAATACTTATAGTTATTACATGTCATTTTTAATTTATAGTTAGGTACGCCACTGCTTCCATTATACCTAAGGTCATGTCAATACTGTCATTGACGTATGACGATGATGATGATGATGTTGAGCATTGTAGTAGAATTTGAAATTTAAATTATTACTTCCATGATGAATAGCCCACTGCAATAGCCAAATCAATCGTTTGGCTTGACTTGTCTTGGTTTAATTGGTTTAATGCGATTTGAACTGATCGAGTGTTGCCATACATACTTCCGTATATTTTTCAGCTTGTTTGTATAGTGTTTTCCACTGGCGTTCGTGTCGCCACAGTGTATGTGTATTTTATATGTTTAGTTTTATAATTTTATCTGGGTCCTACTGAAAAACAGCGTTGCGGCTTGCCGCCACATTATGCTGAGTGGGGCCCATTTTACACCATATCGGTACTATTCCTAAGGATATTGTATTTCTTCCTATTATATATCTACGTGTATCGAATGTGTGTAAATAAATATTTCTCTCTCTCTCTCTCTCTCTCTCTCTCATGAAGATCTCACTACTCGTAACGGCAAACAGAAGAAATGCTGTCACGAAGCTATAACTCTTGAAATAAGAATACGTTTTTGTTTTGTTAAAAAAAAAAAATTCTTGCTTCACTATGCTGGGGCCTTAGTTCAGGTTTTAGCTGTCATCTTTAGTATGGATCTGACAGCGAGCGAACCTAAGCTGAATCGGAATTGAATCGCATTAAGACGTCATGGTAACCCCCCCCCCCCCCCCCCCCTCCCCAAAGGAGCCGGAATTAAATGAACAAACTGTTCAGATTATCAATGGATAGTAATGTCTTGTATAAGAATGAAATTACATAAACTAAACTCAATAAAGACATGCGTACGCATTGTGCGTGTATTCATAACATGTAACAATGGAGAAACGCATTGACAATCGACTGGTCTAGATATTTCGAAACGTCAATCGTCTGCGAACCAGGAATTAACCTGTAGAGTGGAAATATCATACGATCTGTTTGAAAGTTTATCCAAACGCAAAACAATGCAAAAAACGCTTTAAAAATAAAACTGAAAGGAATTTTTGCTGAGCTCTTTGTACCACACAATTTTTTTCACTTATAAACGTGTTTTAAGAATATTTTCTTTCTTAGTTACCTTTAGTAATAAACACATGGAGTTATTCCAGGATATTTTTTTCCAGCAAAATCTACATTCCAGTTCGTCACTATTTTCATATAGGTATGTTTAAGCGCGTTCATGTAAAGCTATACAAAACTAAAGGTAATAAAAATACTTCATCTAGTGGACAACAGACGGCGCTAGTGGTATCTCATTTTGAGATGAAATTTAGTATTTTTTTGTAAAAAATAGTTTATTGTTCTCAGTAAGAAAAACTAGCTATTGCTTTTTTTTGCTTTTTTTATTTTACAATTATTTATTTTATCTCAATTGCTTATATTTTGAACCATAATGCACTTCATACTTTATGTGATTTATCACGTACCCTAAAACAAATGCATAATATTGACCTACGCTGGCACTCCTTGGCTTTAGTCACCGATCGATCGGTCACGCGACAGTGCGCACCCATAATGTTGCGGACGCGCACACCTTGCGCAACACCAACACGTCCGATTACAACAGGGTTCATGTATTGATGTATTGATGCCTTTTCCTGTGGATATGCAGTGTAGTTATTAAGGTTCCTTTAACAAAGGGACCCTAGAGTTCCATCAAGAAAAGTACGTGGTTTCCCGTAGTCTTTTGCTTGATTTTAACAAAAGCAAATTATATTATGTTTGTTCCAGTCCATCTCACAATTAGGTAGTCTTAAAATATTCTTGACTTAGTATATCTTGCCGTACGCCGGATGAGTTATGAGCCAAGACAACCACTAATTGGGAGTCCCACTAACTCAAAGCAGACCGGCAGACCTAGACGGCGATGGCGGGACGAGTTGGACACCTTGAAAGACTGGGCACGTGCCGCAGCAGACCGGGAGCAGTAGAAGCGTTGGGGGGGAGGCCTTTGCTCAGCAGTAGGGACACAACAGGCTCATAATAATAACAGTATATCTTGCGTCTCATGCCACAAAGAAGAAAATACGTCCGTATAATCGCAGATATCGACATCTACATAAATCTAAAAGAAAATAGTTTGACCCCTACTCCGGCAAGCATTATAGGGAGTCAGGGGTTTTATGTCGTTGGTCCTGTGTTGACCAGTTGACCAGACACATGATTCCTTATAAAACCTAGGAGAGAACTGGTCAACTCGTGATTGCAAGTCAAGCTTCGCAATCACTTCGCTGGTGAGTTTCTTTCAGAGTATCACTCCCAGACCCAAGTGGCCAAGGAGCGGTTCGTTGCCAGCGTCTGTGTTCCCTGAACGCTGGCCGTCTTCAAATCAAAGGTGATGCTTATATAGCTTGGCAAGCGTCCATCTTAGATCACATTTGCGGACCATCTGGCGAGATTTCGGTCCAACGCGTGCCTAGTAAAAACAAACAGATTTCTACCATGGTGACTATTTCGACTCCTAGCCAGTCCTACACTCGCGCGCCTGAAGATGGCTTATGTAGCCGATCTTAGCGGTGAAACGTCGCGCACAATGAAGGCACGTGAGCACACTGTTGACATAATGCTAGCGAATGGCAACAGGCTGACGAGTTTATAATTAATCGCGTTTAGCGTCGAGGTCAACTAAACGCTCCGCGGAATCGCAAACCTGGTCCTGCACCAACCTACGCTATCCAGGACGCTGAGTTGCCAAACCTTGCCAATAGAGGGGCGATGTCGCATCTTTTCATGTAGCGTTTCTGAACATCCTTGTATCTGAAGAGTTGCCCGCTGTTTTCGCTTGTCCTCCTCAAGTTTAGAGTAAAGGACGCGTTTCGCTAAGGTCTTCTCCGCCATACACGTGGCGATACGTGACTTGGCCGCACCACCGAAGCTTTCGTCGCATCAGCGTGACGAGAGCGCGTGGGAGGTACAGCCCCTCTTTTTCTTAGTGTTCGTTCTAGAAATAAGCGTGCTACACTCTTGTGCGCCCTCGTGCTAGCTGGGCAGATAAGCCTCGAAAGAACAGCGTGACACGAATTCGGAACGTTATCAAAGCAAATAATGCTAGTTTAGTTTCACTATCTAGACGATAGTGTGGCGCAAGTAATTGTTAATGCACTAATTATTGGACAGTGTTTACATCGCAATCGCAGCATGCACATTTGTAACAGTTCTCGCGTAATTCAATCCTTTTCAAAAGAGTAGAGAAGATCTTTATACAAATAGGAAGGTTCAGCAAGTGGGTCGCCCGGCAAATTCCACCAATTTGACAAAGGTCGGCGATATGTGACAATTGGGAATGGATGATTATTTTGAAAGAGCTTGGTGATTTTTCTATTGATAGGAATAACCATCCTTAGCTACGGAAAAAAGTTTCAGATTTTTCCGTCGAGCCATAAAAGCCGAGCATAAAAATAAAAACATTTTACTCAGTCACTCGGCGGGGTCTATACGGCAGTAAGCAGTACGCCAATGACATATCAAATAAAAAAAAAAATGCTGCTTGAATCTGTGGTACACGATGGCATTTGTAGCTAAAAGAAGCAACGGCTAAGTGGCGCCGTCTGTAGATTGTTCGTGTTACTAACCAAACATGGGGAATTTCAATAAAAATGACTTAGACTACAGGCCCACGTACAAAAAACGCGTAGTCAATATGAGCCCAACCGGCGTAGATTCTGGTCTGGTAAACAGAATTGTCACTTGTCACCGAAAATTGACCATTTGGTGAAAGGAATAAGCAAGTCTTACTAATAACATAGGTAGTTAGATTTAAAAAAGGGAATTAAAACAAATTAAACTATTAAATTTGAAATGAATTAAAAACTAAACTAAAACTAATCTTGAAATAAAATAATTAAAAAAGGAGCGGCCCCCGTGGCATAGTTCCGCAGACGCTGGCAGCATTCCCCCTTTGGACACTAATACGCTGTCCAAGGAAGCTGCCAGCTCTGCGGTATAGATGCTGGCGGGAAAAATTCCGAATCATTCCCGTTGAATACTTCGGAAGTATTCGGAAATATTCCGAAGCTTTGGGAATATTTCAACTGTCAAAAAAAACCAGGAAAATCGACCTTACTACCTATTTCGCGCTTGGAAGTTGTAAAATAGATTATTTTAGTTATGTTGTGACTCGTATCACTCGTAAGCGTGTGTGGCTCAGACTAAAAGCAATATTTCCCAATTGGGTACTTTTCTAGTCTTCACGTTTTGCGCGCTCATAACATATCTGTTTACTAAAACATCATTGGTTCCAAAATAGCATTCGATTTCGAAATAAGTAGGTAACGACCTAAAAACAAAAGAATTAAAATCCTGTTAATCGCAGGCTAACATAATTATCTACCTATAAAAATATCAACATATACTTAATCAATTCCATTTATAATAAAATAAACATTTATATTTTATTTACGTATGTGCCACTGAACAATAATTAACTCACCCACCACACCACAAACAAACAAGTTTATTCCCATTGAATTATTCAGGCGAAATATTCCGCGGAAACATTCGATTGCGGGGTACGAATCTTTCTCGCGGGGCGAGGGAAAACTTCTCCGGGGAGCATCTCCCGTCTTACCGCACCCCGCACCGCCATTGCCTGCACGCACGACTCGAGGAGCGCAGCCATAGAGCAAAAACAAAGAGGAGGTGTGGTAATAAGATTTCCCTATGAAAGATCGCGTGACATTTTGCGGGGTGAGGGGTTGTGGAACTCCGCCCACTTTTCAATTTTCCATCCGTCGGTTAGTAGCAAAACCACTCGCCTGCCTAGTTCAGCTATCTCACACTAGATGTCAATTAGTGTAAAAGTAATGGGACGTACTCAGAACTTTGAGTTTCAAAAAGTTTGTGTAATAAATGAATAAAATAAGGGTAACCATTTTTACTGATTTAGATGCATATTGTACTTCTGTAAAATAATAGACAAATTATTATAACGAACATAATTTTATTTACAAAATTCAATTAAGCGAAAATAAAGGCATATTATTCAAATTAGTTGCTTGAAATAGTCCATTTTATCAAATAAAGGTGTTTAAAGCACAGCTTAAAAAAAATGAACAATGCCAATTATGTTAATATGGATAAAATGTTTATTTAATATTCTAAGCTCTTTCAATTGGCATTGTTCATTTTTTTTAGTATGCTCCAATTCGAAAACCATTTCGAGGAAAACCATCAATTATCCGATTTATCTTGTCCGATTTCAAAAATACTTTATGATTGCAGATATTTTTGTAAAAGTACTTTGGACCTTTGTTTGACCGAACGACCGGGTTTTTAGACAGAATCCAGCATCGAATGTTTGCCACATGAAATGAAAAAAAAAAGTTTGGCTACGGCTACTGTCAAGTGTCACTGTCAAATCTACAAAACCATAGACAAAGCCGGTTTTTTTATAGCCAGCCGAACGAAGGCGATTGGGATTCTGTCTAAATTCACGAATTATCAAACAGCGAAAAAATATTTATTATTAATTAACAAAGCTACGTAAAAGCATAATATTCAAATTAGTTGCTTGAAATAGTCCATTTTATCAAATAAAGGTGTTAAAAGCACAGCTTAAAAAAAATGAACAATGCCAATTCATGAACAGTCACGGAGAATAATATGTATACAACTCAGAACTTTGTTACTTCAAAATATTTGCTATTAAAATGTATTGTTATTTCATTACTGACCATAGTCGTGCGTTATTCGGTAAAATTATTTGATTCTAATTACGGCTCTGGATATTTTTGACGTTGAAAATAGTTGTTCTAATTGACGATAGATGGCGGCCGGTTCACAATATACTTATAAAACTACTAAAGTACTGTTTTGGCGACTAAAAAGTATTTAGGACTAAATGTATACTTTAGTTTTCAGTATACACGTATGATTATTACAATATACTAATGCGGAACTTTACGTACTTATATTTTTAATTCACAAAAGTTACGCCATCTAGTGTCGAGAAGTATAATTTATACTTGAAAGCCGAAAATTTTCTAGAACTATTTTAATAATTACGTATAAAATTACTTACAAATGAAATGTGATACCATTCATAGCATCAAAACGTCTGTCTGAATAACTTTAACACGATAAAACACAACACTTTCATCCTTTTCTTCTTAAAACCGCGAAAACACACCGATAATGCGAGTCTCGATACATGTGCACCTGACGAACGCTGACAACATACTGACTAAGCCCCGCCCACAATGATGACGTCAGGACCTAGTTGAAAATCACAGTGCACAGTTGCTTAGGCCAGCTCCTCTTTGTTTTTGCTCTGTGAGCGCAGCGGCGGCGACGATCGACGATCGATGCAAAATACGATTTTTCAGCAAAAAAAAAATCTTAATTAAATTCATTTTGAATAATTCTGATTTAAAGAAACTTTCCCAGAAGTATTCCGGAATAATTCAGAATTTTTCAGAAGTTTTGCAACTGTACTCTGCGGTCACCCGTAGCGTCTATTAGCCTCTTCGAAATATCTTTGACATTAGTTTTAGTTTAGTTTTTAATTTAGTAGTTTAATTTGTTTTCATTCCATTTTGTATCCTGTTAGATTTATATTCAACGCGTATATCAACCTTTTTTTTAATTAACGGGCAGCCTTGTTTGCCTTTTAGGGCAAGAAACGCAAAGCAGGTTATAATATCATGCATGGCGAAATGTCCAGTTGATGGAATGCATTTATTCATGAGCTTTGCGAACTGCAGTAACAGGGCATCAAGCCAAACGCGGTATGTGGTCCAAGGGCATTCAGGCTGTCTTATAGCGAAATAATTAATACATACATACATAGACGACCGGATAGCCTAGTGGTTAGTGACCCTGGCTATGAAGCTAGAGGTCCTGGGTTCGAATCCCAGTAGGGGCAGACAGTTTGTATGACGAATACGAATGTTTGTTTTATGTATTTATCTATATATAAGTATGTTTTTATCCGTTGCCTGGTACCCATAGTACAAACTTTGCTTAGTTTGGGGCTGGGTTAATAGGTGTAATTTGTCCCAAGATATTTGTTTGTTTATTTATATATCACGTCTTTATTTCTTACGAGGTGGAGAGAGCCTAAGGTAACAAAGTTTTAAGGCCACGTTTAGCATGATTAAGGGCGTATAGGTGGAAAGGGAAATCAAAATAGTGATGGGTTGCTAACCGCATCGCCTATAACATGATTCCTAAGACTTTCGCCCATTCCTTTGAGAGGCTTTTACCATCTGCGCGGGAAGAGAAGCAACTGGTAAATTCTATTTTCTTTGCTCCCAGACCAGCAAGGAAGAATTATTAGTTTTAATTTTTGTAATCCCTCTACACCCAAAGCTGAGCCAGCGTCCGATTCACGTTTTGCGAAGACACTGATGATTTATTTTTCATGTCTGTGTTTTTGTTTGTTTTCTATAAAGTTGTGTGTATGCTCTTGTATTTGTGTGTCTTGCAAAAAGGAATAAATGTCTCCTTTCTTTTCTTTCTTCTTTCTTTAAGTTTGTTTAATATCATGATATGTCTAAATACAAATGATTGAAGTCATAGACTACAAGCCCGTGGAAAAAAAAAGTGAAATGAACCAGCCTGAATGAAGCTTAGAAGGCTGTTACTATATCATAAAATAACTCTGAGCGCTATGCCGTCATTTCTGAGCGGTACATTTATGGAATTTCTCAGGTACAAGTGAGGAATTACGACTAATTATTAATTTACGGCGTTTTTATAGCTTATACATGATTAAAAATAAAAGTCGAAAAACCTAGTGCCGCTTTAAAGTGGTGGTGCCGGAAGTAAGTGCAATGTTTTTTTTCCCAATGTATGAGAAAAAACCTGTACCGCTCAGAAATGACGGCATAGCGCTCAGAGTTATTTTATGATATAGTAACAGCCTTCTAAGCTTCATTCAGGCGGGTTCATTTCACATGTTTTTTTTCCATGTTCTTGTAGTCTACCAACAAAGTTTTGAAGACAGTCTCAACCAGTCACAACATTCAAATTAAAGTTCGATACGATTTTAACCTTGCCATTAACTTAATCACACTGTCAGATAATTTAATCGTCGGGACAACCTAATAACCATAAAATAAAAATTTGAAAAACCCCCACGCAAAAATTGCTCGACCAGTTTTTACCGATCATGGCTAAAAAAAAACTATCGCAAAGATTTGGCTTTGGAGTAGGGTTGCCAATCGTACTATAATATATAGTATTGTACTATATATGTGACGACCGGATGGCCCAGTGGTTAGAGAACCTGACTATGAAGCTTGAGCTCCCGGGTTCGATCCCCGGTCGGGGCAGATATTTGTATGAAAAATAACGAATGTTTGTTCTCGAGTCTTGGATGTTTAATATGTATTTAAGTATGTATTTATCTATATAAGTATGTTTATCCGTTGTCTAGTGCCCATATTACAAGCTTTGCTTAGTTTGAGGCTAGGTCATTTGGTGTCAATTGTCCCAAGATATTATATTATTATTATATTTCGGGTGTGCGTAAGCGCACTATACAGGGTGTCTCATTGAAATCGGTCAGTATGGGAAAGTCTGAAACTATAAGGCATACGACGATCTGTTCTTAGGAACCATGTCATCGATTTTAATAACAAGAAAAACTGCATTCATACATTTAACAAAAAACCTGTACAGCTCGAGAATCGAACCCGGTTGTTTTGAAAAAAAATAAACTTACACTATTTCTATTTAAATATCGATTGTGTAGGTCTTAAGCAGTAAATGGCTCTATGAAACATGATGTCTAAAATGAATAAAATGCATTGTTTTCACATACCTACTTTAGTTTATTTTAGTAGGTGTTCGTTGTGACCTAAAACCCTCGGGCTTTTTTCTTGCCATGAAACCCTGGGGCGGTAAGTAACGACAAATGACACTAACGACGCTCGATCGCACTTAATATTTGTTCTTCTTCTTCTTCTTTTCTAATATGGCCCCATCGAACCATGCGATGATTTCGCCAATGTCAAGGTAATAAATACAGTATTCAAAAATCTTGTGACAAAAATGTCGGCAACGTTGTACGGTAGAACATGGTCATAAGACCCCCCCCCTCCCCCCTGTCGGGCTCTTAGCCAACGGATAATGATATCCCTCGGAGACCGCCAGGAAATCATTAACCGGTGCCCAGGGTGCACCGGAACAAGCACTGCACTTCCCCTCGTACGGATCGAAAAACGAACCGCAGCTCTTGATCACACGCGGAGGTAACCCGACTCGCACCCCTCTTAATATTTGTTACGTTTGTCTTTTTTTTCCCGCTCTTTTTTCTATTGCGCGATTTGCGCGCATTGCGCATTCTGCGCATCAATGGCTGCCGGCTAGTTTTTTTTTAAACTTGCAGACACGGAGGTCGCTACCAATTAATTGTCGACTTTTATTTCAAGCTAAAAAAAACCTAATTCTCGTTGTATACGCTTGCATAGCGTAAATGTTTTTTTCAAAAAAGATTATTTAGCCTTTTACAATTAAAAAGGAACTATTTGTATAGATGATTATATAAAACATAGACTACATGGCTGTATACGTATTTCAATTGCTCTATGTACCTCACTTGGATTAGCTATGAAGGCTTGTTTTTTTTTCAAATTACTTTCAACCCGCTATCCAAATAATCAATGACAATACAGAGTATGAGAAATGAAAACATGTTTTTTACATACATACATACCGTCACGCCTCTTTCCCACAGGGGTAGGCAGAGACTACTTTGTTCCACTTGCTACGATCCTGACATACTTCTTTCGCTTCATCCACATTCATCAATCTCTTCATACATGCTCGTCGGTTTCAGGTACTCCTGACCTGACCTTTTTCCAAAACGTCTCCTATTTGGTCTCGGAACGTCCGTCTAGGCCTCCCCCTATAGATCTGTTTAGTAAGTCTACTTTCATCCAGCCGCTCTACGTGACCAAACCAACTAAGCATACTTTTTTCTATCCTAGTCACTAATCCTCTTTCACACCAGCACGTTCCCTTATCACACTATTCCTTATTCTATCTTTCAGTGATACACCTATAAACATGCTTTTTCCGCGCATTTATACACTGGCAAAGGAACCCTGTGCAAAAGCCGACTCTCACTCGCCGATTCTTTCCGCGCAGTGCTCTAGAGACTAGAATGTGCGTAGACCAAGAACACCGGTGGCGTAACTATAGGGTGGCAGGGGTGGCAAAATGCCAGGGGGCCCTAGCTCTACGGGGCCCCGAACTGGCTTGGTTTAGAGCACAGAAGGGACGCTGATGCACTTCTTTATATGCAAGGAGCCCCATCTGACGAATTTGCCACGGGCCCCAGACGTTATAGTTACGCCACTGAAGAACTACGACCACAGAGCCTCTCACTGAGATCCTCAATTAAAACCCGTTCCACTAATAGCAAATAAGCAGGTAGAAATAATGGTTGCGGTCATGACTACGCAAGTCTCATTCTTACTTAATGATATTTCTTAGGCAATCAAGTTATAGAACGGCGAGAAGTTTAGGTATTTTTTTTTGCTACGTGTATTTATGTAATCGAAACTATAAAAGTATAATTTAGATACGTTATCGGTTTATTTTATACATTGTGCAGTTGCTTCCATGCTGGTCTGGGAGCGAAGAAATAAAATAGAATGTACCAGTTGCTTCTCCCGCGCAGATGGTCCATCGAGGGAATGAGCGAAAATCTTAGGAATCATGTTATAGGCGATGTGGCTAGCAACCCATCACTATTTTGATTCCACTTTCCACCTCTACGCCCTCAGTGTCTTGCTAAATGTGGCCTGTAGGTCTTGTTACCTTAGGCTCTGTCTACCCCGTAAGGGATAAAGATTTTTGTATGTGTGTACGTATCGCCCATTGCCTCGATGGGGTTTACCATCAAGAGAAGCAACTGGTACATTCTATGTTTTTTTTGCTCCCAGACCAGCATGCAAGCAAAAGATTCAATTTAAATAAATTACGTAAAAACCCGTATAGACGCTAGTTTAGACGTTTTACCACATTCACCAATTTTAGACAAGACCAAACGAGTATAATCATTATAACTCACTTCTAACGCTTAGTTAATTCCAAAATCCATCACTTCAAAACTCACACTCTTTTAACTATAGGTACTTTGTACACCACCACATGAAAATCACAACTTCACACTTAACTTATGACAGTCTCGAGTGCGCATGAGTTGAGCGCTGCGTGCGCTCGCGCACCTGTCTCACGGCCGACTGCCGGTCAAGGACCGCTACCTGACAGGCCGGAAGGGCTGCCATGCTTGTCGGCTTGGATCATGGGATTGTGAATGTAACTAAACCAGTGGCGTAACTATAACGTCTGGGGCCCGCGGCAAATTCGTCAGGGCTCCTTCCTCAATATAAAGAAGTGCATCAGCGTCCATGCTGGTATTTCTTCCATGCTGGTCTGGGAACAAAGAAAAAACTTTGAATGTACCAGTTGCTCCAGTCCATTATGGTTGCCTGGTAGAGATCGCTCTGTAACGAAAAGGCCGCCTATTGTTACCTTGTAATATTCTGTATACCTTTTTCTGTTTTGGTTGTTATATGTGGTGTTCAATAAAGAGTTATTGTATTGTATTGTATTGCTTCTCTTCCCGCGCAGATGGTATAAGCCCATCGAGGGATTGGGTGAAAATCTTAGGGATCATGTTATATTAGGCGATGTGGCTAGCAACCCATCACTGTTTTGTTTCCCCTTTCCATCCATACGCCCACAATCATGCTAAACGTGGTCTTTAGGTCTTGTCACCTTAGGCTCTGTCTACCCCGTAAGGGATAAAGACGTGATTTATGTATGTATGTATGCATCAGCGTCTTCTGTGCTCTAAACCAAGCCAGTCCGGGGCCCTGTAGAGCGAGGGGCCCGTGGCATTTTGCCACCCCTGCCACCCTGTAGTTACGCCACTGAACTAAACAGTGGTCATCCGTGCTGGTCTGGGAGCAAAGGCAGCAAGGCTTCTGTTCCCGCGCAGATTTTAAGTCCTTCCAGGGAAAGGGTGTAAATCTTATGAATGCTACAGGCGATGCGGCTAGCAACCCATCACTAATTCGATTCTCCTTTCCAACTATACACCGTGACCTGGTCTTACTCTAGGTTTTTTAAACGGTTAAACGAGCAGACGGGTCACGTGATGGTAAATAATCACCATCGCCCAGGGACACCTGCAAGACTTGGGGAATCACAGGTGCGTTGCCGGCCCTTTCAAGAACAGGAAGGCTCGCTTTTTAAAGATCCCTAAATTGTACCGCTCCGGGAATGTTCCAGCAGGAAGTTGGTTCCAGATCTTTGTCGTACAACTCTCTACTACCTCTGTCTACTACTGGATAAATATGTGATTTATGTATGTTCCGTTTTACACATCGCTGGATCGTATGTTGGGGTGCGAGTCGGGTTACCTCCACGTGTGATTAAGAGCTGCGGTTCGTTTTTGGATCCGTCCGGGGGGAAGAGCAGTGCTTGGTCCGGTGCGCCCTGGGCAACGGCTAATGATTTCCTGGCAGTTTCTGAGGGATATCATTGACCGTTGGCTAAGAGCCCGACAGGGGGGGAGGGGGGTCTTTGACCATTACCGTACAACGTTGCCGACATTTTGTCACAAGATTTTTTAATAAAAAATTTTACATTGACATTGGCGAAGTTGTCGTCACTATAACGACTTGATACGCCACAAATAAAAGAAGAAGAAGAAGATCGTATGTTCTTCGTTAACTATGTTTATCTACGCACATATCATTAGTGCTCTAAAATGCGTTCAGAAACTGTAGAAAATGACCAGCATCATCATCATCATCAGCCTGAAGACGTCCACTGTTGAACAACTATTTCTAACATGGTGCATCCCTGGCATAGTAGCGTTGTGAATCGGATGAAAACCGGTCCAGCAAATGCGATAGCGAGAGCGTCATCGACTCGTACGTGCCGATTCTGTAAACAAATGAGGCATTAGCCTGAGTTTGCATTTTGGCAAAGGTATTACTAGCTTCTGCCCGCGACTTCGTCTGCGTAGAATTATACATAAAAACCTTACTCTTGAATCACTCTATCTACTAAAAAAAACCGCATCAAAATCCTTTGTGTAGTTTTGAAGATATAAATAAATAAATAAATATTTTGGGACAAATTACACCAATTGACCCAGCCCCAAACTAAGCAAAGCTTGTACTATGGGTACCAGGCAACGGATAAACATACTTATGTAATGTAGATAAATACATACTTAAATACAAACAACATCCATGACTCGGGCACAAACATTCGTATTCATCATACAACTGTCTGCCCCTACCGGGATTCGAACCCAGGTCCTCTAGCTTCATAGTCAGGGTCACTAACCACTAGGCTATCCGGTCGCGACAAGCATCATAATAAGCATACATAGGGACATAGGGACAGAGAAAGCGACTTTGTTTTATACTATGTAGTGATGATGATATTATTTATGATGAGTTAGACTCCGTTGCCTTGTCGAACAAAAATTGTTTTCCAGGGACAAAAATTGGTGAAAAATTGTGCTGGATTTTACACATCGCTGGATCGTTAATCGCACCCTTCGTGGAAGAAAGACGTAAGTCCTATTAAGGCTTACAGGACTTACGTCTTTCTTCCGCGAAGGGTGCGGTTTGTTCTTCGTCAACTATGTTTATCTACGCACATATCATTAGTGATCTAAAATGCGTTCACAAGCCGTGGGAAATGACCAGCATTATCGTCATCATCAGCCAAAAGGCGTCCACTATTGAACAAAGGCAATTAGCACACCGCACACACGCACGCACAAGAATTCTTTCGGATTATTATGTTAGTCCCTTATTGTTATAACTGTCTCTAGTCTCCGCGACACAGGCCCTGAGTCTAGTGCGGAGGCTGCCGAACAAACATGTTCTAACCTTTTGCATATTATAAATAAAGACTTTTTTTACTTACTATTTGAAATACGAGTAGCTTAGAAGACACTACAGCTCTCATTAATCTTGTGAACTAGTCAAAACTTTGACAAGAGCTATTGTTTTGAAGATATAAGCTGATTACCACTTTCGAGTGGTATTTTCACATATATGTGAAAGACATATCAACGAATAGGTATAACGTCTATGTGGGCACTATAAGCTGGCTGAGGCTCTATGCAGTGGCGTAACTATAGGGTGGCAGAGGTGGCAAAATGCCAGGGGCCCCTAGTTCTAGGGGGACCCGAACTGGCTTGGTTTAGAGCACAGAAGGGACGCTGATGTACTTCTTTATATTGAGGAAGGAGCCCCATCTGACGAATTTGCCACGGGCCCCAGACGTTATAGTTACACCACTGGCTCTATGGTTATGGATATGGTTATTGTAAGTAATTAATTGCTTTATTATGAAAGTAGATATTAGTAATGTAGTAAATAAAATAAATAAATAATATTTCTTATTACGCCTCAGCGTAATGCTGAGCCAGCGACCGTTTCACTTTAGCGAAGACACACACAACGCTCATGATCTATTTTTATTGTCTTGATTATTTTCTATAAAATTGTGTATATTCTCTTTTATTTGTGTGTCTTGCAAAAAGGAATAAATGTCTTCTTTCTTTCTTTCTTTCTTTCTTTCTTTCTTTATTCTTATTCTTGGTAGTTTTTCATAGTTAATGTTTTTGTAAAAGCTTTGTGAGCGTTTCTACTATGTTGACATAGATTAAGTAAGTAGTGAATAACTGTTATTGGCTTTATATAATGTAACCGATTATGTTTCCCTGTATTATGTCGACGGTCCCTATTAAAAAAGTCGGATGTGCAAAACTGCTACTTTTCAGGAGAAGCAATCGAAGATTTTTGAACAACATTTTTGTGTACAAAATTGTCAATTCTTGGAATTTTACTATGAAATTTGGCATGAGTTAATATTTTTATTGTACTGTGAGGTATGTATATAAACATTTATCAACCTCCTTTTAGAACATGCTTAAAAGCGACTTGACACTATTTTAACTGGAACTACATCAACGAGATTTGTCGGAAGTGTCACATACAACAATTTTGATCGGACTTGGTAAAGTAAAATTTGTCGGATGTGTCACTAACGACATTATTAAATGAACATCGTCGAGAACTTTTTGTCGTAACAGTAACATATGACATTTATATTCGGATATAATATATGTTTTAATGATAGATCCGACACACTTGAATGACTTTTTTGGTGTAAATCGAACATTAATCTTAATTTTACTGTTTTTATTTAGAGTTAACTTTACCTCATTTATCCCAAAATACAAAATAGGTAGAAAATTGCTTAGGTACAGGCGTATCAAAAAAAAATCTTATCCAAAACTTAAAAGCTCTCTTCTTAAACAAATAAAAACACCGTTTAAAAATAAAAAGTCGACAAAGAACTTAAGGTAATAAGTACGTTTTTTCCTTTATAAATCTCAATTTTTGCACAGCAATACAAGATTTCAACAGTATAATGTAACGTTACAAAAATATCATAATTTAGTCACAGCCATAAATCAGTCTAATAATTATATTTTTCTAAAGTTAATCAACATTTAGGCTTAATAATACAGTAACAATATAATATGTATTAATAATATAGTAATTAACAGAAAACAATCGTAAAAATCCTCACTAGAAATAATAAAATTAGGTTAGACATACCGTCACGCCTCTTTCCCACAGGGGTAGGCCGAGACTACTTTGTTCCACTTGCTACGATCCTGACATACTTCTTTCGCTTCATCCACACTCATCAATCTCTTCATACATGCTCGTCGGTTTCGCGTACTCCTGACCTGACCTTTTTCCAAAACGTCTCCTATTTGGTATCGGAACGTCCGCCTAGGCCTTCCCCTCCCAACGTAACCATTCACACTCCCCTAGATAGATCTGTTTAGTTAGTCTACTTTCATTCATCCTCTCTACGTGACCAAACCAACTAAGCATACTTATTTCTATCCTAGCCGCTATATCCTCTTTCACACCAGCACGTTCCCTTATCACACTATTTCTTATTCTATCTTTCAGTGATACACCTTTCATACTTCTTAACACTCTCATTTCTACTGCATTTATTCTACCTTCATGCTTCTTTGGCCATACCCAAGTTTCGCTGCCGTACATTAATGTTGGAACAAGCACCCCTCTGTGGGCAGCCAGTCGCGCCTTCTTCGACACCTTCTCACTGCTCACAAAGGTGCGCAGCGCCCCATTCACCATGTTTCCTGCATTCACTGTTCTTTCAATATCACTTTCACACTTCCCATCTTTCGTAAATGCGGAGCCCAGGTAGGTATACAAACTCTTTTACTTGTTCTACTTTCTTACCCGCAATCACAATTTCACATTCTGTCAGTTAGGAGTTAGATTAGTTAGGTAGCTACAAATGCCCGAAGGGCAAACCGCATAGAAATAGGAGCCCCGTGAAAGCGGGGTTCATTCGAACTTATGGTGAAGTATAATTCGTCATTTTTGTGACAGTGGGACCACGAGTCCATAGGGGGTATTAGACGCCTTCAAATGTATCCTAAATCCTCCTAATGATTTCATAAATTGTATTAATTACGCTGCTTTAGAAATGTCAAATTCAAATAATTTTTCGGCGCGTCCTACCTACCTACTTGTTTATATGTGTGAAGGCGGTGCCTCAGCCCAAATAGTTCCAAGGTCAAAAGGTACTATTAGGCAGATAGACTAGGTCCACTTCTGCCACGCATGCCACACATAAACATAACGATGTTACGATGAGAGCGTGTTTGATGGTGCGGGCTGAGACACCGACTTCAAACAATTATAAGTAAACTTAATACCTAGATAGAACTCAGAACCTGTGCAAACAAAAAGTATGCCTAATATTTTCGGATTATGACAGTGTTTGGAATATACCGGTGTTCTTCGATATTAATGATCTCACTAATTTGACTCGTAAACACTTTCAAAGTGAGAAACATGTAGGGACGAAGTTGTATTTTATTATAATGAATTTTGATGCAACAGTAAATTAGTCGCTGTGCTAGCAGGCCTCCAACCAGGTGGACCGACGACATCGTGAAAGTTGCGGAAAACCGGTGGTTGCAGGTGGCGAGTTGCCTTTCATTATGGTGTTCTAAGGGGGAGGCCTCTGTTCAACAGTGGACGTCTTCAGGTTGATGATGATGATGAAGAGGTGTTTTTTTGGTAGGGTCGGATTGTCCAGTGTATATTTTCACCCTCTGCCACTTCTACTTTATTTGACACATTCAGCAGAAATGTTCATGTTATCGAACGTGATGTCGCTGTTATAAAATTTATTTTTGTCATTAAACACATCCCCGAGTAAATCTTGAAGTTGAATTAATTCATCGTCCAAAATGTCTTGGAATAAGTGACACATTTTCCTTAAAAAAATAGATTAAAGCAAAATATTGTATGCAAAAGCAACATAAGACAGAAAAAAAAATTGGTTGAGCCCTCTTACATTGTCGGTAAATGCATTTCCTACACTTATAAATAGCACCCGTCCAATTAAGATTGTCAGATTTACCACTTAAAACAAAAAATGCCAAACAATATCCAATGAAAACAGTCGAATGTGGCACTACCGACAAAAGCAGTTAAAAATTTCCTATTAAAAATGTCTGTTATGCCACATCCGACAAAAAAACTTACGAAAAAGCTATTAAAATTGTCGGAACTACCGCAACCGACATTTATGGGTGGGCATACCCAAACTTGATTTTTTATTAAGCAAAACTTAATTTTTAAGCATATTATTAGCATATTATTATAAATCGCGAGAAGCGTACCTGGCGACCACCTCTCCGCGCAACATGGCCAGTAGTGGCAGTTCCGCGTAGTTGGCCGCCCCCCGCGCCCCGCCAACATTGTCGTTACTTTACAATCGACTTTATTAAGCGGCCATTGTACCAA
Source organism: Pandemis corylana (assembly GCA_949127965.1). Classification (NCBI taxonomy): domain Eukaryota; kingdom Metazoa; phylum Arthropoda; class Insecta; order Lepidoptera; family Tortricidae; genus Pandemis; species Pandemis corylana. The sequence continues at coordinate 1,338,919 of OX421851.1, read as the reverse complement.
CATCCGACTTTTTTAACCAAAATATCTCGGAAAATAGCCAAGATAATGATATTTTTTTAATGTAGTATTAAAGTTTATTGTTTTTTATTGACATTAACGCAATAATCCCAAAATGGCCAAAATGGAGATCCGACTCTTTTAATAGGGACCGTCGATGTGTAGGTATGTCTGTTGTTATCCTGAATAAAGAAAATAAATAAAATAATAAATAAATGTGCTTTCAAAAATCGGGCCCCTGTAGCGTGAATGTGTTTTTTAGACGACCGGATGGCCCAGTGGTTAGAGAACCTGACTATGAAGCTTGAGGTCCCGGGTTCGATCTCCGGTCGGGGCAGATTTGTATGAAAAATACGAATGTTTGTTCTCAAGTCTTGGATGTTTAATATGCATTTAAGTATGTATTTATCTATATAAGTATGTTTATCCGTTGTCTAGTGCCCATATTACAAGCTTTGCTTAGTTTGGGGCTAGGTCAATTGGTGTCAATTGGCATTGTTCATTTTTTTTAGTATGCTCCAATTCGAAAACCATTTCGAGGAAAACCATCAATTATCCGATTTATCTTGTCCGATTTCAAAAATACTTTATGATTGCAGATATTTTTGTAAAAGTACTTTGAACCTTTGTTTGACCGAACGACCGGGTTTTTAGACAGAATCCAGCATCGAATGTTTGCCACAAAAATGAAAAAAAAGTTTGGCTACGGCAACTGTCACGTGTCACTGTCAAATCTACAAAACCATAGACAAAGCCGTTTTTTTTATAGCCAGCCGAACGAAGGCGATTGGGATTCTGTCTAAATTCACGAATTATCAAACAGCGAAAAAATATTTATTATTAATTAACAAAGCTACGTAAAAGCATAATATTCAAATTAGTTGCTTGAAATAGTCCATTTTATCGAATAAAGGTGTTAAAAGCACAGCTTAAAAAAAATGGACAATGCCAATTGTCCCAAGATATTATTATTATTATTATTTATCGACATTCTTGATATCCATGTTTGATGATTTTATTTTTTGTTGGGGTGGTGTAGGAGTATAGCACGCGCTCAGAAGCACGCGTCACGGAATGACGAGGATCCGGGTTCGATTCCCGGTCATAGCTTTACTTTTCGGATTTTTCTGTGTTCTAATTGTCAGTGACATTTAGAAATTTAAAAGTTACTACTTAGGTACCTACTAAAACTTTTAACCTGAGCTTAGAGCTTTCTTGGCCCCATGATTAGCGGCGGCAAAAGCTACGTGTTCGGCATGGCCCAGATCCAGAAATGAAAGCTCCCCGTAATGGAGCGCTTTCATCAGTCTGTTTGCTCGGGACATCGCGGAATGAGCTTTTGCTGTGCTTTATGAAAAGCTTTCGGCTACCGGATTAGACGTGGGGTGGTGGGGACTGATTTTACAATAAAAAATGAATAAGTACATATAAAAAAATACTACTATAATCTATCTGTGCACAATTTCATCCAGATCAGTTTGACCGTTTTGGCGTCAAAGAGTAACAAACATCCATCCATCCATACTCACAAACTTACACGATTAATATTAAACACGATTAATAGATTAGATTAGATACATTTATTTCTACTTGTAAAATACATTATACTTTTAAGCCCGTCGAGGGATTGGGCGAAAATCTTAGAGATCATGTTATATAGGCGATGTGGCAAGCAAGCTATCACTGTTTTGATTCCCCTTTCCGTCCATACTCCCACAATCATGCTAAACGTGGTCTTTAGGTCTTGTTACCTTAGGCTCTGTCTACCCCGGGTCGTAAGGGATAAACACGTGATTTTATGTAGGTATGTATGTATTATATGTGTATGTCAAAACATAAGAAAGTCACAAAAAGATTGTCAATTGTAAATAAAATAAAAACAATAAGGTATAACATAACGTGGCCTTTAGGTCTTGTTACCTTAGGCTCTGTCTACCCCGTAAGGTATAAAGACGTGATTTATATATGTAGGTATGTATGTTTAATACTTTGACATTGGCGAAATCATCGAACCGATCGATGGGGTCGTATTATCCTAAAAATTGAATTGAATTAGAGTACAGTGAAAAAATAGGAAGTAGGATAGCAGGATGATCCGAGATTTAGGTATACGCACACACACACACACACACACAAATCACGTCTTTATCCCTTACGGGGTAGACAGAGCCTAAGTTAACAAGACCTACAGGCCACGTTTAGCAAGATTGTGAGCGTATAGGTGGAAAATGGAATCAAAATAGTGATGGGTTGTTAGCCGCACCGCCTATAACATGATTCCTATTTTCGCCCAATCCCTCGATGGGCTTTTACCATCTGCGCGGGAAGCAAAGCCACTGGTACATTCTATGTTTTTTCTTTGCTCCCAGACCAGCATGGAAGTTTGATTTAGGTATATCCACAGGTTTTTTTTTTATTTATTTAGGAAACAAACGGTTACATTTAAATATTGTAACATACAATATAAGTTCATAAAAACCAACAGTTCCATATATTATAAACAAACTTAGGAATCATGCCTACGCTAACAAAACAGTTTTACCTACATACCTATATTGTTTTTCTTGCAATATTTTTATATCTAACTAGCTTTCCGTCTAATTTCTAAATGTCTGTGAAAATCAGAACACATAGAGAAATCCGAAAAGTAAAGCTATGGCCGGGAATCGAACCCGGATCCTCGTCATTCCGTGACGCGTGCTATACCACTACACCACCCATAGCAGGTAGCTTTCCGTCCGCAGCTTCGCCCGCGATAAATTAATTTTCCCGTAGGAATAGGTATTTTCCCGCGGTAAAAAGTAGCCTATGTCACTCAGTGATAATGTAGTTTTCTAACGGCAAAAGAATTTTTAAAATCGGTCCAGTAGTTTCGGAGCCTATTTAATGCAAACAAACAAACAATCAAATTTTTCCTCTTTATAATATTAGTATAGATACTCCAAGCTGAAGACCGAAGTACTCGTAGAGTACATTAAATTTCTCGGTCCTTAGCCTCTTTTCACAACAGCAGTCACCATAGACAAATAAATACAACACGGTTGCTAGGACGACTGTTGTTATTGACAAAATTCTGACAGTGTTTATACTTTATTTACAGAACGGTGCAAAAGTTAATAATGCTATTTTAGTTGTATTTACAATGAAGTTGTTGAAGATACACATGCGGTACCATCCGCCAGGGATAATTCTGGAATACATGCAGAAGGGTGTGGTGAAGAGCAAGGAAATCGACCTATTGGATATGAACACCAAGTAAGGGATCTTTTTAGGAGTCGCGAGGGCTCCCAACGATACCTTATTAAACATACATACATACATACCGTCACGCCTCTTTCCCACAGGGGTAGGCAGAGACTACTTTCTTCCACTTGCTACGATCCTGACATATTTCTTTCGCTTCATCCACATTCATCAATCTCTTCATACATGCTCGTCGGTTTCGGGTGCTCCTGACCTGACCTTTTTCCAAAACGTCTCCTATTTGCTCTCGGAATGTCCGTTTAGGCCTTCCCCTCCCAACGTTACCATTCACACTCCCCATATAGATCTGTTTAGTTAGTCTACTTTCATCCATCCGCTCTGCATGTCCAAACCAACTAAGCATACTTTTTTCTATCCTAGTCACTATATCCTCTTTCACACCAGCACGTTCCCTTATCACACTGTTCCTTATTCTATCTTTCAGTGATACACCTTCCATACTCCTTAACGCTCTCATTTCTACTGCATTTATTCTACATTAACCCCCAAAACATAAACACTACGCTCCTACTTCTACTTTGCTACTACTTCCTCTTCCTCTTCTTTTTTTAATAATGCCCCATCGATCGGTGCGATGATTTCGCCAATGTCAAAGTAATAAATACAGTATTCAAAAATCTTGTGGCAAAAATGTCGGCAACGTTGTACTGTAGAACACGGTCAACAGACCCCCCTCCGCCCCTGTCGGGCTCTTAGCCAACGGTCAATGATATCCCTCGGAGACCGCCAGAAAATCATTACCCGATGCCCAGGGTGCACCGGACCAAGCACTGCTCTTCCCCCCGGACAGATCCACAAACGAACCGCAGCTCTTGATCACACGCGGACGTAACCCGACTCGCACCCCTGCTACTACTTTTTATCCAGGAAAATTGCATAGTCCCCTTATTTATAAACGTTCTGTAGGCTTCTGCTAACTTAGCAACCGTTTGTCTTTATCTGTGAAAGGTAAATGTCAAAGTGACAGATAAGGACAAACGATTGCTAAGTTAGCAGAAGCCTTCAGAGCGTTTATGATATGTCCTATCCCGCGGGAACTTTGCAATTTGCCAGGATAAAAAGTAGCCTATAACCTGAATGGTAATTTCCCTACAGATAAGTACAATTTGCATCAAAATCCGTTCAGCCGTTTTTACGTTATGCGCTCGCAACTATACAGACAAGCCAGCAGCCCAGCCAGCCAGACACACAGCAGCTATACAGACCAGCGCTGGCTGTAAGGCCAGCAAATGCTGAGTTGGGACCATTTTGTGACAATTTATTTTTTGTGATAACTTATTTTGTTTATATATTTTATTTGATGTTTTGTGATTGTCATAAATAAACTTTTTTCTTTCTTTCTTTCAAGCAGACAGAAATTCAAAAAACTTGAAACGTGTTCTGTTATCGATTACAGAGCCAATTTTTTTTAAATATCTTCCAAGTATGTAGTGATGATAATTACACATAAACGGATAACTCACGTATAAAAAGTCGAGTGATGCTCGACATGTTTCGGACTATTTCGTAGTCCTTCTTCCTGGAGCGCTCGCGGGTGAGTGTTCATTTCGCTGCCGCCGGGGCAAGCGCTCCAGGAAGGACTATGTACGAAATAGTCCGAAACATGTCGAGCATCACTCGACATTTCATACGTGAGTTATCCGTTTATGTGTAATTATGATTAAGTCTCACGGTAGTTTCATGTTGAAATATGTAGTGATGATTGCTCGCTTGATTTTTTTAATTTAATCTTATTATTTCAGCACCGACATCCCCTCCCTCGCAGCCCGCCTTTACGCCAAAGAGGTGCTTCTGACGGAAGAAGTGAAGGGCCAGCTGGAGCAATGCCTGATGACCCTGAAGAAGCGGGTGGAGCACGAGGGCCCGACCGGGAAGAGGTTCTACATCTACAAGACCCTGATGACGCATGTGCTGCCGCTCACCAACGTGGCGTTTGACAAGACTGGCGACAAGTAAGTTAGCGTTTAGAGTTCAGTAGGCTTATTACCTAACTCGCTCGCAATCGCCATCGTGTTCATTTTGACAGTTCATGTATGGGCTGACAATTGGCATCGGAATCAGCTAGCTGTCACATGCATACAAGAATGTGAGAATGTAATAGGTAATGAATAAAAACAGAATCATTAAAATCGCTTCGCCTAGTCGAAAGTTATAAGGTAACAAACATAAAAAAAAAATACAGACGAATTGAGAACCTCCTCCTTTTTTTGAAGTCGGTTAAAAATATGAAATGTACCTAGCCTGTCTCGTTCAAAGTTTACGTTATTATCTTTCACTATTTTGAAAAGAACTATTCCACATATAAGTCATAGTTTATGAAGGATGACTAATTTAAGTCACACATTGAACAATAGCATTCTTAATTCGTTATGCGTTTGACAGAATATCAATTATATGTGTTACGAATCGGTGAAATTCATGCAATTTAAACACAATGGATTGTTTTTCCTCACAGCATTTTTTCTTGGATATGCAGTTTTTTACATACATGTATCACGTCTTTATCCCTTACAGGGTAGACAGAGACTAAGATAACAAAACCTTAAGACCACGTTTAGCATGATTAAGGGCGTATAGGTGGAAAAGGAAATCAAAATCGTGATGGATTGCTAGCGCGTTAGGGGGCGTTCAAGTATTACGTAACGCAATTTGAGGGGGAGGGAGGGTATCGTAAAACGTTACGATGCGTTACAGGGGCGGGAGGGGGTCTTTCTTACAACAAGTTACGTAACGTTTTCTTTTTTAAATAAAAAAAATATGGAATTAAAACTGCCAAGTTAACAAACTACGCATGTATAGCGGGTTAAACATATCTTGTTTTATTTAGTATTTACCGTAAAGGCGATTAAAAGTATAACAAGGATATTATAGCGACTTTCTTGTACTCTGCGCAACATACATTTTGACACTTTTGGGTAAAAATGGTGACTTGAGTGTTACGTAACGTTTAGAGGGGGAGGGGGGGTACAGAAAACTTTACCGCGCGTTACAAGGGGGGAGGGAGGGTCAAAAATCTTCAATAATTGCGTTACGTAATACTTGAACGCTCCCTTATCTATGACATGATTCCTAAGATTTTCGCCCCTTCTCTCGGGATGAGAAGGAGCTGATACATTCTATGTTTTTTTCTTTGCTTCCAGACCAGCATGGAAGGTAAAGGAATCGTTACGTAGATATAGTTAAATCGATGTCGTCGGTAGCCTCGATTTCTTTTCCTCTCGGTGCTGTCACGTATTCTCACGGTTTCTACGATTTCTAGGCTATTTATTCCATCTCAGACCTTATGCATGCTGTGGTCGTGTCCAGGTCATTAACCCGACAGCCTATTGGTTCGATTATGAGTTGATGATTGTCGCTTGCCTACGACTTAGCCACTACCCATTATTACAAGGCTAAAGGTAGTGAAGCACTAGGCGGGATATCAGGGTATCTATCTTTTTAATAAATTGCCAGTTCAAATGAAGATGATCTCGAGTAGTCATCATCATCATCATCTCAGCCATTACAAGTCCACTGCTGGACATAGGCCTCTCCTTTAGACCTCCAATAAGACCGGTTGGAAGCGGCTTGCATCCAGCGCGATCCTCCGATCTTAATGAGGTCATCGGTCCACCTTGTGGGTGGACGTCCCACGCTTCGCTTGCCGGTGCGTGGTCTCCACTCGAGGACCTTTCGACCCCATCGGTCATCCGTCCTCCGTGCTATGTGCCCTGCCCACTGCCATTTCAACTTGCTAATCCGCTGGGCTATGTCGCGGTAACCTTGGTTCTTCTATGGATCTCCTCATTTCTGATTCGATCTCGCAGAGTAGTAGCCTGTTTTAAAATAAGCTTGAGGGTTTTTTGCTGGAGAGGTGTTTTTACTCTATTGAGGAATATTTGTCATGATATACAAGAACTGCTGGACGTGTGTTATATTACTAATGATTATTGTATATATAGATATTACTATGGGATAAGCATGTGACATTCAATTAGCAATAGGTTGTTATAATATGAATGATTTATTGACATGGTGTAAAATTTTAATTTATTTCGTTTTTTAGTTGCTAAATATTGTGAATCTTGTTTTCAATTTAATTGTCTATAAATGCATGTATTTTCAAACGCAATGTTTATTGTTTTTCGAATAAATAACTAACTAACTAAAAACAATGAGGGCGTGATTTCATACATACCATCTATCAGCATGAAGAGATTGATGAATGTGGATGAAGCGAAAGAAGTATGTCAGGATCGTAGCAAGTGGAACAAAGTAGTCTCTCTACCCCTATGGGAAAGAGGCATCACTGTATGTACCTATGTATGTTTGGCAACGCTAAGGCCTATGGCTTCAAATAAATAATTGACCCGTCGTATCATGCCTGTAACATGTGCATGTTGTTGTTCAGGTGCCTGTCGGGCAGCTACGACCGGACCTGCAAGGTGTGGGACGTGGAGTCAGGCAAGGAGCTGAAGACCCTCGAGGGCCACCAGAATGTGGTGTATTCGGTCGCGTTCAATTTCCCTTCCTGGTGAGTTATCCCTGTCACATTGCACTATGACTTCAGCTAACATAGATTTGGTTCGACGGCGCCGATTTCGGTCTTTTTATGGGTACGTTATCAAATACATAGATTGAAATGCATAATGGTTCAAAATATAGAATGCTATTTTTTCAGAAAATGGGAAATTAATAGGTTGATTGAAAATAAACCTAACCCAACCTCAAACAATCTATTGATACCTATATATTTTGAACAATTATATATTTTAACCCGTTATACATTTTAAACTTTTTAAATTCTGATCCGTACCCCTTTTTATATAGTATCCAGAAGGCTTACCTTATTCTTAAAGTAGTTCTCAGCTTCTGCGTGTTGACGACAGCACAGTTATTTTTAACCGACTTCAAAAAAAGGAGGAGGTTTTATTCAAATTATTGTTCATGAGAACTCCTTAACTACACATGGACCCTTCTTTATGACTTCGCGGTAGCAAAAGGGTAAGAATATTGTAGACAGCGTTGCCAGTTCTTTTTTGCCAAGTCGGGCTTTATAAGTTTTTGAGTAAAATAAGCGGAATTATTCCGTCGAAAACGAGGCATAGAAAAAAAACGTATATAATCGGAAGTTTTTAAATATTTATCTTTTTGTTTGATTTTTAAATGACGTATAAAATTATATTTCACATCACATTTACCCTATCGTTAGGTAGCTGAGTCTTCTTAGTGGAGTTATCCCCAAAAAGCGGGACTGAGCCTGTTCCACGCGGGACATTTTGAATTTGTTTTTAAAATCGGGACGTCCGCCAAAATCGGGATGTCTGTGGACTACACTACTGTCAACTAGCTGGTCTTCTAGTTCGTTTTGTATTTTTCTTCGTTCTTACAGCAACCGCGTCATCACGGGCTCCTTCGACAAATCGGCCAGGATCTGGGACCCAGAGACTGGAGAGTGCCTGGCGACTCTCTGGGGTCATGGCGGCGAAGTGGTGGCAGCCCAGTTTAGTGCGAAGGGCGAACTTGCAGCCACAGGCTCTATGGATCATACGGCGAAGCTGTTCGATGTTAGGACTGGTTAGTGTAGTGTTTTCGAGAAGGGGGAACTGGAGAGTGTCTGGAGAGGGGACATGGTAGAGAAGTGATGGCAGGCCAACGCGAAGGATATACTGAGGAGCGTCGCGGTGACATTAAGTGCTCCCATGACGCCTCACATATGGTGGTTTTTAGTGGGTATGCCTGTCGTTCTGGGAGAGCCCCACATACCCCCGGTAACCCCGTACGGGGCGGATGCATAAGGCGTATATTACACAGCTTAAAAGGTAGTTGTAGCCTTTTAACCCGTCAATCGTCCAAGCGATTACAGTAGTCCCTAACTTTTTCGGGCGGGAAATGTCCTAGGGACTGCATTATGCGTTCACGCCACTGCCCAGGTCTTCCTCCCTTGGAAGAACCAGCGACAACTCGCTATATATGCTTTTCGCTCTCTCTTTAAGCCTCCCGCCCGAAAAAGTTAGGGACTACTGTAGTCGCTTGGACGCTTGACTGGTTAAGGAAGGATCAACTGAGGAGTGTTTTGGGGACATTGGCAGGAATCCGACCGGATCTTGCACGAAGTCCTACCATCCGTAGTTTAGCTTCCATATTTGTTGAAGAGGTACAAAATCTAGAAGTGTGTAACGTCGATGACATAGATTTTAAAACTTTTCTATACGTATACTTACAGGTAAAGAGATCCACACGTACATGGGTCACACTGCTGAGGTGATAGCGCTCCAGTTCGACCCCAACGAGGGTCACAGGCTCATCACTGGCTCCTTCGACGGCACTATATCCATGTGGGACACCAGGAGGAAGGAGTAAGATGCTTTAAATAAGTTACAAATTACTGGCATGTCTGTTTTAACTTTTTCTATTTGTAAAGTTCGCGACATTTAGGTACAGGTTATTGGACAAAGAGCTAAATTATTCCTTACAGGAAAATCTTCCATTTAACCTTTGAACGATTGGCATTTGTTTCAAAATGAAGTTTTTAGTGCTTGGTAGGAGTTTGTAGTAGGTAACTTAACAAATGAAGTGGAGACTTAAAACAAATTACATTTCAAACGCGACTTTTGGCATTTGTTAGTCGCGCATAAACTCAAGAACCGCTGGGCCCTTTTGGCTAATTTTTTTTTGTTGTGTTCGTTATTGTCAGAAGGAAAACAAAAATTAGAAAATAAAGAAAAAAGCTGGGACGGGGGGCGAAGCCGCGGGCAACAGCCAGTTAGTAATAAATAAATGTATCTACAGTTGACCTGCAATCTGTCAGGTTTTCAACTTGCTCGGCAAGAAACGCCACGCTGGAGCAATACAAATCCTTCGTAACATTAATAGCAAATTCACACATGATCAAACAATCATGTATTGGAGCTGATTAGCGCAGGCGTCTTTTTTATACCTTGAGAAGTCATACATAAACAAACTACGTTTCGGTGCGACTAATGAACGACTGAGTGCACAATCAGGGGTCTTACCATGACGTCTTAATGCGATTCAATACCGATTCAGTTCAGGTTCGCTCGCTGTCAGATCCATACTAAAAATGACAGCTAAAACCTGAACTAAGTCGGAATTGAACCGGATTAAGACGTCATGGTAAGACCCCTGAAATGATCGACCTATAAGACTCGATAATTTGTGTTTTCCTTTTGTTTGTGTAAGAACTAATTGTGAATCGATAGAACCTTAACGCATTCGCTGCGAACTTCCAAAACCGAGACTTCTTCAGGACCCTCAGGCGCACATGTGCGTTCAAATTCATGTAAAATTATAACAGCGGCACTAGGCGAAAGTCACGAAAACGCATGGAGTACGCACGTGGAGTAGGCAAAGGATATCACAGACTGATTTTCTAATCTTTGTTTTCTAACAGCCGCGTGTCAGTGCTGTGCGGGCATGAGGGCGAAATATCCAACGTCCAGTTCAACTGGGACAGCTCTCTGGTGGGCTCGTCGTCATTGGACGGCAGCGCGAAGCTGTGGGACGCGCGGCAGAGCTCCTGCCTGGCCACCGTCTCTGGTCACACTGATGAGGTAACCTGCGGAATATCCAGCAGTTCAACTGGTACAGCTTTCTGGTGGGCTCGTCATTTGACGGCAGCGCGAAAGTGTAGGACGAGCGACAGAACTACCGGGCCTCCGTCTCTGGTCAGACTGATGAGGTAACCTGCGGAATATCCAGCAGTTCAACTGGTACAGCTTTCTGGTGGGCTCATCATTGGACGGCAGCGCCAAGCTCCTGCTTGCCCACCGTCTCTGGTCACACTGATGAGGTAACAGGTATAGAAATCACGTCTATGTCCCTTACAGGGACAAGAACCCAAGGTAACAAAACCTAAAGGCTTTAGCATGATTGTGGATGTATAGGTGGAAAGGGGAATCAAAATAGTGATGGGTTGCTGCTTCGAATATAACATGATTCCTAAAATTTGGACTCATTCCCTCGATGGGCTTTTACCTGCGCGGGCAAAGAAGTAACTAGCACATTCATTGTTCCCAGACCAGTATGGAAGTAACAACTTACAGCTTACAAATCATACATGATTGTCTGATGACGCGTTATCTTCAAGGTGCTGGACATCTGCTTTGACTGGGCGGGGCAACGAATGGCGACGGCCTCCAGCGACTGCTCGGCCCGCATTTACGACGTGCGCGCTGACTTCACCGAGCTGGCCGTCATGAAAGGCCATCGGGAAGAAGTCTCCAAGGTAGGTAGCTGTCGCGGTTGTCAGGATGTCCCAAAACGCATAGAACGTCCACCAGCGACTGCTTGGCTCGCATCTACGACGTGCGTGCCGACTTCACCGAGCTGGCCGTCATGAAAGGCCATCGGGAAGAAGTCTCCAAGGTAGGTAGCTGTCGCGGTTGTCAGGTTGTCCCAAAACGCAAAGAACGTCCACCAGCGACTGCTTGGCTCGCATCTGCGATGTGCGCGCCGATTTCACCGAGCTGGCCGTCATGAAAGGCCATCGGGAAGAAGTCTCCAAGGTAAGTAGCTGTCGCGGTTGTCAGGTTGTCCCAAAACGCATAGAACGTCCACCAGCGACTGCTTGGCTCGCATCTGCGACGTGCGCGCCGACTTCACCGAGCTGCCCGTCATGAAGGGCCATCGGAAAGAAGTCTCCAAGGTAAGTAGCTGTCGCGGTTGTCAGGTTGTCCCAAAACGCATAGAACGTCCACCAGCGACTGCTCGGCCCGCATCTACGACGTGCGCGCCGACTTCACCGAGCTGGCCGTCATGAAAGGCCATCGGGAAGAAATCTCCAAGGTAGGTAGATGTCGCGGTTGTCAGGTTGTCCCAAAACGCATAGAACGTCCACCAGCGACTGCTTGGCTCGCATCTACGACGTGCGCGCCGATTTCACCGAGCTTTTTTTTTTTTTTTTTATATGAATAGGAAGGCAAACGAGCAAGTGGGTCACCTGATGGTAAGTGATCACCACTGCCCATAGACACCTGCAACCCCGGAGGGATTGCAGATGCGTTGCCAACCTAGAGGACTAAGATGAAATGCCTCTTGTGCCCGTAATTTCCCCGGCTGTCTTACTCTCCACACCGGAACACAGCAGTGCAAGCACTGCTACTTAGCGGCAGGATTAGCGAGTAAGATGGTGGTAGCGATCCGGACGGACCTTGCACAAGGCCCTACCACCCGCATAAAGCTGACCGTCATGAAGGGTCATCGGGAAGAAGTCTCCAAGGTAAGTAGCTGTCGCGTTTGTCACATAGAACGTCCATATTATGATGATATATCCAAGCTGCACGCTGCGAAATCTGAGACTTCAGGTGCCTCGGACCACATGTGCGTATAAATCCCTGTACAATTATGACAGCAGCACTGGGCGAAAGTCAGGAAAACGCATTATGCGCGTCAGTGACAGTGAATGCGTTAAGACATTCAATAGATGGTGATACGTGGTACACTGATTATTCGTGTTATGGAATTTTTCGGTTATTTCTACTCAGAATCAAAACAATATTATTGATTCTTATACGAGACATAATGCGTACCAAGGTCAATTTTGTTATTTTGCATGGTGTGTATGAAGGTGTAACAAAACCGACGGCGAAAATTACAATGTATAATTTGGGACACTTGTTTTGTTGTATAGTTGTTGATGTATGTATAGGTAAATAATGTGCATTTGTGTTGTCTTGTCATGTATTCATCTTTTTTATAATATATAGTGCAATATATAGTGATATCCACTAAACGGGGAATAATTACATAATCTAGCAACGCTTACCTAGAAGTTCCAATGTCTTTGGCGTCTAGATAAGCGTTGCCAGATTATGGAATTGTTCTCCGTTTAGGATATCCACGATTTTCGAAATTCCCCCAATTTTGAATTTACCCCAATGCACCTTACAATAAAGATAACAATATGATGATAAATAATAAAGTAGATACATACATAGCTACATGATCCAGAAATAACTGTAAATTTCCAAAATCGGAGAAAAAACATTGTGTATTTTTTCAAAATTCCCCGCAGTAGACATGTGGGGATAAGGGCAAAGAAGTGATTTAATATGAATGTATGGTTGTTTCGTTAGGTGTGCTTCAGCCCGGCAGGGGGTTGTCTGCTGACGGCGTCAGCTGACCGCACGGCAAGGATCTGGAACACCTCCACTGGAAACTGCACACAGGTAATATGTTCGGTATCTTCGGTACTAGCGGGTGGGTCCCTTTTTGTCCAATAATAATCGTTAGTCATACTTTTTTGGCCATAAGTCCTGCATGCAAACATACCGTCAGGCCTCTTTCCCACAGGGGTAGGCAGAGACTACTTTGTCCTCTTGCTACGATCCTGACACACTTCTTTCGCTTCATCCAAATTCATAGTAGTGTGTAAGAATGAGATAGAAATGCTAAGGTTCCATTGTATGACTTCCACTGATTCGAATACTGGTCCGATCCGCTTTGTACTCACAGTAATGCGCAAAACAAACATTAACTCAAGTGTAGGAAGTGTTTAAGTTCAATTTGCTCCAATTCCTTCCTTGTATTGAGGGCGGTTGAGTCACATCGGTGATGTCTTTCTGTCTCTGTTATTATTTCATTACAAGCTCTATATTAACTTGCAATGTATGTATGTACGTGGCGTTCATAGAACTCGATTCCCGCCGGCTTGTTTTAAGGCAGTTGGGCACTTTTATTGCGCAGAATTAGAGGAAAATGCTAGTAAAATGCCCTTCGGCTTGCCTTCTGATATACTTGATATATATCAGGTACCACTGAAGAACCCTATCGCAATAAAGTGAGATATCGATCTATTTTGAGTGACGGCGGCCTGTCAATTATGACAGGGTTCAACGGTGGTACGTGGATACATTTCCCTCGCTGTACAATCACAGAAGTAGTTAAAAAACAAGAAACTTAAAAAGCTACAGGAAAATAAATTGTCACAAAATGGTGTTAACTGTATTGTCTGTATTGCGTCTCTATTGGTCTATTGTCTTCCTCAGGTGCTGTCCGGCCACCAGGGCGAGATATTCTCCTGCGCCTACTCGTATGCAGGCGATGCGATCATAACCGCCTCCAAGGATAACACGTGCCGCATCTGGAGGTGACTGGACTGGTGGCAGGGGGGTGAAGGGGGGAATAGCCGATGACGACAGAAATAACATTTATTGGACCATCAAAGAACTAGAGTCGAATAATTGTGATGTGGGAGAAGCAAGGTCTTAGAATGTCATTCGGGTTGTGTTGCTTTCTCACTCGGGGGATTCAAGTATCAAAGCCAAGAGTGAGACAACAAGACAAAACTGAATGGTGTAAGAGCTCACGGACATTCATTGAAGCTATTTTTATCAGAAAACATCGAGTGCACAATGGTCCATGGTAACCTCACGGTGGACCACTGTAGGCCAACGCCATTGTGTGAGTACAGGGGTTGTGATGTTTGACTAGAGCAGTGTTCTTTTTTGTTTTGCGGGGACAGCTGAACTACTAAACAATCAGTAACTCTTCGACACTGTCGATTTTCTAGCCTGAGCGTGGAAGACTCTATGATAGGCATTTCCAACCCTTGCCCTCCTAGTCACGCTCCTGCGGAGCAATGGCCATGGAACGTTGAGGTTTTTTCGGAATATTTTAACCTGCCGCCCCATTGGGACATTTCCGAAAGGACAACTGTCAAAGAAAAATTTAATTTTATATGAATAACACTAGATTTGAAATCCAACAGCCAAAATTTGACTATAAGCCCTAGAAGGTTAAAGGAATCGCGAGGTGACCGATGGTTCACAGTTGCTCAGTCACCGACTGCTGACATTTCAACGTCCATCACAAAGACTTTTCCAGGCAATAACTCTGAGAAATTAGACGGCAATAATAAGCTATTCAGTAATTTGTGAACACCTGTTTCACGGACGGCTGCTACTGACCTATGCACGGTCGAAGAAACTGAATCATTTTTGGAACCTTTTCTCGTACAATTTTGCAATAATTTCTTTAGCAATTGTAAGGTAAGTCATTAGGAAATTCACAGTGAAAGGGTTCTACAGTGGTACGCGATCAGGTTTATTTCACTGTACCATGTGGTCCATTGTGTACAAGGAATATAATCTGATATTGATCTCTATTGACAAACTCTTCTCATCATAATCCGTGCCTCTAGTGTAGTTATGAGTTTCAAAACACGTCTCATAAACACCATCTCTGTATTTGACATTTTAGTATTTAGATGCTAACGCTTTCAAGACGTTTATTGAGACGAAAAGCTTGCGATAATTGCACCGAAAATGGCATGGAAAATGAAGCATGGCCACTTGTAATGATGACAACGATTTACTACTAGGTACGACTTCTATAACGAAACGAGAATGGATAGATAACATATAAACGCCAATTACAGATGGGGAGTGCTGAAGTATGACTTAGTTACTGGTAAGGAAGGACTCGAAGCAGGGAAACGATGTGGTGACTTTAGTGATTGTGAAATTTAATGAAATGCCCGTGACATTCGCGCCTTGACTAGGAGACAATGGGTCATAATTACCCTAAAATGATTCACTGTGTACTTATTCTCATTTAGCGTTTCTATTAACTAATCATCACGGCAATCATCGGATTTTTGAAGGCACGCGAATATAATTAAACATTGTAAGTTGTAGCGGTGCAGTCGAAAGGAACTCGAATTAAAATGCGTTCACTTGTTAAACGACAAAGTCTTTTTAATAATTGTAAACATAGTTAACATTAACACAACAGATTAATCAGATTTTAACAGATTTAAGTCAGGATTTTTACATTTACACGAGGTACCAAAAAAATGCGTCTTATGAGAACAAACATGGCTGAAGCGAGAGAGAGAAGGGGAAAGGGAAAACTTGTATTGGACGGCGCGTAGGCGCGCGAATTTGGCGCGCGCGGTGAGAGCGCGCAACGTAACCGTCGCCTAAGCCTAGGTTGCTTCGGCAGTCTGTCAACTACTGCCTAGCTGAGCCAGTAGATGGCGCTATAAAGTATGTCTATTGATTTGCCGGCTATATTTAGCCGCCTGACTTACTCTTCCCGCCGTAACAGCGCAAGCGCTGCTGATTGGCAACAGGATAAATAAGATGCCGGTTGCGATCCTTGTTTTAAATCCAAAGGCATGATCTTGTGCCGTGGTTAGGTTCGATTAATTTTATAACTTTTTAAAAAGGCATTAGCAAATAATACAATGTTGCCAAATTATGACTTTGTGATGTAAAACTTAAATACACACACACACACACAAAACACGTCTTTATCCCTTACGGGATAAATAGAGCCTAAGGTAACAAAACCTTAAGGCCACGTTTAGCATGATTAAGGGCGCATACTGGAAAGGAAAGTCAAAATGGTGATGGGTTGCCAGCCGCATCGCCTATTTCATATTTCCTAAGACTTTCACCCGTTCCTTCGATGGGCTGTTACCATCTGCGCGGGAAGAGAAGCAACTGGTAAATTCTAGGTTTTTTCTTTACTCCCAGACCAGCATGGAAGAATAACTGAAAATAAATAAAACTTAGTCTTATAAAAATATTAAATTTAATATTTAATATTTTAACAATAGAAACACTGTTTGTCCTTTAATGTTGTTAGATTTATTACTATTTATTTTACTACATTTTATTTTACATTTTTATTATATTACACTCCCCATATAGATCTGATTAGTTAGTCTACTTTCATCCATCCGCCCTACGTGACCAATCCAACTAAGCATACTTTTTTCTATCCTAGTTACTATACCCTCTTTCACTCCCGCACGTTCCCTTATCACCCTATTCCTTATTCTATCTTTTACTGATACACCTTCCATACTTTTTTTTTAATATACATATTTATAGACTAGCTTCTGCCCGCGACTTCATCTGCGTAGAATTATACATAAAAACCTTCCTCTCGAATCACTCTATCTATTAAAAAAACCGCATCAAAATCCGTTGTGTAGTTTTGAAGATATAAGCATACATAGGGACATAGGGACAGAGAAAGCGACTTTGTTTTATACTATGTAGTGAAGTGATAACAATATATATTAAGTAACAGCACATTAAATCTCGTGAGGAAACTAATATAAAAGCGAATTGACCGCAATATGAGTAATAACTTACGGTCAAAGAAATCGGTGACACATTCGCACAAAGCGTTTTATTTGACCCTAATTTGAAGTACCTATGCCACTGTGAGCGCAACAGTTGCAAAAAGTAATGATTAATTTTAACACCAAATAAATTGAGACGTAAGCGCCAGTCGTGGGGTTTTTGCCCGACCGTTGCCCACAGTATACAGAGTCTTCGTGTTTATCCCACACAGGGTAGGCAGATCAGACAACAAGGAAGGTTAGTCTCTTCACGGTGAAACGACTAGAAGGATTTGGATCAAATTTGGAACGGAGACTGGTACCCTAGATTAAAACATAGGCAACACAAAACGGGGAATGCTCTGAGGAACTCTTTGACCTCATTCCAGCTGCGGGGTTCCATTACAAATCTACCCGTCGTAAGCGCTCATTCCATCGGCATCATGTTGATGAATGGCAGTCTTCGACGGTGCGGTTTAATCGATCTTTTTTGCCACGAACTTGCAAAATCTGAAACGAGCTTCCCGCTGAGGTCTTCCCATTGAGTTACGACCTGGGTGCCTTTAAGAGGCGAGTGTACAATTTTCTGCAGGGCCGACAACGCACTGGCATCACGTAAAGCGCTGCGGGTGTCTATGGACAGTGGTGATCATTTACCATCAGGTGACCCACTAGTTCGTTTGTCTGGCCTCTCTAACATAAAAAAAGGCTACTTTTGTCCCGGAAAATTGCATAGTCCCACGGTCCCCACGGTTTAGCGATAGACATGTCAATTACTAATTCTACACGGACGAAGTCGCGGGCAGAAGCTAGTAATAAATATAACGCTAGATACCCCAATTCTTCCATGCTGGCCTGGGAGTAAAGAAAAAACAGAATTTACCAGTTGCTTCTCTTCCCGCGCAGATGGTAAAAGTCCATCAAGAGAATCGGCGTCAGTCTTAGGAATCATGTTATATGCGATGCGGCTAGCAACCAATCACTATTTTGATTTCCTTTTCCACATATACGCCCTTAATCATGCTAAACGTGGTCTTAATGTTTTGTTACCTTAGGCTCTGTCTACCCCGTAAGGGATAAAGACTCATTTAAGCCGGCATTTTGCGCATCGCACAAATATATGCCCTTGCCAGGATTCGAACCCGGGACGCTTGCTTCGTAGGCAGGGTCACTACCAACTAGGCCAAACAGAACTACGTCGTCGTTAGCTAATTAATGTACACACAGCAAAGCTATTCGGTAAGCAGGATAGATACGGCGCGAGCGTGCGTAGGTGCTTACCTGATTATATTGCCGTGTGTACCTACATGACTTTTATTTAGGTAGGTACTAACGCAAATAAATGTTAGAATATTTACGTTATTACATTGGTATTTGTATTTTATGGCATAATATATTTATGAGTTTGCTCGTTATCGAATACCTTTGTTTAGAATTGTGTTTACTTTAATGGTACATTAAAAAAAAAACGTAAATTGCATCACGTCATCAGGTGAACGTTTTCAAAAAAAAAGGTCGCGTGATCATTTTTTCCAGTTTAACTATTTTGGGTTTTTCTTACTCAGTATCGTTTACCCTATCGATACTTACACAAGAAAGAATGTGTCCCTAAATTTCCATTCCAGTTCGTCACTTTTTTAATCTTTTTTAATTTTATTTTTTATCGAACAGGAAAATAAATTCCGTCCTAGTCAAATCTGGGACACACTTTTTCTTGTGAGAATCGATAGGGTAAACGATTTTGAGTAAGAAAGACTCAAAATGTTTAAATTCTGGAAACAATGTTCATGTCGACTTTTTTTGGATAACGCTCAGGTCTAGATGTTTTCCTGAAAAATGTGTAATTCACTGTTAGAATTTTGACATGAATAAATCACTTATTATAATTTTGTGTTTAAGTACCTACCTACAAAAACCTGGGGAGCTACTGCAAAGTTCGAAGTTCGTATCGTTCTGTCCCTCTCGTTCCTTTATTAATGACTATTAGTATGAGCGGAACGACGTAGACCTGGGGTCTTACCATGACGCCTTAATGCGATTTAATTACGATTTAGTGTAGGTTCGCTCGCTGTCAGATCCATACTAAAAATGACAGCTAAAACCTGAACTGAGTCGGAATTGTATCGCATTAAGACATCATGATCAGGCCCTGGGAGGTTTACACGACGTCTTAATACGATTTAATTCCGATTTAGTTTAGGTTCGCTCGCTGTCAGATCCGTACTAAAAATGACAGCTAAAACCTGAGCTGAGTCGGAATTGTTTCGCATTAAGACATCACGGTCAGGCGCCTGGGGGGCTTACCATGACGTCTTAATGCGATTTAATTACGATTTAGTTTAGGTTCGCTCGCTGTCAGATCCATACTAAAAATGACAGCTAAAACGTGAACTGAGTCGGAATTGAGTTTTGCCGCTTTTGTTTTCCTCTTGGAATATTCGCATTCGCAGATGTAGGTAATAAGTATGGATATCACTATACGATCGAGTACATCCTGCCGGGCGCTGGGGTCAAATGGAGCGCGATAAGTGATGACATGTATGCTCCTGCGCACAATTGGTAGCAGATATATATTTTTTTTTATATCATGCTGGTCTGGGGAGTAAAGTAAACAGAATGTGTCAGTTCCTTCTCTTCCCGCGCATACGGCAGCCCATCGAGGGAATGGGCGAAAACCTTAGGAGTGTTAATAGGTGATGCGGCTAGCTACCCGTCACTATTTTGATTCGCCTTTTCTACAAATTAATATCATCATGATTTTTCATTTAGTTTTTTTTTCAAAATGTTGTTTTACAAAAAACCTTCTGACAATAACGAACACAACAAAAAAAGAATTAGCGATATCGGTCCAGCCGTTCACGCGTGTAGGCGTGACCAAGGAAAATAGGGATTAATTTATATATTACTAGCTTCTGCCGACTTCGTCTGCGTAGAATTATATATATAAACCTTCCTCTTGAATCAGTCTATCTATTTAAAAAAACCGCATCAAAATCCGTTGCGTAGTTTTAAAGATCTAAGCATACGAACTTACCCCGTCCAGGTTCCCTAGCTCAAGAAGTTTATTTTATTTTATTTTCTTTATTGGGGAAAAAAACAAATACGGACACAGTTAAAAAAAAATATTAAGATCGATCATAATGGTTTGGTTTTGAAATGCCAATATAAAGCGTCAAGATGCTAGGTGAACTTATATAAGAGTTTATACGGACCTTAAGTTCTACAAAGGCTTACTATTCGTTTGTTAAAATGCTTTCTGTGTTACTTGGGCAGTACATAGGTACAATACATACATACCGTCACGCCTCTTTCCCACAGGGGTAGGCAGAGACTACTTTGTTCCACTTGCTACGATCCTGACATACTTCTTTCGCTTCATCCACATTCATCAATCTCTTCATACATACTCGTCGGTTTCGGGTACTCCTGACCTAACCTTTTTCCAAAACGTCTCCTATTTGGTCTCGAAACGTTCGTCTAGGCCTTCCCCTCCCAACTTTTCCATTCACACTCCCCACATAGATCTGTTTAGTTAGTCTACTTTCATCCGTCCGCTCTATGTGACCAAACCAACTAAGCATACTTTTTTCTATCCTGGTCACTATATCCTCTTTCACACCAGCACGTTCCCTTATCACACTATTCCTTATTCTATCTTTCAGTGATACACCTTCCATACTTCTTAACGCTCTCATTTCTACTGCATTTATTCTACTTTCACGCTTCTTTTGCCACACCCAAGTCTCGCTACCGTACATTAATGATGGAACAAGCACCCCAAAAGCAAAGCAAGTTGGGTAGTGGTTGCTAAATACAGAAATACTTTAGCATGCCACTGTACGAAAACATTACGTAAGTCAACAAATCGCCTCGCCGGCTCGCTCGGGACGCGAGCATTATCTTTCGCTTCTCCAACCCGTACGCACGCATCATGTGGGAAAAAACTATCCTAGTACTAGTTTTAATAACTATAGTTAAGTCTGAATACAAGTATACTACCAACTGGTTCAAAGTGCCGCTGGACCACTTCGGTTTCCAGAGGAATGAGGAGTTTCAGATCAAGTATTTGGTGAATGAAGACCATTGGGACAAGAATGATGGGCCGATATTCTTCTATACTGGGAATGAGGTATGTCGGTTTTTACTAGTTGTAGTTGTTGATGGTTTACGTTTATAAAGTTCCGTAAATTAAGTAGGTATAAAGGATAAATGAACCCTAATAAAATAAAATAAAATATAAGTTGTTTATTTCGAACTAAATAGGTACATGTCAGGACCCTTATCATAGAAGAGCTTTCCAATTTTTTTTGAAACTTTGTGTACCTATCTTAATTTCTAAAATTTCTAGAAAATTACACAAGAATCAAAGCTATTGGAAATGTAAATTTTAAATTACTTACTATTCAAAAATATTAGTAGGTACTAACTTTTCTGATAATGTCGCAATTAAAAAATTCATTGGCACATCGATACAACCGATTTAATTATTTATTTGTGTAAAACATTCTTTGAGGTACTTACAAGAAAAATTGTTTGAAAACACGAGGTCAGCCAGTTGATAACATGATAATATAATGTCAGTATGTTTCTTATTATTATTCTTACAGGTCATTATCGTAGGCTTATCGTTTTAATACATGTAAACAAACACAAGCCCGGCAAAGTTATCAAATGATGTGAAAGATTTGTCTAAAATGTCTTTCTAATGTAACTATTCCGTTAATTAGTGCCTTCTAATTATAGTTAATGAGTTCTTCTTTTTAAAACTAAGTTTTTGATAACATTTACTAAAAAATATATAAATATGATTCTTAAGAAAATATAAACTAAAAATCATTTTCAACTACAGCAGCAGTCCAGCAGTTAATGATTTATGGACACTAAATTTATAATATTTTTTGTTTTAAATAAAAAACCTAAATACGTTTAAAGATCAGGATTAGACGAATTGAGTTTTTCACCTGTAAACCGTAAGAATAAATATATATAAAAGAAAGTTATTTATAACTCGAGAACGGCTGAACCGATTTGGCTGAAAATTGGTAGGGAGGTAGCTTAGAACCAGGAGACGGACATAGGATACTTATTATCCCGATTTTCCCACGGGATTGGAAAATTCCGAAATGTTGTACTAATAAAGCTACAGACGTTAAATTTAGCATGCCTACACATTATTCCTTGATTAGTATAAAGATGCACTTACAAAGGAATTTTTCAAATTTAAGGCGGAACAAAGTTCGCCGGGTCAGCTAGTAAATATATAAATCGAGAAGTGGAATTTTTTGATTCATGTTTACTGAAACAGTTGACGAATACGTTGTCTGAAGCCATTATCTATTCCAGGGTCAGATCGAGTTGTTCGCCCAGCACACAGGATTCATGTGGGACATCGCGGAGGAGTTCAAGGCCAAGATAGTTTTCGCGGAGCACAGGTAACGCCTGCAGTGTCTGATTGGGAAGGACTATGGGTCAATCTCATTTATGCCGTAATCTGTTCAAGGTTGTCAGTGGATGTTGTTCATTTGTTTTGACGTGGGATATCTGTTTAGCAATACTAGGGTAATGGTACCAGTGTTGGACACTAAGCTGTCAAGTACTAGTAGTGAAATAGAGGCCAGGTGACCCACCTCCTCGTCTGCCTTCCTCGTCGTATGTACAGTCAAGTGTAATAATATGTATCTAGTCAAAGTTTCAAAAATAATCATACGCTCTTACACCGGCGTAATAAGGTCGTGGTACATATTTTTGAGAAGTTCATCGATACTTATTTTTGCACTTGACCGTACATATAAAGAAAAAAACTCGTCAACTTGGCTGCTTTGATTTGCCAATGTTTCTATAGATGAAATCCCTTCAGCACTCCAGAAAACTTTTCTTTTATAGAGATTTCTTTTTATATTAGAGGTGCGAGCCCGGGCTCGAATCCACCCCTCTCCTTAGAGAGGCCACATGTCCACTAGGCTACCACTTTTTTTATAATACAACTTAGTAAGGTGCATTGGTGTAAATTCGAAATTGGGGGAATTTCGAAATTCGTGGATATCCACTAAACGGGGAACAATTCCAAAATCTTGCAACGCTTACCTAGACGCCAAAGACTGGAGCTTCTAAGTGAGCGTTGCTAGATTATGTAATTGTTCCCCGTTTAGTGGATATCCACGGGTTTCCAAATTCCCTCAATTTCGAATTTACCCCAATGCACTATAACTGAGAAGTTATGTGAAAACTTTCCGATGTCCTAAGCGTCTGAACTTTCCCAGATACTACGGCGCATCCATGCCGTTCGGGAACAAGTCATTGGACAACGAGCACATCGGCTACCTGACTTCGGAGCAGGCGCTGGCCGACTACGCGGACCTGATCGACTTCCTGCAAGGACACGAAGTCAGCCCCAAGCATCCGGTCATCGCTTTTGGAGGTACAGTCTATAAAGATGCACAAATGATAAAAGCCCCTCGAACGGGCGAAAATCTTAGGAATCATTTTTTTTTTACTACGAACTGACCAGTGATTGACCTCTATCTCACTTGGTGGAAGGTGCAGATGAGGCCAAAGGTGTAACTCACTGGTTCAGTAATAGCCTATTCACTCTAGCCTTGAAGAGCCCTAGGTTGTATCTGTCCGGAAATATAGACGATGGGAGCGAATTCCATTCCCTAGCAGTTCGCATTAGGAAGGGCGAAGCAAACCTCCTCGTGCGGGCCAATGGTATGTTGACAACAAATGGGTGAAAACGCTCCCCCCGCCTGGAAGTCCGTTGGCGAAACGGAGATGGAACTATAAGGTCGTGCAATTCCTGCGCACACACCAAAATGTATCCGATAAAAAACAGACAGGCATGCAACTCTTCGACGGTGTTCGAGACTCTGCAGGCTGTTCTCGATTAACGAGGCATCACCAATGAGCCTACGGGCTCGCCGCTCTACCGAGTCCAGACGGCTTATTACCTAGCTCGCTCGCAATCGCCATCGTGTTCATTTTGACAGTTCTTGTATGAATGTGACAGCTAGCTGATTCCGATGCCAACTGTCAGCCCATACATGAACTGTCAAAATGAACACGATGGCGATTGCGAGCGAGTTAGGTAATAAGCCGTCAGCGCGGCCAACTGATACTGATCATGTTATAAGCGATGCGATTCTTCATACATTTTGTTGCGTAAACGCACCGTCGACGTCTTTTACGCACTGGTGTGGCCGGACCTTAAAAGTCGAGTAACGCTCGACTTGTTTCGGACTAATTCGTAGTCTTTGGATTAGTCTGAAACATTCTTCTCTTCTCCAAAATATCGCTGTCAGATTCATGCTAACAATTACAGCTAAAACCTGAACTGAGTCGAATTGAATCGCAAAAAAAAGCCGTGGTCGCCAGTGGTTTGACCTGTGGCCTCTCACGCAGAGCGTCGTGGGTTCTAATCCCGGGCGCCTCTGAGTTTTCCGGAATTTGTGTGCGAAAATTACATTTGAAATTTGCCATGAGCTTTTCGGTGAAGGGAAACATCGTGAGGAAACCTTGCACACATCTGCGAAGAAATTCAATGGTGTGTGTTAAGTTCCCAATCCGCAATGGGCGCGCGTGGGAACTATAGCCCAAACCCTCCAATACACAGGAGGCCTATGCCTTGAGGCACGCCGAATTACGCGACAATTTAATAATAAAACAACAACAACAAAAATGAAATTGTAGCGAATACGGAATAAAAAGGTAATATTATTATAAAGACGTCATGGTAAGGCCCTTGGGATCCCTCAGACCAGCTCAAAATAAATGCATTGACCCTGTTTATCTTCCAACCTCTAGGCTCCTACGGTGGTATGCTAGCAGCGTACTTCCGCATGAAGTACCCCCACGTGGTGGCAGGAGCCATTGCTGCGTCCGCTCCGATCCACATGTACCCCGGCATGGTTCCGTGCGAGGCGTACCATAGGATAGTGACCTCCAGCTTTAACATAGCTGGTGCCAAGTGCGTGGAAAACATCAGGGCGTCGTGGGGGGCTTTGAGGTAAGTTCAACATGGCAATTGCAAATCCCTCAACATCATCGTCTCATTATCATCAGCCAGAAGACGTCCACTGCTGAACAAACGCCCCCTTAGAACGCCACAATGAACGACAACTCGCCACCTGCATCCACCGGTGCCTGCAACTTTCACAATGTCGGTCCGCCTAGTAGGAGGGCTGCCAACTGCTGTCTTCCGCGTGGTCGCCGCTCGAGAACTTTCCTCCCCCAACGGTTGTCTATTCTACGAGCGATGTAGCCTGCAAATCCCTTCTAATATTATAGATCAGCCATACACTGATACATATACTGTTGAATAAATATCTTTTATTATTATTATTATTATACTCTAAGTGTGTTCCGCGGAACCCTAGGGTTTCACGATACCCCTGTAGGGGTTCCGCAAGAATTTAGAAAAAAAATCAAAACACCTCTGTCTGGTCTACCGTTCTGATGCGGCGTATCACGATACGATGGTGTGAGATGGAGGTACCTCCATACGTGTCGCACATATTGCTGCATCCTTGTTTTATTATAGGGTTCCATCAAGTATTTCGCTTTCCAAAAGGGTTCCGTCACCAAAAAAGATTGAGAACCGCTGTTATAGATAAATGCGAAAGTAACTCTGTCTGACTGTCTGCTACGCTTTCACGTTTAAACTACTGGACCGATTCAGCTGAAATTTGTTAAAAAAAAAAATGATATAGTGATAGTTTCAGTCCCGGGGGCATAGGATAGTTTTTATCTCGGAAAATCGCTAGTTCCCGCGGGATAGCGACAGGTAAGTTCAGAATTATACTTAGAAGTAAGTTCATTTTACGTTGAACTTGGCTGGCACGCTCCCGCGTGTCTAGGTAGGAGTATGAATATTTAGGCTTAAAAATACGTTTATGGAGGTATAGTCTCATAAACTGGCGTCAGTGTTCGAAGTGAAAAAGTAAACTGAATAATACTAATGTACAAAGCAAACCTGCTTTGCGCGGTCCTTTTTCAGACGATTAGCGTTACATGTTTTGTACTCATGTTTTGAGATAAATTGTCTACGCAATTTCTACGATCTCGTGCCAAATTAAGATCTTGCATGGGGCACGATCATTATGACATGATTCATTTCTATTTGTGGTTTAAAAATTATAAAATAGTACATTACTGTAGTGGCCGTGAAGTAGGGGATTGCCGGCCGGGTTATAGATCTAGAGATACGAGGCCGGAAATCCCAGTTCGAGGCCAAGACTTGTATAGTGCTTTTCTCAAACACATGCAATGAAATAAAAAAAAAATATCTTCCTCGACGGCAATTAATACTAAACTCGAATTTAATTAATAATTAACACGTGCCTACTTTTTTCACTTATTGAAATGAAATGTAATAATTGATTTTGCTTCAGACATGGTAAAAAAGTGATCTATTGAAAAAGCTACAAATAAACAACGGTAAAATAAAAATAAATTATGTTGTGCATTGAAACAATCGATATCTATTGTGACCGCTCTCATAAAGTCCATCGGTTGTTTAAAAAATGGTCCTACTAAAAATACCGCCGGGTATTGTTAGTAGAACATAGATGCGGAACGAGGTGGCGCTGCTACAAGAACTTCCTTTCCAGAAACTTCTCGACGACCGCCAACAGCTCCGAGTGGCTCCAAAAGAACTGGAAGCTCTGCAGTCCTGTCCGCAACACCACCGAGGTGCAGGAGCTCGTCAACTTCCTCCAGTCCATGTACGAGACCCTCGCAATGGTGAACTACCCCTTCGCTTCGGACTTCCTGGTACCGCTGCCGGCCGAACCGGTCAGGACCGTCTGCCAGTATTTGAATGAGACGCTGAAGGGCCAGGCTTTGCTTGAGGTAAGACAGTTGCTATCTTGATCGGGCCTAAATATCTACGAAGAACAGGTCGACTTATAAGAGCTGATTCTAATGGATTGAACGAAGTAATGTCACTTGTCACTGTGTGAGGGACGTTCTTGTACCGGGACCTCCTAATATTTTGTAAACAAGTACATATTACTCAAGAAAAAAATAAACCTCAACCTGTATTTAATCATTTGGTTATACACACATAGTATTATCATTCACTCGTTCAATCCATTCGTGCCAGCTCTTGTGAATCGACCTGTAGGTAAACTACGAAAGCAAACCCCGGAAAAAATCTTCTAAAATAGTAGGATGTGTACACTAAGGCTAAGCTAAACTATGAAGATTAAATCATCCAGATGGTGTTCGTCATACTGATGCTCATCTAATTTCCCGGTGAGAATGGCACGGGAGTTATGTTGGGCGGGAGTTAGGAAGGGGGAGGCAAACCCACTGAACCCACCGGTATTCCTCACTGCCGTTGAAGGGCGCCACGGGAGCATGAGGGCGGTACCGTGAAAGCCCGCCGGCCCCATGCCAAGAAGGGGGGACCGGGAATACTTGGCCCCCATAAACTTGTGGGCCTTAGCTACCAGGAGGAGAGCCCCATTCCCCGCCGGCTGACTGATACATCCTACATTATAAGCAACACTATACCTTTGGTAGAATAAGCAGTCTGAGTTTTGATGCAAGTTTGAGTCCAGCTTTAGAATTTTTAAATGGAACACCACTTATAATTACACAAACAGATAACTCACGTATAAATGTCGAGTGATGCTCGATATGTTGATGAGTGTTCGTTTCGCTGCCTCTGGGGTGAGGGAGCGCTCTAAGAGAAAGGATTTTTATACGTAAGTTATCCGGTTGGGTGATCATGATCGAGTCTCACGGTAGTTTCATGTTGAAAGGAACACTTCTATCTCGCTGTTGGATTGTTGCAGGCTATCGGTAAAATACTGCAAGTGTTCACAAACTATGACGGGAAGAGCAAATGCGTGGACTACAAGAAGGGAAGCGACTACGGCAACCTGGATGCCAGCGGTTGGGATTACCAGGTACTCCTTGCAGTAATTTAATTCCAAAAAAACATGTGTTGTCATTAAAATGAAGTAGTTCTACACTAGTAAACTTTCACTCTTCTAAATGATATACGTACATTTTTTAAGGGTTTCTAATTATAATGATAAAATTATATTAAACTGCTGGAGAACTAAATAACTAAATATTAGTCGCATTAACTGATATTTCATTGAAAGGATTTTAGAGAAGATTTTTTTATAGGTTACATCTGGAACATAGTGACAATGACATCATCTGTGAGAGAATCGACGAAAATCTTTAGAATCATGTTATAGGCGATGCGACTAGCAACCCACCCATCACTATTTTGATTTCTCCTTTCCACTTACACGCCCATAATCATGCTAAACGTGACCCTTAGGTCTTTTCACCTTAGGCTCTGTATATGGACATAGACGTGATTTGTGATTTATCTTCCAGGCCTGCACAGAAATGGTGATGCCGATGTGCACGACTGGCCAAAACGACATGTTCGAGCCGCAGCCATGGAACTTCACCGCTTATTCCAAGACGTGCTACGACAAATACAAGGTGTACCCCAAGGAGGGGCTGGCCAGGGTGCAGTATGGAGGGGACAAGCTGCAGGCTGCCTCCAATATTGTCTTCAGCAATGGGCTGCTGGATCCTTGGGCTGGCGGTGAGTCTCAGCTGAAATATTTGACATGGATTAGATGGTTATTGTGATAGTGATGCATTTCAAAACAAACGGATTTGCTGCGATAATACTAACCGTCTAATGCCTTTTAACTTGTGGGAAGAGGCTAGTGGGGTACCAAGGCTCCCGAATCCTTATCGAACCTCATGTTAATGTTTTGAATTGATAACAATTACACAGTTTCGTTAGGGGTCCCAGTCTTTTTGGAACCATCGTCTATGGTCACCTAGCTTACGCCACTGGGAGAGGGCACAATAGAAAGATCTCTCCAGACATGTCTTGGGACTGAAGTCTGACAGAAAGCTGGGAGTTGTT
Organism: Pandemis corylana; assembly: GCA_949127965.1. Lineage (NCBI taxonomy): Eukaryota > Metazoa > Arthropoda > Insecta > Lepidoptera > Tortricidae > Pandemis > Pandemis corylana. The sequence goes on along the minus strand of OX421851.1, from coordinate 1,309,676 downwards.
TGCATGTTATAACATAAAAGGAAGCCCCTATAGCGTGGGGGTCACAGATGACGTCACGGGTGCACTCTCCTCGTAATACTTAATTATAACACGACATGTAAGAGATATTATCACATGCACCTGCTTTCTTTTTTTTTAAGTGAAAAGATGGTCCAAGGAAATCCTCATGCGCTTTTCAAAATTTTTGTGTATGATATTATACCCTCTGACGTTTCTTCTAGGTGGCATCTTGAACAGCATCAGTTCCTCGGTGAAAGCGGTGGTGATCCTGAATGGGGCTCATCACCTTGACCTGATGCCGGCCAACCCCAATGACCCTGAAAACGTGAAGCTGGCGAGGGGTATACACAAGGACAATATCCGGACCTGGATCAGCGAGTTTACAGAGGCTAACAGTTAGACTGAATAAAGTGATTTTGTTACATTTGTTTTTTTAATACTGTAAATTTGTCTGATTTCATCTAAGTAGAACCAGCTTAATTTATACCAACCGATGATCAAAAAGAAGCGAACAGAACTAGAAACTTGAAAACCCAGCGTAGTTATGTCGTAGTTTTCGTCGGCGTTAAGATGCGATGCCCACTTGTTGTCCACTACCACCAACATTTCCAATGAGTTTATGTAATTAATTGTTATGTAGTTGTTAGCTTGAACTTGGCTTGACTACCGCGTGTCTGGATTCTTAGAAAAAACTTCGTGCTGACGGTACTAACGCAATAATAAAACGCACAGTAAAGGCTCGTTTCGAAGCGGTACATTTAACAAACAAAACGCAATTGACATTGACAACCGTTTTTGAGGTTATATTATTGAAAGCCTTCCAACAAACAAATCGGAGATTTCGCAGTAAACAAGTAATAAAATAGGCTACAATGACCACAATATGCAAGTATTGCAACGAGCCAGAGAACAAGCAGCTTCGGCCGGGTCTCATATGCGATGCTTGTATTTGTTTCGTGCATTTAACTTGCTTACGGAGGCTAGGAACGCCAGGAAACTTGGCGTGTGATGTTTTCTTCGATTTTACATGTAAAGAATGCTCACCGAGTAATAAAGAGGTGTTTACGCGAAACAGATTTCCTTGGTAAGTAATAAAATACGCAAATCACATTTTTGTGAATCGTAAACGGCTAGTTTGAAGCATTTGCAGGTGCTTGAAATATTAACATGTCAAAACCTCGTACTCGCCTTTTAAGAGGGTTTATTTGTAATTACGTGACCCGAGTTTGCATTAGAAGCCGTAAACGCACATATGCGTTAAAATAACTGCTAAACAATGACAAAATCAATAGGCGAAATCATTAAAACAAATATAATGAGTTAGTTAGTGGCAGTGTGTAAACAAATTATCCACATTTTGTCTGGAATTATTTGTTAGTGGTATCATCTGGCCTGCTCACATAAGCTATGAGTTTTGGTAACCATCTCTCTCTAGTTCCTTCATGATTGAGGACAGTCTTCACTTGCAGATGAACAAATTTCTTTCATCGGAATTTGTCTAAGAAACAACCAATGAGGCTGGCACAGTCTCACAGGTTCAATTAAGCCTCATAGAAATTTTAGTTAAAAAAAAATATGGTTGTCCTAATGATTAACTCCACACTGCTCTAGGAGCAAAGGAAAAACATAGAATGTACCAGTTGCTTCTCGCCCCGCGCAGATGGTAAAAGCCCATCGAGGGAATGGGCGAAATACTTAGGAATCATGTTATAGGCGATGCGGCTAGCATCCCATCACTATTTTGATTCCCCTTTCCACCTATGCGCCTAAAATCATGCTAAACGTGGCCTCTAGGTCTTGTTACCTCAGGCTCTGTCTACCCCGCAAGGGATATAGACTATAGACATGATTGCCCTAACGACTGAGCTGTACCTCTGTTACACTGCAAGGTACAGACAATTATGTTAGTATAATTATAATCTATATTATTTATTATCATTGATTATACTATATTATAATCTAAGCATATTATGAGGGAAAACCCCAATTAAACTGCTGTCAGTTGTCTGATCAAAATGCTTGCATGTATGAACTAAAAATATTGTTATCCTAACATTGAGCAAACAGTACCAGATGACTTTAACGAATGTTCCCAAAATGTATTAAATGAAATAAATAAATGTCATGGGACAATTTACACCAGTTGATCTGATGGTGATGGTCCTTCCGACCGATTTCGGCCATGGCGACCACTTCGACTCCTAGTTAGTATGACGCTCATGCGCCCGAAGATGGCTTGTAGCCGATCTTAGTGGTGATACCTAGCGGACAATGAATGCACGTGAGCACACCGTTGACATAGTGGTAGCGAATGGTAGCGAAATCAATTGATCTAGTCCCATACTAAACAAAGCTCCGAACACAGGTCCTCCAGCTTCATAGTCAGGGTATCCATTGAATTAATTACATGTGAAGGGTTCAGCAAACCTGTTAATCCGACGACCGGATAGCCTAGTGGTTAGTGACCCTGACTATGAAGCTAGAGGTCCTGGGTTCGAATCCCGGTAGGGGCAGACAGTTATACGATGAATATGAATGTTTGTGCCTGAGTCATGGATGTTGCATGTATTTATCTACATTATTATAAGTATGTTTATCCGTTGCCTGGTACCCATAGTACAAGCTTTGCTTAGTTTGGGGCTGGGTCAATTGGTGTAATTTGTCCCAAGATATTTATTTATTTATTCATACTTTGATTTAAATTTCAAGATGAGAATGGTCTTTTCCAGGGTAAGCGTGATACTGTTGACACTCCACCACCTCACCACAAACGCTTATGGCATCAGCAACCATGGCTTCTTCCACTACAAGACACATATCTGCTCCTTCATTGACCGTAACTGGTCCATCTTGTTCGATCCGCAATTGTAAGTTGAAATTATGATTTATATTTTTTTCCCGTAGAAAAACTCCTTACCACCAGTGGTTCTTAACCTTTCAGACATGAGGGACCATTTGACTAAATTTTTGTCTTGCCAAGGACCACCTAAGTAACTACAAAAAGAATAATTATAATAATAACAAGAATAATTTAGTCTTTCCGTTTTTTTTTTGGGATGCTTTGCCTCTTAATAATACCATATTCGCGAATACTATGAATTGCCAGGCTCAGAATATCAAACTATTTTAGGCAAAGACTTATTACCTAACTCGCTCGCAATCGCCATCGTGTACATTTTGACAGTTCGTGTATGAGCTGACAATTGGCATCGGAATCGGCCAGCTGTCACATTCATACAAGAACTGTCAAAATGAACACGATGGCGATTGCGAGCGAGTTAGACAAACCTACAGGTCTGTCTGTCGCTACAATTACTACAGAGCATTGTGAACTTCCCCCCCACCCCTTTCGCAGAATTGCTAGGGACAGGGAGAAATGGCGGCAACTGGAGGAGGCCTATGTCCAATACGGGCAACCTGATGCGAATGAGGCGGGAGTAAATTAGGTTAAGTTCAACAAATTGTATCAGTGAATAAAGGCTTTTTTTTTTTTTTTTTTTTTTTTTTTTTTTTTTTTTTTTTTTTTTTTTTTTTTATTGTGAACTTCCAGCAAGCAGAAGAAGAACTGGGTGGGGACGATAGCCGGCGCTCTGTCGGTGTACAGCAACCTGATGTTCCGCTCGGGCTCCGCCGCGCTCGGAGAGACGGGCTGGTGGCGGCTGCAGCATGCCTTCTCGCCCGCTGTGGCGTCGCACATCAGTAAGACACAGCTACAGATTAAAACCAGATTAGACGTGATTAGATTAGGGCCAACAACGCTCTGACCCATCCCGGGGCGGCCAGTGGGCGTCGCGGTGACACCTAGTGCTCCCGTAACGCTCACAGTCCATGGCCAGGATTGTCTGGCCTCTCTAACATTAAAAAAAAACAGAATGAAAATAAAAATAAAAGGAAAGCCAAATCAATCATGAATTTTTGAAAATTTCTTAATAAGCGCAGTAGAAGAGATGTTTCCATACAGATTGCTGTGGTATCAGTACTTCCTGTGGTCCTGGAAATTTGGTGTGAAGGTAGCTCTTATAGCAGGGTTTCTTGGATCCCTTGCTGGTCCGTAAGATGTGTGCCAAGGGGTATCCGATCATTTGACCGACAAATGTTTGACAAATGTATCGTTTGACAAACATTTCATTTGACAACCCTTTAATGTTCGATAAACGGTTAACTTTTTAAAAATCGTAAAATCTTTAGGCGTGGCTCACATTAGTGTAGGTCAGGTTTGTTTTACAAGATTTCCAAAAAGTCAATGTTTTAGTAGAAATATTTTTTTTGTCAAACATTAGCCGTGCCTGGGGTCTGCACCAACGCAGTTAACCTAACATATAACCGAGCTCACCTTGATAAATATCCACGGATGGGTTCGAAACACGTCGACCATTTTTTTTTTCAGTACAAGAAATGGCTCGAGATAAACCTAAAGGGCGACCACGGACCCAAATGGCGCTTGACATCACATTATTTGTTGAAAAAGTCACCGAAATGGGTAAGTTTTTTTTTTATTTCGAATGTTCTAATTTTTTCCTCTAAAGTGCCAATCATGACATCAAAGCACATTTGAGACTGGGATTTTTCAAACCTACCTATTTTATTATGAAACTGCAAATGTTTAAGGCAGTTAGCCATGTCACACCAAATTTGACATTTTGGATTTTTTATTCCTTTATATACTACTAGCTTCTGCCCGCGACTTCGTCTGCGTAGAATTATACATAAAAACCTTCCTCTTGAATCACTCTATCTATTAAAAAAACCGCATCAAAATCCGTTGTGTAGTTTTGAAGATATAAGCATACATAGGGACATAGGGACAGAGAAAGCGACTTTGTTTTATACTATGTAGTGACGAAACTACGAACAGACGTTTTGGAAAGAAGTACCCGAAACCGACGAGCATGTATGAAGAGATTGATGAATGTGGATGAAGCGAAAGAAGTATGTCAGGATCGTAGCAAGTGGCACAAAGTAGTCTCTGCCTACCCCGGTGGGAAAGAGGCGTGACGGTATGTATGTATGTATACAGGAAATCCTATTTTAAACATCCTCGAAGTGGTTTCAGTGTATATATATAATCTATCTTTCTCCGCAGGGTACAAGGAGTACTTGCGCACGGAGGCGGAGGAAGCGCCTCCGCCGGTCGACCGGCCGGTCAAGAAGCGAAGGCTCGATTTGGACTACAGTGTGGCTAGCGCCTGCTACTCAGATCAACAGGATTCTGACAGCAGAGGGTGAGTAAAGTATGATACATAAAACACGTATTTATCCCTTGGGGGCGTTCAAGTATTACGTAAGCGTTCAACATGAAACTACCGTGAGATTTAATCATAACTAGTTGACCCGGCGAACTTTGTTCCGCCTTAAATTTGAAAAATTCCTTTGTAAGTGCATCTTTATACTAATCAAGGAATAATGTGTAGGCATGCTAAATTTAATGTCTGTAGCTTTATTAGTACAACAATTCGGAATATTCCAATCCCGTGGGAAAATCGGGATAAAAAGTATCCTATGTCCGTCTCCTATGTTTGTTTTGCAGACAAGAAACTCAGGAGGAGGAGTCTGCGCACACGCATGAGGGCTACTCCGAAGGGGAGTATAGCTTCTCTTACCAGCCCGCTGGCTACGTACTGCCTGTGAGTACCTAACATAAGTAAATAAAATAAATAAATAAATATCTTGGGACAAATTACACCAACTGACCCAGCCCCAATCTAAGCAAAGCTTGTACTATGGGCACCAGGCAACGGATAAACATACTTATATAATGTAGATAAATACATATTTAAATACATACAACATCCATGACTCGGGCACAAACATTCGTATTCATTATACAACTGTCTGCCCCTACCGGGATTCGAACCCAGGACCACTAGCTTCATAATCAGGGGCACTAACCACTAGGCTATCCGGTCGTCAAACATAATCACACACATCGACATATTTATTTAAATTCTAAATGACACTGAAAATTAGAACATACACACACACACACACACACACACACACACACACACACACACACACACACACACAAATCACGTCTATATCCCTTACGGGTGAGAGCCTGAGGTAACAAGACCTAAAGGCCACGTTTAGCATGATTGGAGGTGACTAGATGGAAAGGGGAGTCAAAATAGTGATGGGTTGCTAGCCGCATCACCTATAACTTGATTCCTAAGAATTTCGCCCATTCCCTCGATTTAACACATAGAAAAATTCGAAAAGTATAGCTATGGCTGGGAATCGAACCCGGATTCTCCTCATACAGACTGGTATGGGAGCAAAGAAAAAACATAGAATGTACCAGCTACTTCTCTACCCGCGCCGATGGTAAAAGCCCATCGAGGGAATGGGTGAAAGTCATAGGAATCATGTTATAGGCGATGAGGCTACAATTTAGCTAAATATGGCCTGTGGGTACCTGTTACCATATGCTCTGTCTACCCCGTAAGGGACAAAGACGTGATTTGTGTATGTGTATGTGTGTATGCACAAAGGCAAACTTATCCCTATAAGGGATCTCTACCAGTACACGTGTGTTTCACAGAGCGACTCGTCAAGCATCCACTCGCTCCAGCAATCGGCTTTGTACTACGATTCGGACTCTCGCAGCGGCTCCCCCCACTACCAGCCCGAGCCGGAGCCGGAGCCCGAGCCCGAGCCGCAGCCCGAGGAGGACAAGAAACCCGAGCTCAAGAAGAAGCCCGAGGAGAAGCGGGTGCTGACGAGGGAGTCGCTGTTCTCGACGCAGCTTAACAGTTTAGAGTTGCCATGGGTGGATGACTATGAGGTATCACACATACATTTTTTTTTTTTATGTGATTAGGAAGGCAAACGAGCAAGTGGGTCACCTGATGGTAAGTGATCACCACTGGCCATAGACACCCGCAACCCCGGAGGGATTGCAGATGCGTTGCCAACCTAGAGGACTAAGATGCAATGCCTCTTGTGCCCGTAATTTCCCCGGCTGTCTTACTCTCCACACCGGAACAGCAGTGCAAGCACTGCTACTTAGCGGCAGGATTAGCGAGTAAGACGGTGGTAGCGATCCGGACGGACCTTGCACAAGGCCCTACCACCCGCGAAACACGACACAAATCACGTCTTTATCCCTTACGGGGTAGACAGAGCCTAAGGTAACAAGATCTACAAGCCACGTTTAGCAAAGACACTGAGGGCGTATAGGTGGAAAGTGGAATCAAAATAGTGATGGGTTGCTAGCCGCATCGCCTATATCATGATTTCTATGATTTTCGCACATTCCCTCGGTGGGCTTTTACCATGCGCGGGAAGAGAAGCAACTGGTACATTCTATGTTTTTTCTTTGCTCCCAGACCAGTCTGTATGAGGAGAATCCGGGTTCGATTCCCAGCCATAGCTTTACTTTTCGAATTTTTCTATGTGTACAGTCAAGGGCAAAGATATGTATACACCACAGAGTATCAAAAAGCATGGTCATCTAAATGGTCATAAATTTGGCAACATATAAAAGTACATAAATTAGTATACATGATTTGAGAGATAACTATGTATACAACATTTGCAATAATATGTCCTCATGAATTAGGCCATAAACTTAGAAACACCGTAAAGTTCAAAAATATGTATACACTATTTAACCATTAATTATGTATATAATATGATAACCACAAATATGTAAACAATCCAAAATTCTATTAACAAAACTCTATTGTCAGGAGCTTATGAACGTATTTGCGTAACATCGAACTCTGTAATCTTAATGTAATCAGCCAACCACTTTAAGCTTCAAGTCGTATACAACAACTGCTATTCCAAACTCTTTAACTGATAATTACTCTATTTATTTTAAACTAGCTTCTGCCCGCGACTTTGTCTGCGTAGAATTTTACATAAAAACCTTCCTCTTGAATCACTCTATCTATAAAAAAACCGCATCAAAATCCGTTGTGTAGTTTTGAAGATATAAGCATACATAGGGACATAGGGACATAGGGACAGAGAAAGCGACTTTATTTTATACTATGTAGTGATCATGACATGTACCCACAATCTTGCTAAATGTGGCCTGTAGGTTGTAGGTACCTGTTACCATAAACTCTGTCTACCCCGTAAGGGACCATAAAGACGTGATTTGTGCATGTGCATTTGTGTCATGTGTCACTTTTGGATTTTTTAATTCCATTTGACTTACCGTTTCTTATGGTTTTTCTTGCGGCTTTTCATTAATTTTGAAGGAGAAAATGTATCGTATAAGCGATCATTTAAAATATAGGATTGTTGCCTTATGCGAGGAAGGTATATCCGTGCCTGATATAGCTCTGCTGACGAATTAGGCATCACGGTAAGAAATATTAAACATGTTAATAATAACGTAAGAAAATATTACTCTCTATGCACTTTGTCTTAAGTTTAAGGAGTTGTTTTCTTTATTATACAGTTATTTTAAGTATACTTTGCCTTTTATTAAATAAAAAAAATTAGAAAATAGCGTAGATCGCCAATTACTGTATGATTTGATATTGACGACACGGATGGCTCAGTGGTGAAGCAACCGCCTTCTGAGTCGAAGGCCCCGGGTTCGAAACCCGGCCAGGGCAATGTTTGTGTGATCAACTCGAATAGTTGTGCTTGGGTCATGGATGTTCTATGTATTTAAGTATGTATTTATATATATATATAAGTATGTATATCGTCATCTACTCGTAACTGGTAGGTACCTTGAGGTTGTTTCGCCTTGTTTCGAAGGTACCCCCCTTGATGCTAAGTTGTCTATCAGGACCCCGTGTCGACATTTCGAGTGATGTTCAGTTCCGTGGTCATTTGGAAGGCAAAGCCAAATTAGCTTCTAAAAAATTGGGGGTGCTCAATAGAGCGGGACAGTACTTCTCGCCAGCCCATCGCCTTCAACTCTATAAGGCGCAGGTTAGGCCGCATATGGAGTACTGTTCTCATCTCTGGGCTGGGGCACCCAAGTACCAAATCCTTCCATTTGACCGCATCCAACGCAGAGCTGCTCGATTTGTCGATAACCAGGCACTTTCTGGTCGGCTCGACTCTCTGGCTGTGCGGAGGGATGTAGCAGCCCTGTACCGTATATATCATGGGGAGTGCTCTGACGAACTCTTCGGATTGCTGCCTGCGGCTAAATTCCACTACCGTACTTCGCGGAACCGTCTGTCCTTCCATCCTCAACATCTTGATGGTTGGCAGTCAAGTACCGTGCATTTTAAACGCAATTACTTTCCTCGTACGGTAACCAACTGGAACCAACTTCCTGCTGCAGCATTCCCTGAGCGTTACAATTTAGGGATCTTTAAAAAACGAGCCTTCCTGTTCCTCAAAGGACCGGCAACGCACTTGTGATTCCCCAGGTCTTGCAGGTGTCCCTGGGCGAAGGTGATTGCTTTCCATCAGGTGACCCGTATGCTCGTTTGCCCCCTCTTATATATAAAAAAAAACCCATAACAGAAGCCTTCATGAGTTTATGTATACATATTTCGATACTTTGGGTATATATTTATTTTTGTCCCTGAATGTACCTAGCGTTGGCATCTTCAATCAAAATCAACGAAATCTGAATCTGTAAAATCTGTTAAACATGCCGATTGATAACGTCGTGGTGACAGGTCAAAACATGCGACAAACATATGCAATGACAAGTCTGTACTGTTTTCGTGAATTGTCAAAACATACTTTACAAATTTGTTTCGTGTGACTAGGCCGTAAAGTTGATATTCGCAGATTACATTTTGTATACATATTTTCGTGGCAATTACTGAATCTATATTTATTGACATAAGTATGACTATAATATTTTGCATTATTTGCAGGATACTAATAATGGAGTTTTGATTGTATACAAGTTTTTGGACTTGCTAGGTACATATTTATGTTGCCAGTGTAGTTTGCATATTTATTACCCTGTGAATGAGTATATATCTTTTTAACTTTATATGATTACTTATTTTCTTTCACTTTACTTGCATATATATCTTTGCCCTTGACTGTACCATCGAGGAAATCGGCGAAATCCTTAGGAATCACGTTATACGCGATGCGGCTAGCAACCCATCACTATTTTGATTCCCCTTTCCACCTAGTCACCTCCAATCATGCTAAACGTGGCCTTTAGGTCTTGTTACCATAGGCTCTCTCTACCCCGTAAGTGATAAAGACGTGATTTGTGTGTGTGTGTGTGTGTTGTTTGTATTAAATAAATATTATTCATCTTCATACTGTTAAGCGCCCCGTAAACGATCAAATTTGTTTGACAAACTTGTTTGTCAAACTTCACGTTTTCATCAAACATAAGCGTAAACGATCAAACCAAATATCAAACAAATTTGTTACAGCGCCCCGCGCAAACGGTCAAATTTGCTTGACAAACTTGTTTGTCAAACTTCTTCTACCGAGATCTTGTTTGACAAACACCGTCGTACACGTTCAAACCTGTTTGTCAAACTCGACATCAATCCAGATTTTCATCAAACGCATCAAACACGTAGATTGTTTGACAAACGCCGCAAACAGCCGTACACGATCAAATTGAAACACGTAAAGTTTGACAAACAATTTGATCGTTTACCGGGCGCTTTAATATTGTTTCTTTACAATAGGTGCAGAAGGACCTGGTGCACCTGACGCAGTACCAGGAGGTACAGCTGCTGAAGCAGGTCGAGAACCTGATCCCCAAAGTGCGGGATCCCAACAAGAAGGCCTACCTGCACCGGCTGAAGGCCAAGCTGGCGCTGCGGAGGCTCAAGAGGCACAAACACTTACCCATATTCGATTTGGACAAGTAAGTGTACAATACAATACAAATACTCTTTATTGAACACCACAAATCAGTACAAAACAATACAGAAACAAAGAACAAAGTAGACAATAGGTGGTCTTATCGCTTAATAGCGATCTCTTCCAGACAACCAATAATAGAAATTAGTTGGAGACAGTTTAAGTAGGCGGCGGAAACAAATAGACAGGAACGCAGGGATAATAAAAACAACAATACCAACATAAATATAATACATAGCTAAATAAATAAAATAAAATAATACATGACATATACACATAACATAATACTTAAGATAAGATAAATGTGAGAAGCAATGAAAAATAAGAAGGCCATGCAACAGAAAAGGATTTGATCAGAAGCAAAAAAAATGATAAGGTACTAAAGACAGGGAGTGGATTAAATTAGTGTACAATGCTATTTATTTTTTTCATAAATCACGTCTATATCGCTTACGGGGTAGACGGAGCCTATGGTAACAAGACCTAAAGGCCACGTTTAGCATGATTGTGGGCGTATAGGTTGAAAAAGGAATTAAACTAGTGATGGGTTGCTAGCCGCATCGGCTATAACATGATTCCTATGATTTTCGCCCATTCCCTCGATGAGCTTTTACCATGCGCGCGGGAAGAGAAGCAACTGGTACATTCTATGGTTTTCCTTTGCTCCCAGACCAGCATGGAAGTAATTATGTAGCTATTTATTATCTTAATGTATCTTGGAAAATTTCCTTCCAAGCTGGTCTGGGAGGTAAAACATAGAATGTACCAGTTGCTTCTCGTTGCGTAAAAGCCTATAGAGGGATGGCGAAAATCATAGGAATCATATTATAGGCGATGCGGCTAGCAACCCATCACTATTTTGATTCCACTTTCCACCTATACGCCCACAATCTTGCTAAATGTAGCCTGTAGGTACCTGTTACCTTAGGCTCTGTCTACCCCGTAAGGGATAATGACGTGATTTGTGTATGTATGTTTTTTTTTTTTAATGATTTATTTGATAGTACCTATCATTTGAAAAACAGCGCCTTCTCATGTCCCTGGTGAGCAGATGTTCCACGGGAGTTTGTAATTGTGTCGTACAGACACATCATTCAAACAGTCGACGCTTAGCGACAAAAAATCGCATAGTAACAAGATCACGTGACAGCTGGTACAGTCAAGGGCAAAGATATGTATACACCACAGAGTATCAAAAAGCATGGTCATCTAAATGGTCATAAATTTGGCAACATATAAAAGTACATAAATTAGTATACATGATTTGAGAGATAAGTATGTATACAACATTTGCAATAATATGTCCTCATGAATTAGGCCATAAACTTAGAAACACCGTAAAGTTCAAAAATATGTATACACTATTTAACCATTAATTATGTATATAATATGATAACCACAAATATGTAAACAATCCAAAATTCTATTAACAAAACTCTATTGTCAGGAGCTTATGAACGTATTTGCGTAACATCGAACTCTGTAATCTTAATGTAATCAGCCAACCACTTTAAGCTTCAAGTCGTATACAACAACTGCTATTCCAAACTCTTTAACTGATAATTACTCTATTTATTTTAAACTAGCTTCTGCCCGCGACTTTGTCTGCGTAGAATTTTACATAAAAACCTTCCTCTTGAATCACTCTATCTATAAAAAAACCGCATCAAAATCCGTTGTGTAGTTTTGAAGATATAAGCATACATAGGGACATAGGGACATAGGGACAGAGAAAGCGACTTTATTTTATACTATGTAGTGATCATGACATGTACCCACAATCTTGCTAAATGTGGCCTGTAGGTTGTAGGTACCTGTTACCATAAACTCTGTCTACCCCGTAAGGGACCATAAAGACGTGATTTGTGCATGTGCATTTGTGTCATGTGTCACTTTTGGATTTTTTAATTCCATTTGACTTACCGTTTCTTATGGTTTTTCTTGCGGCTTTTCATTAATTTTGAAGGAGAAAATGTATCGTATAAGCGATCATTTAAAATATAGGATTGTTGCCTTATGCGAGGAAGGTATATCCGTGCCTGATATAGCTCTGCTGACGAATTAGGCATCACGGTAAGAAATATTAAACATGTTAATAATAACGTAAGAAAATATTACTCTCTATGCACTTTGTCTTAAGTTTAAGGAGTTGTTTTCTTTATTATACAGTTATTTTAAGTATACTTTGCCTTTTATTAAATAAAAAAAATTAGAAAATAGCGTAGATCGCCAATTACTGTATGATTTGATATTGACGACACGGATGGCTCAGTGGTGAAGCAACCGCCTTCTGAGTCGAAGGCCCCGGGTTCGAAACCCGGCCAGGGCAATGTTTGTGTGATCAACTCGAATAGTTGTGCTTGGGTCATGGATGTTCTATGTATTTAAGTATGTATTTATATATATATATAAGTATGTATATCGTCATCTACTCGTAACTGGTAGGTACCTTGAGGTTGTTTCGCCTTGTTTCGAAGGTACCCCCCTTGATGCTAAGTTGTCTATCAGGACCCCGTGTCGACATTTCGAGTGATGTTCAGTTCCGTGGTCATTTGGAAGGCAAAGCCAAATTAGCTTCTAAAAAATTGGGGGTGCTCAATAGAGCGGGACAGTACTTCTCGCCAGCCCATCGCCTTCAACTCTATAAGGCGCAGGTTAGGCCGCATATGGAGTACTGTTCTCATCTCTGGGCTGGGGCACCCAAGTACCAAATCCTTCCATTTGACCGCATCCAACGCAGAGCTGCTCGATTTGTCGATAACCAGGCACTTTCTGGTCGGCTCGACTCTCTGGCTGTGCGGAGGGATGTAGCAGCCCTGTACCGTATATATCATGGGGAGTGCTCTGACGAACTCTTCGGATTGCTGCCTGCGGCTAAATTCCACTACCGTACTTCGCGGAACCGTCTGTCCTTCCATCCTCAACATCTTGATGGTTGGCAGTCAAGTACCGTGCATTTTAAACGCAATTACTTTCCTCGTACGGTAACCAACTGGAACCAACTTCCTGCTGCAGCATTCCCTGAGCGTTACAATTTAGGGATCTTTAAAAAACGAGCCTTCCTGTTCCTCAAAGGACCGGCAACGCACTTGTGATTCCCCAGGTCTTGCAGGTGTCCCTGGGCGAAGGTGATTGCTTTCCATCAGGTGACCCGTATGCTCGTTTGCCCCCTCTTATATATAAAAAAAAACCCATAACAGAAGCCTTCATGAGTTTATGTATACATATTTCGATACTTTGGGTATATATTTATTTTTGTCCCTGAATGTACCTAGCGTTGGCATCTTCAATCAAAATCAACGAAATCTGAATCTGTAAAATCTGTTAAACATGCCGATTGATAACGTCGTGGTGACAGGTCAAAACATGCGACAAACATATGCAATGACAAGTCTGTACTGTTTTCGTGAATTGTCAAAACATACTTTACAAATTTGTTTCGTGTGACTAGGCCGTAAAGTTGATATTCGCAGATTACATTTTGTATACATATTTTCGTGGCAATTACTGAATCTATATTTATTGACATAAGTATGACTATAATATTTTGCATTATTTGCAGGATACTAATAATGGAGTTTTGATTGTATACAAGTTTTTGGACTTGCTAGGTACATATTTATGTTGCCAGTGTAGTTTGCATATTTATTACCCTGTGAATGAGTATATATCTTTTTAACTTTATATGATTACTTATTTTCTTTCACTTTACTTGCATATATATCTTTGCCCTTGACTGTACATATAGAAAAAATCGAAGGCTTACCCACCTGCTATGGGTGGTGTAGGTATAGCACGCGTTACGGAATGACGAGGATCCGGGTTCGATCCCCGGCCATAGCTTTACTTTTCGGATTTTTCCGTGTTCTAATTTTCTGTGTCTTTTAGAAATGTTTTTATTTGTTGGTATCAGGGCAGTAAGGATGCTATCTGGCCAGATCCCGGAGGATTCTCGAATAGAAAGTACCGGGGAACGTGTGCTCGACAGGTTCCAGAGATCGGTATGTATAAACAAATAACCTGACCTAAAAAAGTCATTTTTGATACAAGCTTTGGGAGCAAAGAAAAAATATAGAATGTACCAGTTGCTTCTCTACCCGCGCAGATGGTAAAAACCCATCGAGGGAATGGGCGATTATAATAGGAATCATGTAATAGGCGATGAGGCTAGCAACCCATCACTATTTTGATTCGATTTTCCACCTATACGCCCACAATATTGCTAAATGTGGCCTGTAGGTACCTGTTACCTTAGGCTCTGTCTACCCCGTAAGGGATAAAGACGTGATTTGTGTGTGTGTGTTTTTTTGCTGACTATACTTGCATTGCCATCCGTCCTACATATGTCTACCAAATTTGAAGCCAATCTGACCAACCGTTGAAGAGTTGCAGCGGTGAAGGTCCTGGGCCACCAGAATTCTACCACCAGATTTTTTTTGCGGGTGGTAGGGCCTTGTGCAAGGTCCGTCCGGATCGCTACCACCATCTTACTCGCTAATCCTGCCGCTAAGTAGCAGTGCTCGCACTGCTGTGTTCCGGTGCGGAGAGTAAGACAGCCGGGGAAATTACGGGCACAAGAGGCATTTCATCTTAGTCCTCTAGGTTGGCAACGCATCTGCAATCCCTCCAGGGTTGCGGGTGTCTATGGGCAGTGGTGATCACTTACCATCAGGTGACCCACTTGCTCGTTTGCTTTCCTATTCATATAAAAAATATATATATATATATATATTGTACTGTCATCCGACTTCCACAAATATGCGAAATTTCAGCTCGGTTGAAGATATCTGCTTCGAAATTGAGTTGCAAGATTCCACCCGGACAAACATACTTACATATGCAAGGGGTGCGGGGTAGGCGACCGCGGGGGCCTCTCCCCGCCGTCGTCCTGCCCCGCGCCCCGCAGCCGCGCCCGCGGGAACTCTTACATACATACATGCGTTAAAATATTTTCACAAAAATCGAAAAAGAAAAGAACAAAAACAAATGAAAATATAATTGACATAAATTACTAATTATTTTTGCTTTGCCGCCTTTTGCTATCAATGGCATTTGAAGAGATTATTTTTCTACCCAGAACATCTAAAGCTATATTTTTTAATTTGGTGTTTTAAGTCTTGTGCCTTTATTTTTTATGATGGTGATTTGCATTTTTAAAAAGTTAATAACTAGACAGTAATGGAATTTGTATGCAACATAACTGGAGAGTTTAGCGCTACAGTTTTTTTTTTTAATTTTGGACTGACCGGCAACAATTAACTTCCTGTTCTGATATATAGTTAACAATGACGACTTTAACGGACATTTTTGAGAAAAATATTTTTTCACACCTCTCATTCAGAAAAGTAAGCTTTGCTCCCTGTCGAGAGGGATCAAAGTGCAAATTTTCTGTTCAAGGCTTTTCTAACTGTTTTTTTGTTTATGCAATTTTTTGAAGTTAATAATTGTAAAACCACGCCATTTTCTATGCCGGTAGCTCTTTACTCATATTGAGAATTCTTTTTTCAAGTTTTTTAATGTTCGGTGTGATGTTGTATGAGCCACTCGGGAGCAAAATTATTTTCATCTTGGGCGTTAACACTTGAATCCCCATTACGCTCTGAATTCTACTTTAGAACCCCTCGTTACGTTCAGGATTATATTGTAGAATCCTTCGCTACATTCTGAATTCAATGTAGCGCCCTCGTATACATCATTTTGCTCACTTGTGACACAAATAACTAGGGTTTGTTTCTTTATATTTGTACAAATAAATACATACTTAAATACATACAACATCCATGACTGGGGCACAAACATTCGTATTCATCACAACTTCGTACCCGGGACCTCTAAAGCGCCCCGTAAACGATCAAATTTGTTTGACAAACTTGCTTGTCAAACTTCACGTTTTCATCAAACATAAGCGTAAACGATCAAACCAAATATCAAACTAATTTGTTACAGCGCCCCGCGCAAACGGTCAAACTTGCTTGACAAACTTGTTTGTCAAACTTCTTCTACCGAGATCTTGTTTGACAAACACCGTCGTACACGTTCAAACATGTTTGTCAAACTCGACATCAATCCAGATTTTCATCAAACGCATCAAACACGTAGATTGTTTGACAACGCCTCAAACACAGCCGTACACGATCAAATTGTTTGACAAACACGTAAAGTTTGACAAACAATTTGATCGTTTACCGGGCGCTTAAGAGCTCCTATCCGGTCGTTAACATCTCCCACTCCCAGTACCTCCAAGACAACCTGTGCGGCACGATCCCGGACACGACGTACGGCATAACGGTGCTGGCGTCCGTGGAGCCGGTGCCGTTCCGCTCGGCCTGGTCCGGCGCGCTGCTGCCGCCCTACATCCGCCGGCAGCGCGCCGCGCCCGCCTGGCTGCGCCTGCAGGACGAACTGCTCGCGAGAACACACCGGTGAGACAATAGAAAGAGAAAGCTAGATGAGGCATGTGAACGAGAGACGCGAATTTTATTCATATACCTATTGTTTTACTTTTAATTATTAATTTGTTTACTATTATGATGTACTAGCTGTTGCCCGCAACTTCGTCTGCATAGAATTCGTTTATCGCTATCCCGCAGGAATTACGCAATTTTCCGGGATAAAAAGTAGCCTATGTGCTATTCCAGACCATAATCTATCTATGTTCCAAATTTCATCCAGATCTATCCAGCCGTTTTGGCGTGAAAGAGTAACAAACATCCAAACATACTCACAAACTTTCACATTTATAATGTTAAGTAGGATTATTATATTTACTTTAACTAAGGACTTTATATTTTTCTATGTACAAAATGCTCTGTTGAACCCTATTCTAAAACTTTCTATTCTTGTCCCTCGGGAGCATGTACGAAGTAACTACATCGTACAGTATTTTGCTGACACGTGACCTGAATATTCGCATTTAACGCATACTTACTTAGTTGACGAATAACACCGCTCGCGATCGGTCACAGCTGAGCAATTTACTTATAACTTGTTATTTTCGGGATTATCCTTTAGTAGGTTTAAAACTACTGGGTTTAAGTTCAACTCAACCAAGCAAACCAACTATTACAACCTTTCCCCAAGCTTCAACCATACACCACCTTTATGCGCAAATCGCATGTTTAGTCAAATTGAATTTGACAGTTCGAGGGGCAGAATGATTCTGCCAGAATCAGATTTTCTCGAGTGTTCCGCTGTCATCAGTTAGATTTTCAATCACGTAAACCTAAATCCCATTCAGCAGAGTTCGAGTTCAGAGCGATAGGGTAAACGATTCTGCGTAAGAAATACCCAAAGTATTTAAATTCTGGAAAAAAAAACATGTGAACTTTTAAGGGTGTTACTAAATCAATCGATCGACCAACGATCGATTAGTGTGATAGCTTTGGCTGATTGACGGATAAACTAATCGATCGCCTTTGTTCGATACCATCGATCGACATCGATCGATTGGTGTGGTAGCGTTGGTCTAGTAGAAACTATCGATCGACGTCAACTGTTCCAATCTAACATCGATAGATAGGTCTAGTAGAAACTAGATCGACGTCAACTATTCCATTCTACCATCGATCGATATGTCTAGTAGAAACTATAGATCGACGTCGACTGTTCCATTCTACCATCGATCGATAGATCTAGTAGAAACTATAGATCGACGTCAACTGTTCCATTCTACCATCGATCGATAGATATAGTAGAAACTATAGATCGACGTCGACTGTTCCATTCTACCATCGATCGATATGTCTAGTAGAAACTATAGATCGACGTCGACTCTTCCATTCTACCATCGATCGATAGATCTAGTAGAAACTATCGATCCACGTCGACTGTTCCATTCTACCGTCGATCGATAGATATAGTAGAAACTATAGATCGCCGTCGACCGTTCCATTCTACCATCGATCGATAGATATAGTAGAAACTATAGATTGACGTCGACTGTTCCATTCTACAATCGATAGATAGGTCCGTAGAAACTATCGATCCACGTCGACTGTTCCATTCTACCATCGATCGATAGTTATAGTAGAAACTATAGATTGACGTCGACTGTTCCATTCTACCATCGATCGATAGTTATAGTAGAAACTATAGATTGACGTCGACTGTTCCATTCTACCATCGATCGATAGTTATAGTAGAAACTATAGATTGACGTCGACTGTTCCATTCTACCATCGATCGGTATGGTAAAATCGTAAGAATACCGTTCACCAACTTGCATAAAGGAGTTGTTGTTCCACCAGGCATGTAAAGGACTACAAGCCGCCTGCGCACGCGACGCTCGACTACTCGTACGTGCGGCCGCACCACATAGCCGCCGTCAACAATTTGTGCGCGCAGTTCTTCTGGCCCGGGATAGACTGTGAGTACCAATAATACAAGATTGTTTTGTCTGCTTGCCTTTATTTATTTGGTTAGCTGGAAGAGGTCCCTTTATAGTGGTGTTGGTGTTGTATTTTTTTTATTATTATTTTATGCTTTGCTATAGAGTTTTAATAGTAGGCGTTTTGAAAAAAGGTCAGTGGAGTTACCATGAGTGGAATGGAGACATCTGACAAGCACAATTGAAAAACCCTGAAGATCCATTTCCACCTATACGCCCTTAATCATGCTAAATGTGGCCTTAAGGTTTTGTTACCTTAGGCTCTGTCTACCCCGTAAGGGATAAAGACGTGATATATGATGTATTAAAATCATTTACAGGGGTTTACAATGGAACTAACCGAACCTGCTGAAATATTTCTGAATAACTCTGATAGACCTTGTATTGAAGGAGTAAAGTTATCTTTTATCCACGCACTATCATGTTAGCTACCGTATCTCACTAAAAGTTGGATACGGTAGCTGGTAACGTCGCAATGGCGCCTTAGTGGGTTAGGGTCTTAACATTGCCGAATCATCGCCGACTGTGTTAGCTGCCGTAGATGTCAATATAAATGGTTGCATACGGTAGCTAGTGACTTCACCATGGGGTCAACATGGGTCAGGTGGAGTCTTTAGACGTTGCCAAACGATCGCCAAGTGTGTTGGCTGCCGTAGATGACAATATAAATGGTTGGATACGGTAGCTGGCGACGTCGCCATGGCGCCTCAGTGGGTTAGGGTCTTGGACGTTGCCAAACCACCACCAAGTGTGTTAACCACCGTATATGTCAATATAAATGGTTGGATACGGTAGCTAGTGACTTTACCATGGGGTCACCCAAACGGTCGTCAAGTGTTTTGGCTGCCGTAGATGTAAATGATTGGATACGGTAGCTAATAACTTCGCTATGGGGTCCCAATGGGTCGAAGAGGGCCTTTACACGTTGCCAAACTGTCATTAAGACCTAGATGACAATAATATGAATAAAAAGCAAACCATTTTAAACATTAGCTACCGTATCCAAATACGGTAGCTGTCGACATCGCCATGGCGTCCCAGTGGACAGAGGTCTAAGGGGCCTAAACCTTTTTCACATAATCCGATTCGCTAGCTACTCGTGCGTCGGAGCAGTTAATGCAGTGGCGCTAGGGTAGCTGCGCCGTGGACTCACGCTTGGTGTTCCGCAGTGACGGAGGCGCTGCAGTACCCGGAGTTCAGCTGCGTGGTGTCGTACCGGCGCGTGGTGGTGGGCTGCGCGTTCCTGGTGCCGGGCGCCGCCGCCTACATCAGCTTCGTGCTCGTGCGCCCCGCCTGGCGCCGCGCCGGCCTCGCCGCCTTCATGCTGTACCACCTACTGCAGGTACGGGCCTTTACAAGCCAGGACCTTTTTTACAAGCTGTGTGTTAACTTGCAGCGTATGTGAGATTTGTCCGGGTGGAATCTTGCGATTCGATTTTGAAGCAGATATCTTCAACCGATCGAGCTGAAATTTTGCTGACTCGAGTGAGTCAGATGACGGTACAATAATCACCAGGTAGTTGAATTCTGATGGCCCGGTCAGGTCCGTCTCCGAAGGAGGGAACTCTTCAACGGTTGGTCCGATTGACTTGAAATTTGGTACACATATGTAGGACGGATGAGGATGCGAGTACAGTCAGCAAAAAAAGTTTTTTTTTGTCAGAAACATATTTGATGTGATCTGAGCGCCCTGATTGTAAGCAATCACCACCGCCCATGGACACCCATATGAGTCATAACATAGGGATTACGGGTGTGTTGCCAGCCCTATAAGAAAAGAGTATACTCGTTGGTTACAGAGCCCTAAGAGCACACAATTACATATCTAAGGTAGAGCCCTAAGAGCACACGGTTATCTAAGGCACTGTACGAAAGTAAAAAAAAACGATTTATCAGACTTTCGGAACCCGTGCAGGCAATCTCGTATGTTGAACCAGATAAAATAACAATTTTACCATTAGGTATTATTTCTTAGTACAATCAAGGGCATAAATATAACGTTACCAAGACGTAAAAACATCTATATGCCACAAACAATAAGGTCGGTGATACATATATTTAACATGATGGCGGTATCCATGCCCGCGACTGTACATATTTCTGACGATTTTCGCATTTTTCCAGACCTGTTCAGGCAAAGATGTGACGCTGCACGTATCGCCAACGAACCCTGCCATCTTCCTCTATCAGAAATTTGGATTCAAAGTGAGTATAAAGACACTGGCAAAGTCTGATTCATCATCCCCATATCCAAGAACGGTATTGAAAAGTTTTTAACACTTAACCTTTTGGACGTCAACAATTTATACCTCCATTACTTCAATGCAAAAGCAACATTCGTTCAATGGGGACTATCGTTTCTTTGCTCACCAGTTGGCGCCACTGTTGACAGGACCAGAGGTACAGCTGTCAAGCGACTTTGATCGGCTCCGAAACAAAGTTTTAAATCTTGAATCTCATTATATTTATTAATTATAACTATCATCATATCGAGTAGCTATGCCGCCATGTTGTGCAGTTCCGTTTTGTTCGAAAAAAAACCGCTTTCAAAGCTTTCACATTCATCGCCAAATAATCCATATTTGCGATAATTTTAACAGGTAAATGAAAGAAATTATAATTTTCTAGCTTCTGCCCGCGACTTCGTCTGCGTAGAATTATACATAAAAACCTTCCTCTTGAATCACTCCATCTATTAAAAAAACCGCATCAAAATCCGTTGTGGAGTTTTGAAAGCATACATGGGGACATAGGGACAGAGGAAGCGACTTTGTTTTATACTATGTAGTGATAGTGATGATGATAACTATCATCATATCGAGTAGCTATGCCGCAATGTTGTGCAGTTCCATTTTGTTAAAAAAAACCGCTTTCAAAGCGTTCACATACATCGCCAAATAATCCGTATTTGCGATAATTTCACGAATAAGATCACTTTTCAACAGGTAAATGAAAGAAATTATAATTTATGTCACGAAACCCGGCGAAACCAGTGAAAAGTGAATGTTATTGGACCTCACGCGACACTAGCGCCTCTAGTGGCAAATTCACACGCGACACCATTGGGTTTAGGTTCAACTTAAGGCATCGCAATAAAGAAGTCTGGCGTATCGATGACGTTTGTTGTATTTGACGTGGCGATGAAAAGGGTAAGAAGGCCCAGCTATACAGATGTGTTACATGAAAGTTAATTTTGTTTAAGAATGTGCGAGTCACTTAGTGTTAGATTTTTACTTAGCAATGTAAATTGTTTTCTTTGCATAGTGTGTCGTTTGATGCTGTGTGCGCCACCTCATTTTAAGTTAAGCTGTGCTTAACTTCTACTCTATCACTATCTGTGAGTTCCTGTAATTGGCTCTGTTACTACTTCCTCTACACAAATTGTGTTAAATGCTGTTGGTACTCCTTAAATAAATAAATAAATAAATAAATAAGTTAAATAAACACTCACGTTTGTAAAGTACTGATATATCTTGGGCAAGTCATAATTTTCAAAACAAGTACATGATTAATTATGGACTGACTGAAGGAAAACAAAGCAGATTGTGCAAAAATGTATTTATTCACAAAGGTTTACAAATAAAACCTTCGGTTATGAGGTAGTCGTAGATTTTCCTAGTCTTGTTGACATCTATCTTCACTATCCGTCTCGCGTCGAGCAATCTTAGGAACCCTAGTTTGTTGTTCTCCGCAATAAGTTGCACCTTGATTTCGATATAGTTCTCTGGCAAGAGTCTCAAATTTGAACATAGAACCTTCTCGGAATCAGAGAGCATGTGGAAGCCAGGCAAGTCTATGATTTCCAACGGTGTCATCTGACGTCTGTATTTCTTAACCTGCGTGTCTCTTGAGAAGCAAATTTTACTCTTGACAGGTGACTGGCTCTCAAATTTCTTGTTCATCAACATTGTGTTGTATTTCTGCTCCTTCATCACCAGATCGTGCTCTTTCTTCAACTCTTTATACAATTTAACACAGTAAAGTGTCCTAATACCGTTCTTTCTGTATTCCGTGAGTTTGCTTAGCCGTTGGAACAGCTCCGATTCAGAGCTCAGAGCCTCCATAAAAGCGTCAAACTGCATTCCGGTCATGAACTGCATAAATGATAGAAGCCGTTCCGATTTCTGCCTCGTCAGAAACTTGTCGAACTTCTGAATCCATGATATTAACTTATTTGGCATGATCAGGCCATGATGCTGGATTATTTCGTAACGTCTCTGCCTTTCTCTAAGCCTTGTGTTCAATGCGCTAACTAAAGCTACTTTTAGAGCATCCAAACATTCATCATCATCATCGGAATAAGAGTCTTCTATGTTAAATATGCTCTCAGCATTATGATCGTAGCTTAATTCAAATTCCGACCTGTGTGCGTTGTAACCGGCTAAATGCTGGTCACCCTGATTGTTTCTCGGCGGGTTTGAACTTACATCCATACTATACAAATACGGTGTCACCATTCTAGGAAACAAAGACTGTTCCGTCTCAGGGAGCAACTTAAGTTCTTTATATTGTACATTATCTATGTAATACTTCTTGTAATGCTCTTGGCATTCTAATTTAGATCTGCTGTGCACCATTTTGGATATTTCCTCCCAATTGCCGTAACCGTACGTCGATAATGCGGATAACAACTTGCATTCCTCTTTGGCCGACCAATTGCAGTTGTTGAAGAGCGGAAAATCGTTTTTTCTTACGGCGTATTTGTGGTTATTTTTGTGAGTGCTTGTTTCTTTCCCTGATGCGAAACAGCCGGTGCATAAGCTCGCGTCACACTCGCAGCACTCAATGTAGGGCTCGTTAGCATTCTCCCCGCAACTAACGCATTTCGTCTGTAATATATCATTCGACATTTTTATTTTACCCGCAGGTCGAAGAGCTCGTGCAAGATTTCTATGAGAAATACTACGACATTGACTACAAAGGATGCCGGCACGCACTGTTCTTAAGACTTACTAGATAAATAAATTGGTTTTTAGTATCACGTGTTGGATTTTTATTGTTTTCTTTTCAAAAACAACGCTTTCGTTTTCGCAAATAAACAAGCCCTTTATTGATTTGACAGCGACAGCTGATCAGTTTGACAGAAGTCTAATGCTGTTTTTAAAAAAAATAAGTTGTCCTCATTATGTACTTCTCGTGTCAAACTGACATTGGCCCAAGCCTTACGGCCGCCACTAAGGGAGAATAGAATAGAATACTTCTCGTAATAATTGTAAGTTATTACATCAATATTACATAGAAATTAGAAAAGTATATTAAAAAAGTTGTCACAGCAACCACGTCAATAATTATTATTGTAATGAGAGGTATTTATTTACAGTTCTTGCAACACTGTAATCACATTAGTGAAGCTACTTCCCGTTAGATGGCGCTATGCATTTGATGATCAAATAATTATAACCCTAGAAGGATGTAGAAATTTAAATGATTATAACATGTGCCTTCTCCGAAAATAAAACGTTACAGCAGTTTCAGCTCCATAATCATCAATCACTTTTGACGTCGTTCAAGTAAAACCAAGCAAACATTCATGCCTGTTGATGACTGCGAAGCATTCGAATAAGTACAAAACATTCTCAATAGATGTCGATCCGAATCGTTTCTGTGCTACATTTGCCGAAGGTAAATGAAAATTATTTAAATTTTTAGTACTTATTTCTCTCCCTACCAAATTTATCGACATCGACTTTGCACTAGATCTATATTTATCTTAGTATTCATTCAATAGTGAGCCTAGACTAGACCTAGATAGGTAGTACGCTAGTACGTATGTACTTTAATTACATTCTTTATGGGTTCTACTTCTAGGCGTGATCAGTGTCAGTCAATGACTTCGCTGACGCTGCCCTAATTTTGTCTCTGAGGACTAATAGCCTAGTTGTCGACTTAGTTCCAAAAACATACCGACTCTCGGTCATCGCACTTTTAATCAATTTGCCTTATACTCCGAAATTCTATTTTCGAAGTTCATTTCGTGCCGTTCCGCTCGCACTAATCCTCATTAATTTGCGAGTGAAAGGGGCGGTATGAGACGAACTTCGAAAATCGAATATGGAAGTACGTCCCTTTGGTACGTTACTTTACAATAGCGCTAACCGTTACGTCATGCAGGACCATGATCTAGCGTAGATGGTGTGGATTTTGAGAAATATCGGAAAATGGAAAAAAAATGTTTTTTTTAGGAATGTTTGGTAAAAATTTAGAGACATTTGTGATCAAGGCGACGAATAATTTTGTTAAAGGGTAAAAGTAGTGACGCGATACTCGTTTTAATTAATTTTAAGCTAGTAAAGTAGGTAAGTAATTGGGTAAGTTGTAACGGTCACTATGAAATGAATTGATGTTGGACTGAGCCGCGTTGCAGGAATAATTAAATCTCGATTAGTTAGTAATTCGATTCAATTCAAATTTAGGAAAAAGTGGCTCCATCAATTTTTTGATGATGATTAGGTAGTAAATTAGTCGCTAAACCGGACACTACATTTTGACACGACACTACTAAATTGAGTAACATTAAATGGATATTTAACTTTTTCCAGCGTTTTTCGGCCTCAATTATTTAATAAAAAAAAAAAAAAAACAAGTTTAGGCAGGCTAAACATTTGAATGGAATTATAAAAGCAAAAAAAATGGGTTTGAATTTGAGTAACCAAAATGTGGAGTTAAACCACTTAAAAAGTACTAAAACCTTTCCGCTTTCTTCTAGTAGAGTAGTATTTTAATCGTATACAAATACAAACTAAATGTCCATGAATTCCATGATACTCTTTCTTTATCTCAATGTAAGACCGTTCTATTTTACAGAAAAGTATTGATCGGGCAAACATTTTGCTAAGTGGTTATTCTGGGTTGGTTGATATGAGTTAGATTCATAGCACTGATTGGTTAAAAAGCTTTCAAGAGATCACGTAGTACTGTCTGTGCAATGGGAACATTCTTACATGCTTCCAGAAATCGTCGAACGATGTGTATTTGAACAACTAAATTTATATGTATCTCTTTCTAACACAAGAGCGAGCCGTTCGAGCATGAA
Source organism: Pandemis corylana (assembly GCA_949127965.1). Taxonomy (NCBI): domain Eukaryota; kingdom Metazoa; phylum Arthropoda; class Insecta; order Lepidoptera; family Tortricidae; genus Pandemis; species Pandemis corylana. Next base: position 1,283,487 of record OX421851.1, on the reverse strand, counting down.
TGTTTTATCTCTTTTCTTCGTCGAATGAAGGCCCTAGAACGTTCTAGACGTTTTAATGTATATAACACGGCGCGACGGCGCCGCAACGTTTCATTCATTTGTGAATTTGAACGTGAGAACAGTGAAGTGTGTGGTGTGTTTTGAAAAGTGAACATTTTACATAATTTCGCTTACATCTACTATTGGATTTCGTTACTGCACTATTTAATTTAGGTAAGTACAGTGGAATGTTTGTTTTCATTTATTAACTTTCCATATATATCGAATTTATCCCGTGCCAAAAAAAACCTTCTAGCAATAATTTACATTGCGCGAATCATCGGTGTACGTACCCAAAAAAGGTGTCATTCACTCGGAGTTTAATAAGAAACGTTTTTGTTGCAGTCGTAAGTCTTCAGAAATGGGGAAAGATTACTACAAAATACTGGGGCTGTCGAAGGGGGCGACCGATGACGAGATAAAGAAAGCGTACCGCAAGCTGGCGCTGAAGTACCATCCCGACAAGAACAAGGCTCCTAGCGCGGAGGAGCGGTTCAAGGAGGTGGCGGAGGCCTATGAGGTTCTGTCTGACAAGAAGAAGAGGGAAATCTACGACATGCACGGCGAGGAAGGGCTGAAGGGAGGAATGGGCGCGCACAACGGTCCAGGTGGCGGCCAGTCCTTCTCCTACACGTTCCACGGGGACCCGAAGGCCACATTCGCGCAATTCTTCGGCTCGGCCAGCCCATTCCAGGCCTTCTTCGACCTCAACGGCGGCGCGGGCGGCGGCAACACGATGTTCTTCGACAGAGACATGGATGTCGACATGGACCCGTTCGCCAACCTCGGCATGGGCCAGGCGCGCCCGGGCGGACCCGGCGGCGCGTTCCGCAGCCACAGCTTTAACTTCCATGGATCGCCCAACCGCAAAGAGAAAACCCAAGATCCGCCCATCGAGCATGACCTGTATGTTTCGCTCGAAGACATCGCCAAGGGCTGCGTAAAGAAAATGAAGATCTCCCGCCGCGTCATTCAACCCGACGGCACGTCTAAGAAAGAAGACAAAGTACTGACTATCCATGTAAAACCTGGATGGAAGGCCGGGACCAAGATTACTTTCCAGAAAGAAGGTGACCAGGGCAGGAATAAGATCCCCGCTGACATTGTTTTCATCATCCGAGACAAGCCTAATCCACTGTTCAAACGAGAGGGCAGCGATATCAGACATACAGCCAAAGTCTCCCTCAAGCAGGTTGGTAAACTATTTTGTTGTATATAGTTTTCTTATCTATCTACATGCGACATTTGATGGCTCTTAACTGCATTTATCTGCGACTTATCTGAGGAAGTGTCACTTGATTATTTCATCTTGTATTGCATTATTAGTAAGATAAAACAAAGGGCCATTTCCTAGTCTCAGAGCTCCCTTGTTTTTATTCAATAAAATTTACAATTGTTATTCCAAACACTGCTTGCAGCCTTAGAAAAACTTGCACATCTTTAATTCTGAGTCATAGCAACCTTTTTCGTATGAAGCACTGGTCATACTTCATGTTTGGAATCTTAACATAGGTTGTACATTGGTCTAACCTTTTTCATTGTTCACAGGCTTTATGCGGCACTATCATAGAAGTACCAACTATGTCTGGGGACAAGCTGACAGTCAACCTCCAAGGAGAAGTTGTGAAGCCCCACACGGTGAAGAGGTTCCCAGGATATGGACTGCCATTCCCGAAGGAACCAACGCGGAAAGGAGATCTCCTCGTCGCATTTGACATCAAGTTCCCGGACCGCCTAGCACAAGGAGTCAAGGAAATTCTAGCAGATACCCTGCCCAACTGAATTGACCGAGGGTGGTCTCATTGGTTTTAATTTCAGTATAACTTGTGGATACCTCGAGGCATGTGGCGCTGAAGGTTCTTGGTTCGGTACTCCACCAGTGATGCTCAAATGACATGGGACATTCCTGTGAAACCTCTTACTCATTACTTTCTGCATAACAGTTGTTAATAGAAAATTGAGTGTTTGACGTCCTTTGTGCGTTTTAGTACGAAGTACTGTGTGAGGATGAGGGACTGCTTGTGCATATTTAATTTGATAGGCTGTAAATATTTTGTACGTATATGTTGACAGTAATTGTAAGTTGTAGGACTAGCTGCCATTATGTATTGTGTACAATTGTACGAGTTTTTATTTGATTTATATTAAATTGTTTTTTGATTAACGGTCCTGTGCCAGAAACTTATTACTTATAATTGCTGTTGAAAAAATGACTAATAAATGAAGATTTAAAATTACATCCAGTTTTATTTAATTTAGTATGAATATGCTTCGAAAAAGGTGGTACAATGAAATTTAGCTCAAAAATGAAACGGTTGAAGGCTGACAACTCTGAAAGAATTCCCTTAGTACAGAAACGCTGCGATTAGTGATTTCTGTGGGCTTCTGCGTGGTTGCTGCAGAGACGCCTACAGCCACCCTACAGCGCAACCCGAAATTACATAATTCTAAAACATGTCATCCTGGAACTTGATTATCACAATTTATATTTGTACAAATCCGCATTTAGGTACAGAATTCTATACCAAACGTGATAAATGTATTTAATTTAATTATGAATTGTATTTGTTAACATTCGATATCATTATTATTCAATCAATTCAACGCAATATTTTTATTTGCCGACGCTAACATTAACATTGGTTTGTTTTGAAAATAGAATCTAGTCTATTTTGATAGCGATTCCTTGCCAACATAACAAAATGAAATTGCGCGGCGCGGAAATAATTTGACTGCTTCGATGCTTTATGCTTTATAAAATTTGGATTTGTTACGGGACTTGGCTCTCAGGTAGCGGTGTGTAAACAGCTGGGTTGTGCTGGTTGTTGGCACGACCTGAATACGCACGCAGGGATTGGTCAAATCAAACGTTGGGCCAGTGTAGCAGCGTCTACGAATTATTATTCGTAGAGCAGCGTTGACTAAAAATGTAAGTACCTACTCGTCGGCCACTTTAAGTCCACCTTAAGTCTACATTCTTACTAAAAATCTTCAAAACAAAGCCCATCAATACCTTTAACTTTTGGCATAGAGCCCCCTATTTTAAGAGAATATTCGAATTCACTGCTAAGATTTTCTATGGACGATAAAACGGTTTTTATTTATCTTAATGCGCCGGTATCATAATGGATAAATCAATTAGTAACAATCTTTTGTCTCCACGTCGTTGTTTTGTTCTCACAGAAGAAAAACATCAAAAACATGATATTGGTAAATCGCATCGCACTTTTGTTGGCTCAACGAACGTCCTCAGACAGACTCGCGCAGACGCGCAACTTACGTCATGCGGCAAAAATAAGCACCCGCCCCCGCAAGGCCTACTAGAGAAATTGATGCACCCATTAATTTTTTCTACATTTTAATTAAAATAAAGCAGTTTTCAAGGCTGCCAGCTTTCATTTATTAAATAACTAGACAGTGTAACGGATTATGCTGTGCTTCCGGCATTGACCATAGAGTAAACCTTGAGGGTTTAAAATAAAAATAAAAATAGATGTCAAGACTACACTTATGATGTCAGTTTGGCAGTTAATTTTTATTTTGGATTGTTTGGGCGGGTAATGTTAATTGATGAATTAGCGCTAATTAATTATAATAGTGTGTACCTATCAGCGTGATAACGCTTGTTAATGTCAGGTTGCCAGGTCAAGGTCAGGAGTAACAGCCGCTAAATTTATTTTATTTATCTAAGGAAATCAATAACAGGAAAACTTCCGGTAACGAAGAACGAATGTTTATAGAGCCTGATTCATAAAAAATACCCCGACTGGGTGATCGAGAAGCAAATTGCTGGGAAGGAAACCCAAACTAAACTACCTATAGATAAGACAGTCAAGTCAAGAGATGATGTACTTATCTAGGCCATGCGTTCAGTTAGCAGAGTTGATTTATACCTATACCATACTAAACATCTCTTTACATTCTTCGTCTCTGTTTGCCAAATTGCCACATCCACAATTTTACAAACATTCTCGATGTATCCTTTTTCTTTCTAACTGTCATAACTCAATTTTAAAGTGTTGTCAAACGGTGTTTATTTTTTGTTTTTTAAAATTGCTATCTACTTTTCTATTGTTTTACGTAAGTACCTACCTATAAAAAACACAGATGATCTTTTGTTCGGTTGATACACCTGTTTAACTCTACTGTCACAAAATTGCAAAACGGAAGTTCAAAAGTACCAGATCAATGTCAAAATGTTACCAACAGTCACCGGAAAAAATCCGTCTTTTGGGGATTTTTGCTGCGAAATTATTACAAAACTCGTTTGTGTATAACCCTTTAATATTGAACAGGTATTTTTGAAACATACAATGTGCACTGGGCAGCAAGCATGGTAGTATTTGTTTGTATTGCGTTTAATCGACATATGGTTTATTTGAAAAGAAAAGTCACCCACAACCGTTGACGCCTGTGATTTTAAATGTAGAGAATGTTAATTTACCAGTAAATAGTAGAAATTACTACGATAAGCACTAGATTAAATTCAATATTGCGTGTTTAGTTAATTGTATTTAAACGAAACCAAACACAAACATTAGATAATAATGTACCAGCCAAACGATGTTTAAACCCTATCAATAAAGTTTACTTTCCTTTGTCACTGTGGTAAATGATGTTGGTCGAATAGTGAGGTTATCAGGACAGTGTAGAATAGAAGCGTCTAGAGAAATCGCGATGCTCCGACGACTGCCGAAGTCAACCGACCGGTGCAGTGCACGTTTGAATTAGTGTTACCAGTTTTATCTGGCAATTCCTTGATTATTGTCGTAGGTAGTGTATATTAACATAAGTGAATTGTAGTCGACCAAGAAACTCCTTTATAACTCTGAGTTTCAATATCATTTGAACGGCTAAAAGTCTTATAACATCAAATACTGTTTTCGTTGAAAAGTGACTGTGACAATCAGCCTTATTGTTTTTTCTGATATAATGTAGAAACCTACTTGTTCGAGTATACTCAATACAGGTACAGTCCTTGAGCTCTTAGAATGACATCCGGGTTTGTCCCTCACTCGGATGATTCAAGTAACAAACTCATAAGAATGACTGAGAGGGCAAGTCAAACCTGATGCCATTCGGAAGACCTCGCGGACTGTATTGAACCAGTCTGTCTGATAGTCTGTGAGGTAATGTGCATAATCTGATCGTACTTAACCTAATTTGTAACTGTAGTCAACTCTGTCCATTGTTTCATGCTTAAAAACGTTTGAGCTGTTCTTGTACCTAAATAATTTTAAGTAACAAAAAGAGTAGGTAACAAATTAACAACATTTTATTTATAGTATTAGCTACGTACGTTTTGTTCTATGCAAGAGGAAAATAAATAAAAATAACAGGCCCAACACATTGTAATTCATAAACAATCACATAGCTACATAAATTCACAATTCTTAATTCGTTAAACAAAATCAGTTTTTATCACTAAGCAAACAAACATTGAAATCCACATAAATTCTGTAAATGTTATTGCTCTGGCAACACTGACATTTACACCCCGTAAGTAGTCTATGCAGTACACGTGCTCGGTAGAATCACGTGTCGGGGAAACGTGACGCGGGAAACGCACGCGGGCAACCCAGTTCCGAACGGTACAGATTATACGACAAAATTAAGAAGTATGGATGTCGCCCTCAGAACAATAACTAAAGCATAGAACCCGGACTAAAATAAAAACTAATTATTATAGTGCGTTGCTTCTTATTCCAGTGCACTAAAACAATAAGTTAAAAAGAGACAAAGATGCTATTCACGAGACAGTCGTCTGTCTGTTCCGTACCAGGGTAACCTATACAAAGCGCTTTAAATTATACATGTATATATTTCGCTAGTGTAGGGAACAAACCGTCATTGATTAGTCTTCAATCGATATTTTTTATGGGTATGGGGACGGTCGTGGATTTTAATACATATTAAACGGATATCATTATAATGAAAAAAATCTATTATGAAAATCGGCCAAGTGCGAGTCGGACTCGCGCACCGAGAATTCCGTTTCACCGTACAACAAAAACACATTTTTGTCCGTTCGTATTTGAATTGGTTGGTAACAAAACAACGGCAAAAAATCACGTTTGTTGTATGGGACCCGATAAATATTAATTTTATTTTGATTTAATTATCTATTTTTAAAGTGAATATGAAACTGAATATTTCAAGCGTCTACCTGTTGCCGCTATTGATATCGAACAAATATCGCAAAAAAAAAACGTTTGTGGTATGGGAGCCCCCCTTAAATATTCATTTTATTGTTATATTCATATGTGTTTTATTCATAGTATTTTTTGCTATAGCGGCAACAGAAATACATCATCTGTGAAACTTTCAACTGTCGAGCTATCACGGCTCATGAACAACCTGTTGATAGACGGACAGCGAAGTCTTAGTAATAGAGTCCCGTTTTTACCTTTTGGATACGGAACCCTATAAAAGGAACATTTATGCATACCTATAGATTAGTAAAAACTTGCCAAGTCAAAAAAAAGTGAAATAGTAAAGTTGTGGCCAAAGAAAGGGAACAATATGGAACAATAATGGAGTCAGAAAACTGAAAGAATTAAACATATTTAATTATATCTCTATATTTACATTTAATATCGATTGACAGTTTAGTCGATATCACAGGCACATCACTAAGATAACCTATACTGTTTTCATATTTTCTTTAAAATAATATGTAAATAGGGATATCTTTGACAAACAGGATTCAATAATGGTGTTATTTTATAGAACACACTCTCAATATATTTTAATGCGACCCTGAAGCTGATTAAAATCACTTAACGATGATAACTTATAAACGCATTATCATTTTGTTTTCTGGACGCATTAGATTTACATCCTGGCACTGCACAAGACATTTTCTAGTTTCACTAAGTAATTGGCTTTACCAATATTCGTTATTTAATCAATTTTTAACAATAATAAACAAAAAATTCTCCAACAGTTGTCCGTCATTCACGCATCCGAAGCACAATAAGCACATACAGACAAGTTAAGTTGACACTCAACACAAGTCATTGGGCTAAGAAATCTGACTCTTGAAATCGGCATCATATATCGGAACCAAGTGACGTAAAGGAACCAAGTTTGACGTTTGGACAGGTACGAAACAGAAAAATAAGAAGAAACTGACAAGTTTGTTCTCTTTTTAACTTATCGTTTCAGTACACTGGAATAAGAAGCAACGCACTATAATAATTAGTTTTTATTTTAGTCCGGGTTCTATGCTTTAGTTATTGTTCTGAGATGTCGCCGCTGTCGTCGTTTGAAATTTAAACATATGTAAAAATTTTAGAGTCTATGGTTTAGTTTCAAAGCTTGGAAACATGCTAGTTAACCATACTGACAGTTTTACTATTGAAATTCAAGCTGCAATTGTTAAAGAAAATTATTCCTTACGAGGCAGAGTTAAGAGTGTGATATTATTTTTTTAACGGCAAATTAATGTGGTCTCTATACAAATATTTGTTAATTATGGTCTATTTTATTCAGTCGGGTTTCTAATGTTAATGTTTATGATTTGATTGATAATACTTGGTGAATATTTAGAATGTCTTCCAGCCGAGATAATCCATCAAGATAATTAAGTACTTAACAATAACAAGCTAATATAAGAACCTACCTACTTTTGGCGCCAAATTAATTTCGACATTCTATACTAAACTAATACATATTATTATTCGACCGTACTTCGTGCTTACAGTGAAATTTAGAACGAGACAACACTATACGAAGTCGAAATTAGCCGAGAAGGCCGATGTGCAATCTTTATGGCTGCTGTACTTACATTGCGAAGTTTGACAGACCGGTTGAATTCTGTTTACCCCGGCAACCCGCAATGTAATGTAACTTGCATGCAATGGGGGCTATCGCATATAAATTTGCCACTAGAGGCGTTAGTGTCGCGTGAGTTCCAATAACACTCACTTTTCACTGGTTTTAGCGGGCTTCGTGACATAAATTATAATTTCTTTCATTTACCTGTTGAAAAGTGATCTTCGTGAAATTATTTAAAATATGTATTATTTGGCGATGAATGTGAACGCTTACAAAAGCGGATTTTTTTTCGATCAAAACGGAACTGCACTACATTGCGGCATGTCTACTCAATATGATGATAGTTATTTATAATTAATAACCTTAATGAGATTCAAGATTTAAAACTTTGTTTCGGCGCCGATCTTATAAAATCGCCTTTGACAGCTGTGCCTCTGGACCTTAGTCAACAGTGGCGCCAACTGGTGAGCAAAGAAACGATAGTCCCCATTCTTGCATATTGTGTTGATGGAAAATTGTCTTGGATGCAGTCTCTCTTTCTGATTCGCCTTGTGGGAAAGGGAAAGCGAAAGTTGCCAAAGCGATCGTTCTTCTATTTTACATGAAATATTAGCCAAGAGTTAATGCGCCCTAGCCGCGTCATTTTTAAGTTCAAAGTTGAACTTGACGTAGACGTAAACAATGTAACAACAAAATGTTTCTTTATTTCTCGAACGTTCCTGATGGCGCTAATTTCTTAAACGTGGCGTGTTATCGTATCGGAAACGTGAATTGAAATAAAAGATAAACGCGTGATAAATTGTGATCAAACATAGTTTTTCACATTATCATAATAATATTTTTGTTTCGGTCATGTAATTATATACCTACATTGTATATTTGTTTGAGCATGTTAGCCATTCCATGCTGGTCTGGGAGCAAAGAAAAAACATAGAATGTACCAGTTGCTTCTCTTACCGCGCACATGGTATCCCCATGGAATGGGCGAAAATTTTAGGAATCATTTTATAGGCGATGCTAACAGCCCATCACTATTTTGATTCCCCTTTACTATACCGCCCACAATCATGCTGAACGTGGCCTTTAGGTCTTGTTACCTTAGTCTCTGTCTATTTATGCATGGCAAAAAAAAAGTATTTGGGTAGGTACTTCGGTTCATCGTGCGGTTTTTTATGCGATAGGGAAAACGAGCACGCGGGTCAGTTGATGGTAAGCAAGCATATAATACTACAACCTACATACCTACATGAAATTTGGCACATTTAATCAGACCCCTAAGCTTGCTCGAGACGATGATTCGGCCAGTTGTGTCAAAGTTTGGCATCAGGACGGCACCGGTACTGCCATTCAGTTGCCATCTTTTTTTGAAGATTTTTTTCAAAACATTACAAAAAGTGTTGGGAATTTCAAGAAAAAAAAAATAGTGCATTGGGGTAAATTCGAAGTTGGGGAATTCCGAAACTCGTGGATATCCACTTAACGGGGAACAATTACATCTAGCATTAATCTAGCAACGCTTACCTAGAAGCTCCAATGTCGTTTAGTGGATATCCACGATTTTCGAAATTCCCCCAATTTCGAATTTACCCCAATGCACCTTATATTATTTTTTTATAACATAGTACAATGGACTAAAATATAGCACGGTACTATATATTATGGTACAACCTATGCCCACCCCACCCTCAATGCATACGTAAGCATAGACTATTGAAACCTTTGTTTTATCCAGGAACTGTGACATAATTCTGCCATATGCAATTTACCAATTTAAATTTATCATCAAATAATATCCGTTGTACCTTATTTCGTTAACGACAGCGTTCTATATAGCTTGATTCGTAGTGATCCAGCCGCAATTGACTAGGTTTCACAAACCAATTTAACTTTGCTGTCACATACCATACTTATAACCGTATGACTTACATGATAAAGTTTAATTCTGCTGAATAATGGTAATGTGGCTGTAAAAGCGTTAGCAAGCAAGGTCATTTGCCACGTTTAATTTGCGTATAAAAATCATTGCTACAACCTTGCTCCTTTCAAAATAGAGTTGAATTTGGATGAAAGATTGCGATTGAACTGAATTATTGTAGAGACGACAAGGTTATCAGCCTCCCACGAGCTTCCATATAGGAACCTAGTAACAGTAGGTCGTGAGTCAGACAGGACGATGTTTTGATCAATTTGGATCAGATTTGCATTACCCAAATAACTTTTTTACGGACTTGAGACTTCGTTCAATAAAAGAAGGTCCTTAATTAAACATCTTCCTGGTCTGGGAGTAAAGAAAAACCGAATGTATGATATTATACCAGTTGCTTCTCGTCCCGCGTAGATGATAAAGCCCATCGAGGGAATGAGCGAAAATCTTAGTAATCATGTTATAGGCGATGGTAGCAACCCATCACTTATACGCCCACAATCTAGCTAAACGTGGCCTTTAGGTCTTGTTACCTTAGGATTTTTGTATATGTATGTATGTAAAAGAATTACACGAACCATTCAAACTCATTTATTTATTAAAATACAAACTATTAAGGACTAACATGCAACTAGCTTAAATCAAACGCATACCGAATCATTAATTTTATAGGAACTAGATTTTAATAAAGCCAATGGATGGAATAAGTTTTTTGGTTAATTTCGTAAAATTAGTTGGGGCAAAACCGAACCGCCAGGGTTCATCGCGTCTTTCATTTTGATGCGAGTTAAAAGCCAACATGACCCGCTAGAGGCTCTGCCAATTTTCCCATAGCAATCAAGACTTACACGCGAACACGTTGAAGACATTTGATGTGACAGAAAACGTACAATCCTTACTAAGTCTACGTGTATCGAATGTGTGTAAATAAATGTTTCTCTCTCTCTCTCTCTCTCTAAATAAAGTAACTCATGTCTCTCTGTTTGTTACCGTTTCACGCTTAAACCGCTGGACCGATTTAGTTAAAATTTGGTATACTTACAGATAGTTTCAGTCCCGAGAAAGGATATAGGATAGTTTTAGTCACGGAAAATTCCATCGCGTAGTTTCCGTGGGATAGCGATAAGCGAATTTTGCTCCATGCTGGTCTGGGAGCAAAGAAAAAACATAGAATGTACCAGTTGCTTCTCTACCCGCGCAGATGGTAAAAGCCCATCGAGGGAATGGGCGATTATAATAGGAATCATGTTATAGGCGATGAGGCTAGCAACCCATCACTATTTTGATTCCTTTTTCCACCTTTACACCCGCAATCTTGCTAAATGTGGCCTGTAGGTACCTGTTACCTTAGGCTCTGTCTACCCCGTAAGGGATGAAGACGTGATTTGTGTGTGTGTGTGTGTGTGTGTGTGTGTGTGAATTTTGCTCCGTCGAGTCACGGGCAAAAGCTAGTATCTAATAAATATAGACTTACAATGTTTTATTTACGTCTAATCTGATTATGTTCAACCGTGGACGTGTGAGTGGATAAGTGAAGGATTGTCATGTTACGAACAAACGACGTATTTACCCCTCCGGTCGAGATTGCCCCTGTTCTTAAGTAGTTTTTAAATAATAAATTAGTCGTATAGATTTTTCTTGTTAACTAAAAACTAGTTAAGCATATCTTAAGTGTTAACTTAATTTAATAATGTTAACTGATTATAATTTTATATAACGTAGGAATAGGAACTATTTAGAACAGTCTGATAAGTTATGAAAGTTTCAGTCGGCCCTTGACTTTGACTTAATAGCACAGTAAATGTTTTTCAGATTTTCTTAAATCAAAGTCGACAAATATTTTAATACATTGATCAATTTTCAAAATGAACCGCGTCTAAGGTGCTAAATATTGTTTTTTTTTTAATGAAAAGTCTTTGTAGTCTTCAGTTAAACTAACCGAAGCATCAGCTGAAATATATTCGAACTATTTTAGAAGATCTTGTATAAAAAGATCGGGAATGCTTTTCATTGACTAAAGCAAAACCATATATTATGTTCTTGTATATACTACCGAATCAGTTCATTCCTGACGATTGTGGAACCGTTTAACAATAAATTTTAAAGCGACGCTACATTGAACTGACAAGCAAAACCACTGACGTTGAGTTAACTATGAGAACGTTCTAGGGTAATGAATCAATTGGTCCGATAGTACACAGCGTGGGGTAAGATTGAACATTATATTTCTGTAAATTAAAACAGTCTTATACTTAAATTCGGGTTTTAAGCCTCAAAAATATTATTATTAAGTAATAAATATATATATAATAAAAACAGATCGTAGATTAGGAATGCGGGATCGCGGTGGATTCGAAGGGGGCAAGACCGGTCTGAGCGGAGAGTCTTGGGGGAGGCCTATTAGGGTTGCCAATCGTACTATAATATATAGTATTGTACTATATTTCGGGTGTGCGTACTATATACTGTTGAAGAAATATATACAACGCAAAAATACTATATTTTCAATTCAAATCGAACGAAATCTGAAAAACAAATAGTTTGTATAAAAAAAATAAGTAATTAACATTTTCCATAAAGTACATACTATATTTTATTATAGCTTATTTTGAAAAATACTGTATTTCGCTGAAAACATGTTAAAGGATCATATTTGATATTAATCACGACATTTTATAATTATACTATGATTATTATATTTAAATTTTATATGAACTTTGGGGACTTCAATGTTTATAAACGCGTATAAAATGGATCGAGAGCTAGACACGCGGGAGAGCACCCGCGTGTCAGCCAAGTTCGAAGTAAGAACTGGCGACGCTGCCGTGTGTATATTTTTATTATTCTCGGTACGTTGTGATTACGGCATTAGAAACGTAACAGTATTTGCCTACTCCTTCCAGGGTGTGAGCGAAAGCTGCGGCAGCTCTCTGCAAGAGACCAGCGGGTTCGTTGCCCCCACCAGCTCCATGACGCGTGGCTGTGCATTCACCAGTGACTCTTCATTCGCGCAGATCACGCCCGCCAGCGTCGATTTGCGGATCTCCGTCAGTTGCTCTGAAAATCAGGAAAGAACTAAACTTTGGGCTCTTAGATTTGAAATGAAATGAAATGGTTTATTTGCGGAATATGGGTAAATATAAGATTTTATAAATATGATTGCTATTCTACCATACTCTGCTCTAACGAGCATGCAAAATATTATATCCCCGAATTTGCTGAAAACAGACAAATTCAGGATTAAGTATTCTTATTCTAGCTAAAATGTTTTCTTAATGTCTAGATAAATTTACTAGTAACAGCTAATTTGATCCAAAATTAAATAAAAAATAAAAAATTAGGGTGCATTGGGGTAAATTCGAAACTGGAGGAATTTCGAAAATCGTGGATATCCACTAAACGGAGAACAATTCCATATTTCGAATTTACCCCAATGCACTATAAATACATAGGTACATACATACCGTCACGGTCTTTCCCATAGAGGCAGGCAGAAGCTATACTTATATTCCATAAAAATAAATACAATAATGACAGAGAACACACGGCAATATAATCAGGTAAGCACCTACGCACGCTCGCGCCGTATCTATCCTGCTTACCGAATAGCTTTGCTGTGTGTACAAAGGCGAACTTATTTAACCCATCCCAAAAAGTGCTCAACGCTGCTAAAGTAAATTTCATTTAAAAAAAATAGATCTACCTACCTTCAAATGTAGCTTAAGTTTAAAAAAGTCTTACCAATAGTAAAGCCAGCGACTTCATCTTCGGTCTCGTACCAGAAGCGGTCCCCGATCTTGACCCTCAGGAACTGGTCGGCGAGGAGGCAGGTCAGGGTGGCTCCCAGAAGACGGCCGTGGGGCTCCTCAGCTAATGCACCCGTGTACAGATCTATGTCATCCACGTGGCTGGAAAAAAAAAAGTTTACTGGTACAGTCAGCGTTAAATAGTTCGTGACACCCAAAGTAGCCAAATAGTTAGCAACACGTCACTATTATAGTTGAAATAAGGTCGTGTCGCTAACTTTTTGGCCACTTTGGGTGTCACGAACTATTTGACGCTGACTGTACTCCGAAAAGCCGTGTTAGCTTAGTGGTTTGACCTGTGGCCTTTCAAGCAAAGGGCCGTGGGTTCGAATCCCGGGCTCGCACCGCGTGAATTTTTCGGAATTTATGTGCGAAATTATGTTTGACATTTACCATGCGCTTTTCGGTGAAGGAAAAACATCCCCATCATCAGAAACCGGCACACGTCTGCGTAGCAATTCAATGGTGTATGTGAAGTGAGAATTATATCCCATGAATGATGATGTCCCACCGAAACTTGAGGTTCCGTTCCGTTCACACTAATAATCATCGATACGAGAGTGAAGGAGAAGGTGTGATACGAACTTCGAGTTTCGAAGTATTCCTCTTAGGGGTTCCCAACCATTGGGGCGCGCTGCACTTGGGGGGGGGGGTGATCCAAGGGGAGCTCGACGAGCGGGTTAGATATTTATTAAAATTCATCAATTGGTTTCTTCCATGCTGGTCTGGGAGTAAAGAAAAAACAGAATTTACCAGTTGCTTCTCTTCCCGCGCACATGGTAAAAGCCCATCGAGGGAATAGGCAAAAAAAAGTCTTAGGAATCAATCTAGGCTAGCAACCCATCACAATTTTGAGTGATAAAGACTTGATGTATGTGTTTATGTATCTCCCTTAAAAAAATATCCAAATCCCTCCAGTCGTTTCAGTGTGGACACACCGTCACATCCTCGCAAACTTTTGCATTTGTAATATTAGTAGGGTTAAGCAGGATGTGAATCATAGAAAGGTCGATCTATAATTGGCATTGTTCATTTTTTTTAGTATGCTCCAATTCGAAAACCATTTCAAGGAAAACCATCAATTATCCGATTTATCTTGTCCGATTTCAAAAATACTTTATGATTGCAGCTATTTTTGTAAAAGTACTTTGAACCTTTGTTTGACCGAACGACCGGGTTTTTAGACAGAATCCAGCATCGAATGTTTGCCACAAAAAATTAAAAAAAAAGTTTGGCTACGGCAACTGTCACGTGTCACTGTCAAATCTACAAAACCATAGACAAAGCCGTTTTTTTTATAGCCAGCCGAACGAAGGCGATTGGGATACTGTCTAAATTCACGAATTATCAAACAGCGAAAAAATATTTATTATTAATTAACAAAGCTACGTAAAAGCATAATATTCAAATTAGTTGCTTGAAATAGTCCATTTTATCAAATAAAGGTGTTAAAAGCACAGCTTAAAAAAAATGAACAATGCCAATTCATATTTTGAGAGGAGTTTGTTAATTGAGTCATGGACAGCTTCAGATCAGATAAGACAAGATTAGAAGTACCTATAAGTAGTTTGAGAACTCATTCGAGATAAGAAACGAGACTCATTTCCGCCTAGACACTGAGATTTTGATTATCAACTTGCCGCTGCGCAGTTAAAAAAAAAAACAAAAATTTTATTTTGAAAATGGCCGCCAAAGGCTCTTTTACTTTTACGTGTCTTTTTTTAAACTACCAGCGCATTCGGAAAGACCATCATTGCCAAGAAGAATGCGCCGCAAGAAACTTGGCAGAAGAATACTTAAATTAAATACATTTATAAAAGGAATGTATACTCGTAAGGTCCCCGAGCCTTAAATTATATTAGTCTATAGTAGAAGTAGAGATGTATAAAATCTCTACTAGTCAAAGTATTCGCAGTAAAATCGTAGGAGAACCATGTTATAGTATATGCGATGCGACCTATACGCACTCAATCATGCTAAACGTGGCCTTTTGGTCTTGTTACCTTAGGCTCCGTCTACCCCGTAAGGGATATAGGCGTGATGTGCGTATGTTAGTGTAAGTATGTACTTGTTTACTAAGCCTTTCTAAACGACACTGAAAAATTAGAACACAGAAAAATCCAAAAAGTAAAGCTATCTATGGCCGGGAATCGAACCCGGATCCTCGTCATTCCGTGACGCGCGCTATACACCTACACCATAGCAGGTGGGTAAGCCTTCGAATTTTCCTATCTGTTACTACCTGTCACGTGACCTTGTTACAATGCGAATTTTGCGAACCCATCATCGTTAAACCCACAATTACTTTGTTTTGAAAAAGTAAAAGCTACATTTTGAAAACGCTCTCTCTTTCTGTCTCCTGTCAACCAACAAGAGAGACAAGGAAGCAGTGGCGTAACTTTAACGTTTCTCGCTCCTTCCTTAATATAAAGAAGTACATCAGCGTCCCTTCTGTGCTCTAAACCAAGCCAGTTCGGGGCCCCCTAGAGCTAGGGGCCCCTGGCATTTTGCCACCTCTGCCACCCTATAGTTACGCCACAGCAAGGAAGAACATCACGGCAGCTGGATGAGCAATTTGGAATGGGCTGGCGGCTGGGGTTTTTCCAACTGGCTATGACACGGGTACCTTTAAGAGGCGAGTTTACCATTTCTTGCAAGGCCGGCAACGCGCTAGCACTCCCATCGGTGCTGTAGTTGTCCATGGGCGGCGGTGGCCACAAACCATCAGGTGCACCGCATGCCCGTTTGTCGGTTTTAATTTAAAAAAAAGCAAAGCTTATGCACAATAACAGTTCTAGGGTTATTTATAGGTCTCCATAGAGGTGATTTCTATTCTATAATGTCTACATCTAGGCCAGTCTGGTTCTTCTCGGAATCCTAAAAACATGATTATAAATTATAATACTCTAGATTTCTTTCCTCGAACGAAAAGTGTATTTAATATTAAATTTCTCAGTATTCCGAATCGTGAAAGTTCTCTGTGAATAGTGCGTTGAGCAAATTTGCATACAATGGTTTTGGTGACCGCGATCACAAATAAACGACTGATTTGTGCAATTTTAACATTAACAGTTTCCTATGATTCACTATAAGACTTATTGGCCTTGGTAGGGTTGTCTTATAGAGGAGTTAAACACACCTACTTCCTACTTTAATAATAAACGCGAAAGTTTGTAAGTATGAATGGATGGATGGATGTTTGTTACTATTAACGCCAGAACAGCTGGACAGATCTGGATGAAATTTGGAATATAGATGTATATATGTCTGGAATAACATATAGGCTACTTTTTATTCCGGAAAATTGCGTAGTTCCAGCGGCATAGCGATAAACGAATTCTATGCAGACGAAATTGCGGGCAGCAAGATAGTCAATTATAATGGTATCTGCAGCAAATGGATCGAAGTATGGAGAGTAATCTGCAGAATGCAGAACATTCTCACATTGCAAAAAATATTCTCAGAAATTTCCAGAAACTTCCACGAGAATTTTATGGTAAGTTCCCATAGTGGAAGTTTCCAATGGGAATTTAAATAGGTAATACTTTATTGATGTTATTCTTAATTCCCATTAGATAAATATAATTAGATAATATATATATGTTTTGTATTAATACAGTTTCATGTGATGTGTAGATATGTGTGGTGTTGACGAGTTTTAGTAACGGGCCGTGTGTTGGTCTTTAAAATTTTGTGTGTATGTGAGGGTATGTTCGCGTGTGTGAGAAAAGTAGTGTATCATGGGGGCGGCTGAAAAACAGCGTCTGTTTGTCAACAGATCGTTAGGTCTGTGTGGCGCAGGCATAAGCTGAGCTGCCAACCATTTCAATAGTTTGTAGCATATTATTGTTTACTTTTACTTTTATATGTATGTAACTGCGAACTGTTGAATAAATATCTTTTATTATTATTATTATTATTATAATTAGTCGAAACCAGTACTAATGATATCCTGTGGACACTGAACACATTCCCATTAATCCGTGCGTTTTAAACGCAATTTCTTTCCTCGCACGGTAAAGATCTGGAACCAACTTCCTGCTGCAGCATTCCCTGAGCGGTACAATTTAGGGATCTTTAAAAAGCGAGCCTTCCTGTTCCTCAAAGGGCCGGCAACGCACTTGTGATTCCCCAGGTCTTGCAGGTGTCCCTGGGCGACGGTGATTGCTTTCCATCAGGTGACCCGGCTGCTCGTTTGCCCCCTCTTATATATATATATAAAAAAATCACTACTTAGTATAAAACGAAGTCCCTTTCCGCTCTCTGTCTGTCTGTCCCTCATCTGTCCCTATGTATGCTTAGATCTTTAAAAGTACGGAACGGATTTTGATGGTTTTTTTAATAGATAGCAGTGGCGTGGCGTCAAGTATATCAGAAGGCAAGCCGAAGGGAATTTAACTAGCCTTTTTCTCTATGTCCTTATCTGTCACTTTGACATTTACCTTTAGTATATAAGGACAAACGATTGCTAAGTTAGCAGAAGCCTATTTACTCTATAGTATAGAGCATTTATGAATAAGGGGGTTACAGTTTGACAACAAATATAATGCGCATCGGCAGTATTCGTTTGCGCAGAGAAGCGCAGACCAGTTTCCGATGGTAGCCGAACGTGTAAATAATCTATATTGAACTTTATTTGCAAGCGCAACTGGCAGAGAATTGCTTGCTTTGCATTCTTAGCTCTGTCCCGCTTACACGATTTTGCCATTGTTGGTACGAAATCGATCGACCAATAACAGCGCCAGAGTTTCCCGCGCTACTAAAATTGGTATACTGCGCAGGTACATCGTGGAGCATTATTTTTGTTGTCAAACTGTACTGTTATTTGCTTGTAGACCAGCACGAAATAACGTACACCAAGTCAGGATACCATAAGAAATTCTTCGTTTCGCTCACCTCGCTAACGCTAACCCACTGACCGAAAGCGAAGCAGAAACATAAACATGACGAATAATTCCGGGATATGTCACGCACGGATATAGACACGGGAACTGAACTAGTTAGGTACAGGTCATTAACATTAGGAACTAATTGCTTTTTGTGTCCATTTCTCCCTTTTTTTTGGTATCGTCTGCTGAATATAATATGTTTGGAGAGAGATATAGGTGAGAAACTTAAGTAAATGACACGGGGCCCGATTTTTGAAAGCACACAAAAATACCACTCGAAAGTGGTATAAATCTCTTTATATCTTCAAAACTACAGTTCTAAACAAATTTTTGACTAGGTCACAAGATTAATGAAAACCGTAAGTATCTTCCAAGCTACTCGTATTTAAAATTCAGCACAATTTTTCACCACTTTCGAGTGATATTTTCACATACGTGCTTTCAAAAATCGGGCCCCTGTTCTATGTGTGAGTAGTGTGTGCGAATAGAAAAATTGACGTTCCAAATTAGAAAAATGAAAGTCGCAATCAGCTCTGTACACTACTACATACAACAGGTCATGCAGTTTTTACGTAGGTATATGTTTTTTCTCTAAACAATTGAAGGTGACGTTGACCAACGACGAGACACCTGTCTCCATACAATGCCTATGAGCGAACGGGTCGAGCCAAGTCTACAGTCAAGTTATAGTGGTCAGCCCAGCGCCGCGCTGATTCCGTTGCCGTTCCATGAAGAGGTTTCAACATTAAGGAAATAACACAGGCGATTAAGAATAATCAGTAGTTGATGGGGTCAGCTGGTTCGGTCGTTGACCTCGCCCGAAATAGAACCCGAAATGTTTAACTTGTTTATATCCATGTCCTACATTTGCTTTAAAACGTCTATTTTAGAGCATAATCCTGATTCATGCTGTTTTTAAGATATCTCAACGCCTTTTATTACTTATTTGACTGCTAGCAGTAGTAGCAATGGCGTAACAATAGGGTGCAAGATGAGGATTGGCAAAATGCCATAGGCCCCCAGCTCTCTACGGGGCCCTGAAGTGGCTGGCCTTACACATACACACAATAAAGAGTTATACATACATACATACATACACATCCGCGTACACGAATCGCGCGCCCTTACGGGGTAGACTGATGCTAAGGTAACAAGACCTAAAAGCCTCGTTTAGCAAGATGACACACACACAGGTACATTCAAGTGTAATAATATGTATCTAGACAAAGTCTCAAAAATATGTAACTACCAATACGCTCTTACACCAGCGTAATAAGGTCGTGGGACATATTTTTGAGAAGTTTCTATCGATACTTATATTTGCACTTGACCGTACACAAATCACATCTATGTCCCTTACATGGACAAGAGCCCAAAGTTACAAAACCTGTAGGCCACGTTTAGCATGATTGTTGACGTATAGGTAGAAAGAGGAATCGAAATAGTGATCGGTTACTAGCCGCATCGCCTATAACATGATTCCTAAGATTTTCGCCCATCTTTTACCATCTGCGCGGGAAGAGAAGCAACTACATTCTTTGTTTTTATACTCCCATACCATCATGGACGCCAGCTGGCTGGGCTTAGAGCACAGAATGGACGTTGGCACTTCTTTATAATGCGGAAGGACCCCCATCTGAAGACTTTGCCACCTCCTTAGTTACGTCACTGGCTCATAGAACCTATTTTACCTGTATATGGTACTGATCCTTGTCCAAGAGACCTCATTGAAGACACCTCGGAGCTCCTCGAAGGTCTTTGGGCGAGGGAAGCCGCAGTGCTCGCGCCACGCCGGGTACGGTGGCAAGCCATGGTCGCGCCCTCTCTGGATGTTCAGAGAGACCAGGTCCAGGCCGCAAGGGTGCGAAGGCAGCGAGGAGTTGGTGGTTACGGGACGCTCGAAGAGGTGGTTGCTGAGCTGGAAATGTTGGAATGGTTTTACGACCTCGACATATGAGGCTGGGTAAGGCGAAACTATATACTTTGATGTGGTCGAGATAATTTTTCTGAGGTATATAGGAAAGATTTTAGATGGGAAATATTATGGGGTGTTGAGCGCTGAGTGCACGGAGCGCCGCGCGCCTCCAGCCCAATACAGCATGTAGGGATTGAACAGCATCTCGTGAAGGTACACGGGAGTCTATTCTCTCACCTCGTCGGTAACGTGAGGGTCCACGCTATGGACAGGGGTGTTGAGCGCCGAGTGCACGGAACGCCGCGCGCCACCAGCACGGTACAGCATGTAGGGGTTGAACAGCATTTCGTGAAGGTACACGTAGTCTACAGAGTCAGTGTCGGAGTCGAACGAGTGGATCAAACCCTGAAGAAGAAGAATTAGAGAAAGTCTTGAGGTTCAGCCAAGTTCCGCCAAAACTATGCTCTTTTGGCGGAACACTTGTAGCCATCCTTAGTAAGCAATATCTTGAACTGCTTATTAATTAATTATACCGTAGAATATCATACAGATGTACTCACTGGCAGCAAGGTGTGGGCGAACCGGAACGCCGCAGCTGAGAAGTGGTTCGCCATGGAAGCGTCCACTTGAGGGTTGTATGCCCGGGAGTGGCCGTGATCTTGCAGGGACAGGTTCAATGCCCACATCACGTCGTTGCCTGGAAGAAAACAAAGGGCACATACATAAATCACACATATATGACGTCTTACCGGACAGACAGAACCTAAGGTAACAAGACCTAGGCCTAGGCCATGTTTAGCATGATTTTGGTCGTTTACGAGTACTAAAACCTTATTGACGCTCAAAAAATTACAGCCACCTTTTTGAAATACAATGCTTCTGCACAAATGCTCACCAAGCACCAACGGAAGGAACTCCTTATATGTGATGTGCTGCATCTGCGCGCCGACTATCTTCCGCGCCTCCTGGTAGAGGGTCTCGTCGTCCCAGCTGGGGTTCAGCGCGGCTAGGCCCCGCGCCAGGCGGTTGTGCTGGCGCGCCCAGATCAGATGCATGGTTGTCAGATGGAGGTTCTCGTTGGCACGGTCGTCCCCTGGAAGCAAAGGGTGAAAGGATGAAAGCATGGATACTAAAAAAGTAACTTGGCACACAGTGGCGTAACTATAACGTCTGGGGCCCGCGGCAAATTCGTCAGATGGGGCTTCTTCCTCAATATAAAGAAGTGCATCAGCGTCCCTTCTGTGCTCTAAACCAAGCTAGTTAGGGGCCCCGTAGAGCTAGGGCCCCTGGCATTTTGCCACCCCTGCCACCCTATAGTTACGCCACTGTTGGCACACATCGTAAAAAAAATTATGATGACGAATTCTCTTTACGATTTTACGGCCAATAAATAGCTGAAAACTTTGTAGGGGTGTCCAGAGTGCACAGTTAAATTAACTGGACGACCGACTGATTTACTCTGAAATAGTTTTAAGAGTCCTTGTATTTTGTACTTGGGTTTATATCCACACATGTATCTCTTGCGACCATAGACGATTCTCACTTGGCCAGACTTTGGCCCCCTTTTTAAACCTTACATATCCTCTATCACCCACCTGTCTCAAAACAATACCGCCCTATCGCATTCATCTCCTCTGTGTTACACCCATCGTTGGGGTCCACGGAGGGGGGCAGCAGCTCCGCCCCCCCTGCGTCCAGCATGCGCAGGAGTCCCCCCGCGCGCGTCCGGAGATCCGCCGCGCGGTGCGCCGAGTACCCGTACACAGTGGAACCGTCGAGGTACGCTGTTGCTTGGTTCATCTGTTCCCTGGGACCTGGAAGGAATAAGGCTAGGCTTAAGACCACAGTATCATCATCATCATCTTATCCTATAATCCCTGATCAGGGAAATATGTCTCTCAGCATATGCTTTATTCATGACGACCTCACGTCGTGACCCACAGCTCTTGCCACCTCATACCCAAGGGTAGAGATGTGCACAGTACTTATAGCTCTTGCAATTTACGATCGCGAGTGAGTTTTATTTGTGGTAAACATATAACTGCGTACGTGTCAATGTGTGCGTGAGAGCTGTAAACATTAAAAGTAAGGTACATGTTGAATGCAACAAAATCTCACCGAAGTGGCAGGTCAGCGCCGGCGCAGAGCGCACGAACTCCATGCACGTGACGCGGTAGTTCTGATAGAAGGGGTCCTCCACGTCGAGGGGGACGGGGAAGCACGCGGGGTGCGGGGGCTGCGGGGGGTCGCAGCACGACAGCGCCGTGCCGTTCTCACCTGAGGGTTGGATTACATTAGTTACCATACATATGTAATTACATATTCGTGTGTCTTACAAAAATAAATATAGGTATGTCTTCTTTTTTACCTTTACTAAGTGCCGTGGCTGTGATGTCGTGGTCTATGAACTGGCCCCAGACAGCCAGCATCACGGTGAAGGAGATGTCGTGAGCGTAGCTGGGGCGGTGGACGGTCAGGCTGACGTCGCGAGCGCTGGGCAGGGAGCCGTTGACGCCGGTCCTTGGCGAGCTGATGCCTGGAGACGACATCTAGTTTTAACTGCGGAGAAAACCTTTTAATTTTAAGTACTTCTTGACGCGGTCGGAAAGCCGGCAAGCATAGCAACTGGTATCAACACAATCTCAACCTCATCATCATCACATGAGTCATAGTATCCACTGTTGGACATAGGTCTCCCCACATAGACCTACAATTGCCTCGGTTGGAAGCGGCTTGCATCCACCGTGTACCCGCGACTTTAACCAGTAGGCTTATATCCAACTCGCTCGCAATCGCTATCGTGTTCATTTTGACAGTTCATGTATGGGCTGACAATTGGCATCGGAATCAGCTAGCTGTCACATTCATACAAAAACTGTCAGAATGAACACGATGGCGATTGCCAGCGCGTTAGGTAATAAGCCTACTGGTCATCCGTCCTCGTTGGTGGACGTCCTACGCTGCGCTTGCCGATCCGCGGACTCCACTCGAGAACCTTTCGGCCTCAACGACATCTGTTCTCCGTGCTATGTGACCTACCAATTGCTACTTCAACGAGCTTCGCTTTGCTATGTCGTTGACCCTTGGTCTACGTAAACCTACCATCAGCATAATCAGCAGGCAGCACTCTTCTAAAGGGAGTCTTGGACACTCCCCACCGCAGCGGCTGTCCCAGATTGTTGCAGCTGCCGTCCTGGGTCCGGTACTTGCTGTTCGGACAAACGGGGGTGGTGTCCCCGCAGTATGGGGGCTCGAGGAAGGAGCCGTTGGTGGCCGGACCCACGCCCACACCGCCTCGGCTTTTGGGGTTGGTCCTGGGAAGGATAAGTTGGGACTCTCGTCAGCTAAGTTTGAGGATGTTTTAGCGATTATAACAATACTTATGTGTTATGTTTAGCAGTTTTGTGTTATGGACAGCACTAGTAAAACATATGTTGTGTCTTTTGTGTTTAGTTTTATAATTTATATTGTATTTCTCCTTGTTTTATATCTACGTGTATCGAATGTGTGTAAATAAATGTTTCTCGCTCTCTCTCTCTCTTTCTCATATTATCTGTGGTCTGTGTCATCTACATTGCTATAATAGATGGCGGCTGTTGGAACGTTTTATACTTTATGTAAATCACTAATAATGAAAGTCAATAACATAATTAGAAGGCTTGTTATTACTACATTTTGTTCTCCTGCAGCAGTTATTGCTTTAAACGTTACACAGTATCTTGCGCTATTATTTTTCAACAGGCGCTTTAAATAAATCAAACGTGAAGTCTATTTTGGTCATGGATCAAACAATTATACAAGATCTCTCAGATTTCACGGTTAGTTCGACTGACCCTACGAAGATTTTTCATAAAAAATGTAGTCTTGCCTTTGACGTCGGCCATGTATGGAAGCATTTTTATCAAATGTTGATGGCCCTCAGGCTTCGACCCGTCTTAAACTAGGCTGGGGCCCTTGGGCACAAGAATTTGGGGCCCTTTTGGAAACTAAAAAAGCAAATTATAACAACATTTTTTTACTAAGAATAAATGTGTGAGAGAAATTGTCGGTCCTTCGGGGCCCCCTGAGAACGAGGGCCCTGGGACGGGCCAGTGGCGTAACTATAGGGTGGCAGGGGTGGCAAAATGCCAGGGGCCCCTAGCTCTAAGGGGTCCCGAACTGGCTTGGTTTAGAGCACAGAAGGGACGCTGATGCACTTCTTTATATTGAGGAAGGAGCCCCATCCGACGAATTTGCCGCGGGCCCCAGACGTTATAGTTACGCCACTGGCACGGGCCCCGTGTGCCCTTATGGTGAAGACGGTGTTGTTCAGGCTGCTGATAATCAATGGTGTTGCTGGCTGGATGGAACACTGTTTCCAATATGAGGTCAGCTTTTAATTTAACAATTGTTTCTCCAATTCTTAATACAAAGTGACATTATTCAAGTAACATAATACCTTCTGTACTTCCTGGTGTAACAGAGGCCCGAAACCCGATACGCTCGGCTTAGCCAAGTGGAGTGTGAATAAGCCGTGGCGACATCGACTATCGAGCGGGTCGTATTTTGGTGGTAATTTAAGAATATGCTACCGAATGGTAACTTAGCTTAATTGAACTTTGGCAAGGCCAAGGCCCGCCATTTTGGAGACTTGGTACCTACTATTTACTTAAAGTACATGGATGACCGTATTTATTTTGGTACATTTCCCAAACGTGAAACGTGGGGTCCGATTTTTGAAAGCACACGTGTGAAAATACCACTGGAAAGTGGTGAAAAATTGTGCTCTCATTGATCTTGTGAACTAGTCAAAATTTTGATTAGAGATGTAGTTTTGGAGATATAAGCTGATTTGTACCACTTTCCAGTGGTACTTTCGAGTGATGTGCTTTCAAAATCGGGCACCAGGTTTCATGAAAATCGTTGGAGCCGTTTCCAAGACTCATATTATTGATATATTATTATGAACATTCATAAATGACGTCTTTATCCCTTACGGGGTAGACAGAGCCTAAGGTAAAAAGACCTAATGGCCACGTTTAGCATGATTGTGGGCGTATAGGTGGAAAGGGGAATCATAGTGACGGGTTGGTAGCCGCAAAGATTTTCGCCCATTCCCACGATGGGCTTTTACCATCTGCGCGGGAAGAGAAGCAACTGGTAGGTACATTCTAAATATGTTAACTAGAATAATCCGGAAATCCGCAAATAATAGGAGATCCCTTTAAGGTATAAGTTCGCCTTTGTACATCTGTTTATCTCATTACCTGGGGCCTGATTTTGAAAGCACATCACTCGAAAGTACCACGCGAAAGTGGTATAAATCTGTTTATATCTTCAAAACTATAGCTATAATCAAATTTTTGACTAGTTCACAAGATTAATGAGAGCCGTAAGTATCTTCTAAGCTACTCGTATTTAAAATTCAGCACAATTTTACACTACTTTCGAATGGTATTTTCACTCATGTGCTTTCAAAAATCCCCTGTAAACGAACAAAAAATTTACCCTGCTACTCCGCTACTCTACCACTACTTGCTACCACTTGCTATTCGCTAGTAGCGGAGTAGCAAGGTAAATTTTTTGTTCGTTGAAATGGACCTCCGCAAAGTAACGCCTAATTCAATAAAATCCCCTGTAAAATTAATGTTGTACAAAATAAAGAGTTATACATGTAAAGAAAATCGCCACAGCTAATAATTATTAGCCACCGTTTTTCTTAATTAGAATTTGCCGCGATTTGGGGTTGACTGACGTGCGTTTTTTGACAGTTGTCATTTTTGACAGGAGATGCAAGAGTGGTTATAAGCTACCGTCAGTGAAAGGCAAATTAATAATATTCTTGTAAAATAATATAAAGATCTGAAGTAAAGGCTTTAAATGTTGTTTCTTGTGTTTTCAGGTGAGTAAATTATCTTGTTTACATACGGGAACAATGTAATCGTTAGATATCATAACATTTTGTACTGAAATAAACTTGTGTTTTCAGAGAAACGCAATTTCGTCTTTATTTCAATAATCCTGATGATTCGTGTTGGAAGAGGTTAACATCATTATAAAACAACATTTTCTGCAAATATTTCAAGAAACGTGGAAAAGTTGAGATTTGATTTTGCTGTGAAACCGACAGCAGACGGAAAATCAAACATAATTTGCATAACCTCAATAGCTACAACAAATGGACAGATTTTTGAAATACCAAGTGAATATCAACCTTTGCAACTACATCAAACAATCATAAACACTACTAATTACGCCAAAGTCAAGAAATCGTTAACTAAAAGACATCAAACACGGAAAATATGGATAACCTTGAACAGTGACATATCAAAAACATATTTGGATGACGACCAAAACTTGCAGTTTAATGACTATTACCTGGAAGAAATATCAGAAAAAACAAATAATGAAGAATCTGCACCTAGCAGTAGCAGCTCTAATAAAATGTTAGAAAAACTGATAGAAAAATTGCTTGAAGAAAAACAGGAAAAATCTGTTACTCAAAATTTAGGGAAAATAGCAAAAGATTTCATAATAGAGAAATTTACCGGGAAAAACTCGAATGCATACCAGTGGATTAAAGACTTCAATAAAGAATGTGAACGTTTTGAAATTAATGAAGACAAAAAGAAAATTAAAATTTTGAAATTGTTTTTGGAAAGCTCTAGCGTGGACTGGTACAGCTGCATGTTAATGAAACTAACGGTGGAATCAGAGTGGAACAGTTGGGAAAAAAGTTTTTGCGAGACATTTTCAAATAAGGGATGGTCGCCGGCTAGATATGCTCTTGCCTTTAAGTATCAAGCAGGTTCCTTACTAGAATATGCCCTAAAAAAAGAACGACTTTTACTGGAGGTAAGGAAATCTATTGATACGGGAACACTAGTTGACCTCATTGCGTTTGGCTTACCAAACTTTGTAACAGACAAAATCAACAGAGAAACTTTACATGAAACTGAAGACCTCTATAACGAACTAGGAAAATTGGAACATCTTGTGAAGAAAAATACCTATGATAAAAGAAACTATACATATGCAGATACTAAAACAAAAAAAGTTGAAGAAAAAAGGCCATGCCAAATCTGTGCCAATGAGAAAAAAGGAAAACGATACCACCCAGAAGAGTTATGTTGGTTTAAAGGAAGAAATCCAAAAGCAGTTGTAAAAACTGTAAATAACTCGGAATTAGAAATCGAACTTAATGAGAAGAATCCAAAAAACTAGAAGTACCACCATTAATAAAAATTCAGTTACTATTAAATGACACTTTAAATGTTGCTGGAATTTATGACTCCGGCTCAAACGTGTCACTAATTAATGCAAAATTATTAAAAATACAACAGAAAGAAAAAACAGATAATATAGAAATAGTAAACTTGAGAACTATTAATGGTGAGAAGAAAACAAAAGGTATGGTAACACTAAAAATAAAAATCTACGATATTGAACAAATTATGGACATTTTCGTGGTAGATAATGAAAATTTCAACTACGATTTTCTTGTGGGCCTGGATTGCATCATCAATTTCAAATTAACGCAAAATGAACATTTAAATATTATACAAAGTAATCCGGCAGAAAAGAAAATAACGGCAAATGAAAAAGGCATGAAAATCAAGATCTACACTGCAAATGATATTTCAAACTCAACAAATGTCAATATTCCTGATGTACTAGGTGACAAAAATGAACAGAAACTTTTATCATCCTCAGAAGTTTTAAAACAGAACACAAAACAATTAAAGGAATGTGAAATAAATTTTAATGAGCATATAAATTCTAATGAATTTGATATAGCAGTGAACCATCTAGACTTAAATAAACAATCAATAATTGACAACATGATAGAAAAATACAAACAAGTTTTTGCAAAAGATAAATATGATGTGGGCACCGTACGAGATTATGAAGCTCATATAGACTTGATGGTGGATAAATACTGTTATAAACGTCCATACAGATGTACAGCTGAAGATAGAAAAGAAATAGAAAGCCAAATATCAACACTATTAAAGAAGAATTTGATTGAGGAGTCTTACAGTCCATTCGCTGCTCCAGTGACCCTTGCGTATAAAAGAGAAGATGCCAAGAAAACAAGGTTATGTATAGATTTCAGGGAACTAAACAAAATTGTTGTTCCCCAATCACAACCATTTCCGTTAATAGAGGACTTAATGATAAAAACCGTAAACT
Organism: Pandemis corylana; assembly: GCA_949127965.1. Taxonomy (NCBI): domain Eukaryota; kingdom Metazoa; phylum Arthropoda; class Insecta; order Lepidoptera; family Tortricidae; genus Pandemis; species Pandemis corylana. The sequence goes on along the minus strand of OX421851.1, from coordinate 1,254,963 downwards.
GCAAGTACTTTTCTACTTTTGATATAAATTCAGCTTTTTGGTCAATTCCACTTAAAATTCAAGATAGATATAAAACAGCTTTTGTCACTCAAGAAGGACATTTCCAGTGGACATGCCTCCCGTTTGGATTAAAGACGGCTCCAGCCATTTTCCAGAGAATATTGAGCAACATCATAAGAAAATACAAACTGTCTACTTTTGCAGTAAATTTTATAGATGATATCTTGGTTTTTTCAAAGACTTTTGAAGAACATGTGCTACATTTGTCAGAACTACTGGAAGCAATACTTAAAGAGGGTTTCAGACTAAAGTTTTCGAAGTGTTCATTTGCGAATAATTCTGCTAAATATTTGGGCCACATAATAGAAAATAACTCTGTCAGACCACTTAAAGATTATTTAACAGCGGTTAGAGATTTTCCAGTTCCAGAAACAAGAAAGAATGTACGTCAATTCTTGGGAAAGATAAATTTTCACCATAAATTTTTACCACACAGTGCAATTATTCTGGACCCGTTACACAATTTATTGAGGAAAGACGTAAAATTCGTGTGGACTGAAAAATGTCAGGAATCATTTGACAAAATAAAAGAACTGCTATGTTCACAGCCAATTCTGAAAATCTTTGATCCTGAACAACCAATAAAAATTTACACAGATGCTAGTATTAAAGGAGTAGGAGCAGTGTTAAAACAAGAGGATGAAAATGAAGAAAGTAAGCCAGTTGCATATTTTTCAAAAAAATTAACAGAAACACAGAAAAAGAAAAAAGCGATATATTTAGAATGTCTGGCCATTAAAGAAGCTGTGAAATACTGGCAGCACTGGCTTATGGGGAAGAAATTTATGGTATACTCGGATCACAAACCTTTAGAAAACATGAACATAAAAGCTAGAACAGATGAAGAACTCGGGGATTTGACATATTATTTGTCCCAATATGATTTTATTATAAAATACAACCCAGGAAAATCAAATCAAGAAGCAGACTGTTTGAGCAGGAACCCAGTTTTGGAACCTTGTGAAAATTCTGATGACTTTTTAAAAGTGATAAATTTGATTAAGCTGGAAGATATCAAAAAGGACCAAAGAACAAATATAAACAATCAAGATAGAAAAACCAAACTAATACTGGAAAATGAAATTTACTATAAGGAAAAAAAAAGAAAGAAAAAGATCATATTGTCAGAAGAATTTAGTAGGACTCTTATAAAACATATACACGAGACCTACTGCCACATTGGAAGAACCCAGATGATAAATAAAATAACACCCTTTTATACAGCAAAGAATATAATTGCAAACATCAAGTTAATTTGCGATGACTGTGACATTTGTATTAAGAATAAGTCTAGAAGGAAACCAAAATATGGCTTGATGTCTCATTTGGGCCCAGCAACACGTCCATTCGAAATTGTATCTATTGACACCATTGGAGGCTTTGGAGGATCACGTTCAACCAAGAAATACTTACATCTTCTGGTCGATCACTTCACAAGATATGCTTATATTTTGACATCACGAAATCAAAGCTCAAACGATTTTATCAAACTGATAAACACCGTGACACAAAGCTACAGTATTGACATGATATTAACAGATCAATATCCTGGCATAAATTCCAAGGAATTTAAAGATTACTTAAAAGAAAAAAATATAAGAATAGTCTTCACTGCTGTTGATACACCCTTTTCGAATGGCCTTAATGAACGGCTGAACCAAACCTTAGTCAACAAGATAAGGTGTAAAATAAATGAAAGTGATAAGAAGACAGCTTGGACAACTATTGCACAAAAGTGTGTAGAAAAATACAACGAAACGGAACACACAATCACAAAGTTTGCTCCAAAATACCTCTTGGAAGGCGAAAATGTGAACATTTTGCCACCTGAATTAAAATCAGCCTGTACACAAAAAGATCTGAAAAGAGACAGAACACTGGCTATAAAAAATACAATAAAATCTCACAATTATAATAAAAAAATATTTGATCAAAAGAGACGAGAATACAAATTCGAAGAAGGAGACAGAGTGTATGTGGAAAATGGAAATCGGCTAAATAGAAAGAAAATGGATGAACTAAGGATTGGACCATACACGATACTTAGAAAAATTTCCAATTCTTTATATGAAGTAGACACAGGACACAGGAAAGAAGAATCAAACCTCTACCACTTTACAAAACTAACTCCAGTGACGACTCGTGCATAAACAATTTAAAATTGTTTATTTGTAAGGGGGGGAGATGTAAAGAAAATCGCCACAGCTAATAATTATTAGCCACCGTTTTTCTTAATTAGAATTTGCCGCGATTTGGGGTTGACTGACGTGCGTTTTTTGACAGTTGTCATTTTTGACAGGAGATGCAAGAGTGGTTATAAGCTACCGTCAGTGAAAGGCAAATTAATAATATTCTTGTAAAATAATATAAAGATCTGAAGTAAAGGCTTTAAATGTTGTTTCTTGTGTTTTCAGGTGAGTAAATTATCTTGTTTACATACGGGAACAATGTAATCGTTAGATATCATAACATTTTGTACTGAAATAAACTTGTGTTTTCAGAGAAACGCAATTTCGTCTTTATTTCAATAATCCTGATGATTCGTGTTGGAAGAGGTTAACATCATTATATACATACATACTTGTTCTTTTTACATTAAATAGGCTTACGTTTGACTTCAATCTCGCTAGGGTAGTACCTCTCAACCCCCTTTGTCGTCCCACCCCGTGCCCCTGCACCGCGCGGGGCTCATAAGCGGTCGGTCTGTAGCAGTGGTTCCTAACCTGGGGGTAATTACCCCCGCAGGGGTAAAACTGAGATTCTAGGGGGGTAACACGGATTTCAAAATGATAAACTCGGCATATTTTGGCGAAAAGCAGCTGCAGAATACCCTATTATAGCTGACAGAGCTTTAAAAATGTTGATTTCATTTGCTACAACTTACAGATGTGAAACTGGTTTCTCATCTCTTGTTACATTAAAAATAAAAGTCAGAAACCGTCTGAATGTTGAGCATGACATGAGATGTGCCTTGAGTGAAATCGAACCTAATATTGTCAAACTTGCGAATGCAAAGCATTTTCAACCATCACTAGTTAACTCCGAGATTTATATATTACTTTACTTACTAGTTACCTAAACGTGCAATTTCTTACATAATAAACATATTTTCGTTCGAATTTGTGTGGTTTTAATTATTTTAAATTAGCTAGGGGTAAACTCAATTCCCATACTTGTCACAGGGGTAGTGACATTGAAAAGATTAGGAACCACTGTCTATAGCATTCGGTTTTTCCAGCCACTACAATCTCGATTAAAATGTAACGACCGTAAATAACACACCGGTCGGCATCGGTGACAACGACCGAAGCCATTCTGGTGTCGGGTGCCGGCGGTTGACATTCGTGGATCAAGTTACTCCGCCTAAGCCTCTATTTGACATTGATGTGGTCTGATGAACTAGAAGCCGAACTACAGATCCCAGGGGCCTTATGACGATTCAATTCCGAGTTCAGGTTCGCTCGCTTTCAGAGCCCAATACTAAAAATGACAGCTAAAACCTGCAGGCTTATTACCTAACTCGCTCGCAATCGCCATCGTGTTCATTTTGACAGTTCTTGTATGAATGTGACAGCTAGCTGATTCCGATGCCAATTGTCAGCCCATACATGAACTGTCAAGATGAACACGATGGCGATTGCGAGCGAGCTAGGTAATAAGCCTACTGAACTGAGTCGGAATTGAAGCGCATTTATGGTTTTTATTGTATATCCACAACTACCTTAAAAAATCCGACTACAACAAAAACTAAAAGGGTTATGTATTTAACAAAAACAAAGTTATCTATTCATCAAAATGGTTGACGTAGTACAATAAAAATCATAAATACTTATAAAAGGGGTAGTTCGGGAAAATATATGGATGTGGACCGGGTAGCGCGCCTCCCGCCCGCACCTCTCTCGGCCCCCGCGGTCGTCCCACCCCGCGCCCCTGTGCCGCGCGGGCGAGGACTCATTTAAGCGGTCGGTTTATATAATGACGCTGGCGGTACGTGAAAGTAAGGTCAGGTGTTTCCATACGCGTTGCTGTGCTCCCAAAAAATAAGGTGTAGTTCCAGTTCTAGAAAAGGGAATAGATTATCAATTACAATAAAATGTATAAAAGATAATATATCTAAAAGAAAGAAAAAAAACATTTTTTTTTATATAGCCTTTTTATTCCGAATTCGCTACAATTTCATTTTTGTTGTTGTTGTTCCTTTTTATTATTAAATTGTCGCGTAATTCGGCGTGCCTCATGGCATAGGTCTCCGTGTATTGGAGGGTTTGGGCTATAGTTCCCACGCGCGCCCAGTGCGGATTGGGAACTTAGCACACGCCATTGAATTTCTTCGCAGATGTGTGCAAAGTTTCCTCACGATGTTTTCCTTCACCGAAAAGCTCATGGCAAATTTCAAATGTAATTTTCGCACATAAATTCCGAAAAACTCAGAGGTGCGCGCCCGGGATTTGAACCCACGACACTCTGCTTAAGAGGCCACAGGTCAAACCACTAGGCTACCACGGCTTTTTACTACCTATTACAGCCTACTATTTACAAAGCTTAAATAAAAAATATTGTCGAGGCTGCTGCTTTGAGGGGCGCTTCCTAAGAGGCTGGCAGCATCTCAGCATCTCTCTGGATAGCAAGGCTGATGCGCTGTACAAGATACGCACCAGCCCAATCCCCTGAGGCATCTGCCAGCCGAGAAGACCGCTCCCTGACGAGCTGTTCTGTCTCCGGCCCCCAAGGCCCTAAAGTCTCGACACCAAGAGGCGCAAAAACGCAACCCTCACCAAGGGTAGCGTATTTGCGTCGCTTGATATTCTCATAAAAGGGAATAACCAATGAAATTCTTTTTTGCGTCTGTCTATGTGAGCAGTGGCGTAACTATAACGTCTGATCTCCTTCTTCAATATAAAAAAGTGCATCAGCGTCCCTTCTGTGCTCTGAACCAAGCCAGTTCGGGGCCCCGTGGAGCTAGGGGCCCGTGGCATTTTGCCACCCCTGCCACCCTATAGTTACGCCACTGTATGTGAGTTACCGCAAGAAAACGGGCACCCAAAACTTTTTATGGCACGAAGAAGTTGTTTCAGATAGAGGAGGCCGCGCTTGATATTTTTTAGATTGTACATACATACATACATACATAAATAAATTCTTAGGTAGACAGAGCCTAAGGTAACAAGATCTAATGACCACGTTTAGCATGATTGTGGGCGTATGGATGGAAGGGGGAATCAAAATAGTGATGGGTAGCTAGCCACATCGCCTATCTAACATGATCCCTAAGATTCTCGCCCAATCCCTCGATGGGTTTTTACCATTTGCGCGGGAAGAGAGGCAACTGGTACATTCTATGTTTTTTCTTTGCTCCAAGACCAGCATGGAATTGTAACTTTTACTAAATAAAGAAAGGAAGTCAATTGAAGCTACCTTCATTTTTGACGTGACAACGTCTTATAAATTGGTTTGCCGGGTGACACTTCAAGAAACTGCGTTACGCTCCGCTCACGTTATGCGCTCACAATGAGAGCGAGTGAGAGGCATGGTTAGCCCGCCTAAGAGCGAGAGAGACAGACATAAAAAGTGAAAGGCACGCGTCCCTTCCACTCGAGCACAGTTAGCCCGCCTAAGAGCGAGAGAGACAGAGCGAGAGAGAGAGAGTGAGAGAGATAGGCATACACACCGGTTCATGTCTTGCGCTTCTTCCTACTATACGAATGAATATTCACATTAAAATTATTTTACCACTCAAAGTCGTTGTCACGTAAAACTTTCGCCCGTATACCGACTTTTTTGTCCTAATTTCCTAAAAATATAAATGAAATCAAGTGCCCGTTTTTGTACAAAGGGATTCATTTTCAATTAGGTACCTACAAGATCTTGAGAATGTAGAGTTTCGCACTGTATTTACATTCAATTCTTTGAAGCTATACCCTCGTGTATCAGCGATGAACGACATCCGACCGATTAGACCAATTGAAGACATCTTGGTCAATTACAATAATAGATAATGGAAACTATCCTTTGATGCTTTCATAGGACGTTCTCCTTGTACCTAGTCCTTTATTGACACTTAATACAATGTCTGCTAGATTCTAAATCACCGTCCAAAATATCACCTTTTCCACTTCGTCACTTTTGTACGGGTACGTATTAAAATACATAAAGTTTAAAATGTATAATAGTTGCCGGGGGAAATAATTATTGCAGAATACTATCAACATCAGTCTAGTCCTATACGAGTCTAATCCTACACAGACGAAGTACTTTACTAATTATCAACAAGGGGGGAGGGAGGGGGAGGCGTAGACCTCTTTATACTTGCTTCATGAATACCAACATAGGTAACACAAGGGGAGGGGGGGGAGGGGTTATAGAAACTGCCTACCCCTTAAAATGGACAGTTGGTTGAATTACATGTACTTACGTACTGATTTGTTCAGCTGCATAATCATTGGAAAATTCCTGCTCTAACCAAAATCCTTAAGTTCGTATCAGACTGTCCTTTTCACTCTCCTATTAATGACTATAGCTCCGCTTAAATGGTCTTCGCCCGCGCGGCACAGGGGCGCGAGGTAGGACGACAAAGGGGACCGAGAGAGGTGCGGGCGGCAGGCGCACTCCCCGCACCTCTCTCGGTCCCCTTTGTCGTCCTACCCCGCCCCCTGTGCCGCGCGGGCGAGGTCTCATTTAAGCGGTCGGTCTAGCTAACAGTGTGAGAGGAATAGCATGAACGAACATCGGATTTCGACTATTTACGACCTTCGGAGGACTCCTGTCGCAGCATTGTGCTGAGCTGAGCTGCAACCTTTTTGACTTTGGAAAGCGATACATTCAATCTTATTTTTCCTTTTTTTTTATTGTTTCCTTTTAGTTTATGCTATTGTTGTCCTATGTGTCAAATAAATGTATTTTCTTTCTTTCTTTCTTCTTTCTAAACGTTAAGCTGGTAACATCGCTCGCATGTCAGCCCCGAATAGGTCCTGCCATCTTGATCCGACTTGCAAAATAAATGGTTAAAACTTACCATAGCATTGTTGTATCCGACCACCCCACCAGAACTGCCGCTCCATCTTTTAGTTGTAGGCGGAGATACTTATTTTTGGTTAAAAAAACCCGACAATCCACTACGACAATTGCTGAATTCTGATTGGCTGACGTAAAGTCAACCACTAGGCTTTTTATCTAACTCGCTCGCAATCGCCATCGTGTTTATTTTGACAGGTCATGTATGGGCTGACAATTGGCATCGGAATCAGCTAGCTGTCAAATTCATACAAGAACTGTCAAAATGAACACGATGGCGATTGCGAGCGAGTTAGACAATAAGCCTATAGAGCACTAGAGTTGGGCAAGCGGATATGATTATCGATGTCGAAAATCAATGTTGAGTCACTGCATGGCACATGGATGCCACTGTTATAACCCCATTTGCAAAACAAACTGGCGCCCAAAACTTTTCATTTTCGTTTGTAACTATATTCCTACGTATCCTTAAATCTTTAAAACTACGCAACGGATTTTGATGCGGTTTTTTTTAATAGATAGTGATTCAAGAGGAAGGTTTATTATTACATGTATAATATACCGTGCGAAGCCGGGGCGGGTCGCTAGTTTCATTAATAAAGGAGAAAGTGAATTGAAGTTATTTTTTGTCAGTAATTTGCTAAAATTAAAATTAAACCACAGTGACCGTTTTTTTAGCAAAAGCGTTTAACTTCTCTATGTTGCAGGACTTGGTCTTTCCGCATGCGCTTGTAGTTTCAAAAAAGACACGTAAAAGAGCCCTTAGCGGCCAATTTGCAAAAAAAATAATAATTTTGAATTGTGAATTTTATACTTACCTTCAAACTAATTACATTGTGTTTGCGGCGCTTGCTTTCGAGACAATGGGACCTTGGTCGGCGGACACAAAAAAAAACTAAAAAAGCTTTCGACACGTTTAGTGCTGGCCACAGCACGTGACTTGCCTCTTACGCTTACTTCTCTCAAAGGCTAGGAATAGAAGTTCAGAGAGGCTATGCGGCCAGCGTCTTGGGGTCGATGCCTGTGCCGGAATACTTTGACGACATATTTATATTTACTTTATAGTTTTATAATTACTAGTAATTTTAGTTTTAGTATTAGTCTGTTTTTAAATAATTATCTTTACTTATAATATTATAATTTTTACTTACCCTCACAGAGCGAGTGGATCATAACATAATGCTGGCCAAGACTAGGGTTGCCATCTCTAAAATTTGGAATACAGGACAAGACGCATGAAAACCCCGAATTTTAGAGTCCGAAAGCCGGACATGTCAACAAGATCGTGACGGGAGGGGTGGGGGAACGGTGAAATAGTGCGTGTCTCGCGGGCGGCCCAATTTTTTTTATTTTTTAAAACCCTGTCTACAAATGAAACCTTCCCCGGACGCTCCCCGGATGCCCTCTAAACTAGGACAAATCCGGGGAAACCCGGACGGATGGCAACCCTAGCCAAGACAAAGTTAAACGACAACATGAGGCCAGTTCAAACGACGCTTCGCGCGTGTGTGCGTCAGCTTGTACCAAGTTTGGTTTCTTTGTGTGTGTATGCACGCCGAGGCGTAGTTCACACCGGCCTCACGTTGCTGTTCGCAGTGTCGTCGTGTTTGCAAGAACATAAGCATAGCAGGTGCAAGGGAAAATGATACAGTGCGTTGTAACAAAACGTGTATTAAAGTTTCAATGTTAGTTGACACAGAACAGTATGCTTAGTGTAGGTTTTCGATCACAAAACACGTCTCGAACGCGTTTGCGTTAATATGACAAATACTATGAAAACAGTTTGTTGCCGTTTCGATCCCCAAGTGGCGCTGCCAATTTTTCCTTAGTAATTGAGACGTTTTTATATGCGAAAACTTTCACTAGAAGCTCAGAATAATTGGGTATGCATCGATGTAACGTGACACGATATTGTGAACGAGTTGACTATCTGCATCTCTTTCTAACTTGGGGGAATACGCTAAAGATAATCTAAGTTGGCTAGTGTTAGCCGTTCTTAACAAGCGTTGCCGCAGAATTTAGGTATAGTTTCACAGTATAGTACAGTTGTCGATAGTTTTAATCGAAAAATTATTTTACAGAAAATTACGAAAACTATCGATACTATCGATAGTAGGTATCGATACACGGCACGGTTCTAAGTGTAGATTTTTAACTTTACTTTTCGGAGCACGAGTCGGGTTACCTCCGCGTGTGGTCAAGAGCTGCGGTTCGTTTTTGGATCCGTCCGAGGGGAAGAGCAGTGCCTGGTCCGGTGCACCCTGGGCATCGGTTAATGATTCAGATTCTGAGGGATATCGTTGGTTAAGAGCCCGACAGCGGGGTGTCTTTTGACCGTGTTCTACCGTACAACGTTGCCGACATTTTTGTCACAAGATTTTCGAATACTGTATTTATTACTTTAACATTGGCGAAATCATCGCATCGATCGATGGGGCCGTATTAAAAAAGAAGAAGTAACTTTACTTTTCTGTGTTTCAGTTTGAGTCCTGAATAACGTTTAAGTACGTCCAGGGCTTACCATGACGTCTTAATGCGACTCAATTCCGACTCACATTATGCGTGTAATGGTTAAAGATTATATTAAATTGTCACGTTACACAATACAATCCCAAAACAAACAACATGAACAATACTAATCTACAGTGCAGCAAACTTAATACTAACAGTGCATATTGTAATTTACTTATAATAGTACTATTATCAATACTTTAATATTTTTTACAAAATTTTGAAATAAACTACGTTTTGCTTAGCAATTTTTATGGAGGTAGTTAGATATAGATAGTTACTTTGAATTTAGCGATTCGCGTCTTGCAACCCAACTTACAGCCTGTTTCACCACTCCCTGTTATCTTAAGTCTCAATAATGTATGATCCTGTCTCTATTTATCACTATGAAACAGACAGAGATACAACATAGATAACTGGAGCTTAACTAACAGTAGTGAAACCGCCCCTTAATCTCTTGAACCCGGGTATAATTATAATTAAGAGACTATAATTGGAACCAGTAGGCTTATTACCTAACTCGCTCGCAATCGCCATCGTGTTCATTTTGACAGTTCTTGTATGAATGTGACAGCTAGCTGATTCCGATGCCAATTGTCAGCCCATATATGAACTGTCAAATTGAATACGATGGCGATTGCGAGCGAGTTAGGTAATAAGCCTACAGATGACAATGCTTCTGAAGCTTTTGTCTGAGCCAGATCAATGGAGGTACCATATAAATGCATGGAATGCTTTTCGAACGCAGCTACAGACTACAGACATCACGTTAGTGTTTTAAATCTGTCGCTATCTATGCCTTGGCGCCACCACGCAGACGCCTGAAGCAGCTTGACGCCATGTTTATTATGTATTATAACCTTAAAATAATTGCGAAGAACAAAATACTGCATTAGAAGCATAGAGGAACTAAGCATCAGGGTGGAAATATAAAATTTGTACTTGGATTTGAGGGTTGGATAAGTAGATATAATTATTGATATGTTGTCATTTTTTTTCTTTTTAAAAAAGGAAATTAAAATACTAGCTTTTTTCTGAGCTGACTACTTTTTGCTGACTCAACTTGCATTGTTATCCGCCTTACGCATGTGTACAAAATTTCAAGTCAATCGGACCAACCGCTGAAGAGTTCCCTCCTGCGGCGACGGTCCTGGCCGGACCACCAGAATTCTACTACCTATTGTATTGTCATCCGATTTACTTGTATGCAAACTTTAAATATACTTAATCGGTTGAAGACATTTGCTTCAAAATTGAGTTGCAAGATTCCACCCGGACAATTGTAATTGGCATTGTTCATTTTTTTTAGTATGCTCCAATTCGAAAACCATTTCGAGGAAAACCATCAATTATCCGATTTATCTTGTCCGATTTCAAAAATACTTTATGATTGCAGATATTTTTGTAAAAGTACTTTTAATCTTTGTTTGACCTAACGACCCGGTTTTTAGACAGAATCCAGGATTGAATGTTTGCCACAAAAGTGAAAAAAAAGTTTGGCTGTGGCAACTGTCACCTGTCACTGTCAAATCTACAAACGTTAGAAATTGAAATTTTCAATTTGAAAATACGGCCGCAATATAATTAATTAATTAATTGAATAAATAAAACCACTTGCAAAACTGACAAAAATACGCAATGGATATTTATAAAAAATGTTTTGAAGAAGAAGAAGTTGAGACTTCACACACACATTCACAGATCTATATCTATGACATTGACGTATCGACAAAACCATAGACAAAGCTGTTTTTTTTTATGGCTGAACGAAGGCGATTGGGATTCTGTCTAAATTCACGAATTATCAAACAGCGCAAAAATATTTATTATTAATTAACAAAGCTATGTAAAAGCATAATATTCAAATTAGTTTATTTATTTATTTATTTATTTATTTAAGGAGAACCAACAGCATTTAACACAATTTGTGTAGGGGAAGTAGTAAGTAACACAGAGCCAATTACAGGAACTCACAGATAGTGACAGAGTACAAGTTAAGCACAGCTTAACTTAAAATGAGTTGCTCGAAATAGTCCATTTTATCAAATAAATGTGTTAAAAGCACAACTTAAAAAAAATGAACAATGCCAATTCGATAAGGTGACATGACTTTAACCACTCTTTTGTCTTACCTACTCCCTCTAATACTAGCAACTACTTTAATGCTTCAAATTACCCGTTGACAAGCGCCTTGGTGGCTTCCTCCGCCGCATACGCTGCGTCAGCCAACGGCTTCACTTCCACCGCGGTGGCTGCCGCCCGCTGCGCCCGGTGCGCAGGAGAGTCCGGCGCAAGCGCACGCCGGGCTCTCTCCGCCTTCTGCTGCGTCGCGAGCGCCGCCTTGCCGGCTGAGACGGCTGCTGAGATGTTCTGGGGGGAGGGGGTGTGTGGCCACGGGGTGGGCGGTTTTCCTGGGGGGAGAGGGGGTAGGTATTAAACATTAATTCATTTTTAAACCGTTGCCCGCAACTTCGTTTGCGGAGAATTCGTTTTTATATCCTATTAGCTTCTGCCCGCGACTTCGTCAGCGTAGAATTGTACATAGAAACCTTCCTCTTGAATCACTCTATCTATTAAAAAAAGCGCATCAAAATCCGTTGTGTAGTTTTGAAGATATAAGCAGGACATAGGGACATAGGGACTTGGGGACAGAGAAAGCAACTTTGTTTTATACTATGTAGTGATGTCTATGTGCTCTTATATCTGTGTCTTGCAAAAACATATAAATGTCTTCTTTCTCTCCTCTTCAAGGTCTCAAATTATGACCATACCAAATTTTAACACGATCGGTTGAGTAGTTTACGTATGAAAGCGTAACAAACAAATTAACGCACGTTCGATATCTATATTAATTACTGTTGCCCGCGGCACCGTCTGCGGGTTTATGCGTTATTCCGAAATAAAACCATCCCATGTCCTTCCCCGGGACAAACTATCTCTTTACCAAATTTCATTGAAATCGATTCCACGGTTTAGGCGTGAACGCGTAACGAACAGACAGAGTTACTACTACTATCTGAATAAACACAAAATATAGAAACACCTTTAAAAACTATACTCTTTAGTTTATTCGGAACGAAACAGCTATATATAATGTAAATTCTCACATCACTCGAATAGCTACACGTGCCTCAAACAGTTGCAGCCGGTTCAAGGCTAGAAACAAGTTCCTCGACCAAATCTACGACCGGTCCCTCATTATACCTACTAAAAAACAAAATTCCGTACCACATAAGTGTTTTAGAACAACTCTATGTATACAATATTAATTTGAACTGAGAAATGAATTGATACAATCAAAATTAGCTTTGCGGTTTGGAAAATTGTTTTATAATCGAACGATAATTGTCACAGATAATTATTTCGCAGCATTGAATTTATTGTAATGTTATGAGTAATTAAAAATAAGAATTGGGCATTTTACAGCCAAAGTATTCTCAATATTTAAATACAGTGAAAAATTACAAGACCTTTCAAAAATGTATATCTTACACAATGCTATTAGCCTCTTCAAAGATATTTCGAAGAGGCTAATAGACGCTACGTGTGACCGCAGAGCTGGCAGCTTCCTTGGACAGCGTATTAGTATCGCTGTCCAAAGGGGGAATGCTGCCATCGTCTGTGGAACTATGCCACGGGGGCCCCTCCTTTTTTAATGAAGTATTTTATTTTAAGATTCGTTTTTAATTTGTTTTAATTCCCCTCGTATATGAAATAAATTTGGAATGCCCTTTATAAAAGAAATGTATATTGTCAAATCAAAATCGGAAATATCTCAATCGTTAACAACGTATTCGATATTTTTTTTTCACAGCACTATTCCAGAAAGGGAAAGTCCAAAGCTTCAGCGGGGCGCAAAAAACGCACTAGTAGCTAGCAATGTTAGTGTAAAATATTAATCCAATCTACTGGTGACGCATTTTTATATGAATAATGTCAGCTACACGATTTGGCACTAACTTGACCTTGGTTCAGACTAAGCAGAGCTGTTCTTGGCAATGGACAAACAAACGTGTACATACAGATTAATATATATTTAAATACATAGCGAGATTGGGCTCAAGCAGGACCATGCCTTTTATTTTTTTCAACGGAGAGGAAATCTTTATGGATGCTTAGGGTTATGTGGGACTCCCCCCCCCCGGTAAGGTATACCCGAACTAAAAACTCACCGGCGTTGCCTCAATCCGGTATGATGCCACTAGGGTTTCAACCCCCCCCCCCCCCTTCGCTAGGACCGCGCCAAGAAGGGGAGGGCCCGTACGATGGGCCCGTCTTCCCTGAGACAATGAGACCGTGCAATGCAGGTAGGTAATGGAGCAGGACCAGGCCAGGGGTAGATGAAAGTGGAGCGATCAGCGATTATTTACCTTCCAACGGCCACTTCTGATTGATGATCGGCTGCAAATTTGGTTGTATCGTCGTCAGATTGTACACAGTAAAGTTTCCGCTGGCTGTCAGATTGGCACCGCTAGCTGTCAGATTAGCACCGCTAGCTGTCAAATTAGCCCCGCTAGCTGTCAGATTGCCGTTTATTGTGAGATTCTTTGCTCCATCCGTCAGATTACCAATAGGGTCTGTGGATATGTTGGTGACGGGTATCGGTAAGGGGATGAATGTGCTGTTGTCATCACCGTCATCATCGAATTCATCGGCGAGGTTGTAGGATACGGTAACGAGGAGTATCACGCTGAGAAGAACACTGAGAAAAAAGAAAAAGTTTATTAAGGTATTGGAGATAGCCGTAACGTAGCTAATAGATATCAAACTTCAAACTTTATTCTTAAACTGGCTGTCAGACTTTGCGATTCGGTGGAACCAAAGTTTTTGACATTCCAACTGAGAAGTCTTTTGAATCTTTACGGCTTAGTTTTTCACAATCAAAAAAGATGGTGGACAGACAAAGACGGTGTATGTAATTGTGATAGAGCACGTGTCTAATAATAAGGCCATTGGTCATATAATTATGGTCCTTTGAACAGGACATGGTCCTAAAAATCAAGTATGATGCATAGTATCTTCTATTCTAACAGTGCACATGTTTAATTAATACAAGCCATTGATGTCTAATCATGGTCCTTTGAACCGGATATTGGTCCTTTGAACCGGACATGGTCCTACAAACCAGTAACTTTAGTATCTTCTAGGCTTGACTTACAGTATCGAGACACAGACTGCGCACTGGCAGTTACGCAGGCGCTTGCGGTACCGGTGCGACAGTGTGGACTCGAACACATATATCGGCTGGACGAGCGGCGTGCGCTCGCTGCTCGTGCCTGCTCGCTCCATCTCAACCCTGGTCGTTCATAAACAGATGAATAACTGAGAAATTAGATAAACGTCTCGTTCACATTAGTGGGCAATATAATAATTTTATTTATTTATTTATTTATTTAGGCAGTAGTTAGCTACATTTAGATTAGATTAAATAAAAATAAAAAATATATTATTTCCACGCTGGTCTGGAGTAAAGAAAAACATAGAATGTACCAGTTGCTTCTCTTCCCGCGCAGATGGTAAAGTCCATCGAGGGAATGGGCGAGTCTTAGGAATCATGTTATAGGCGACCGGCTAGCAACCCATCACTATTTTGATTTCCCTTTCCACCTATACGCCCTTAATTACGCTAAACGTGGCCTTAAGGTTTTTCACCTTAGGCTCTGTCTACCCTTATCTTCGTTTTAATGCTATCCGTTAAAATATTTAATTTTAAATGATACCTATTTTGGTTCGGTTTCACAACAACGTTTTAGTCTATCCTCATATCTGTGTTAAACAGTTGACAATATTATCTTCTCTTAATTCCACCGTTTATATTTGTTCCCGACTTATTTCTTCAGTCTCTTAGTTAATTAAGGACTCTGTGTGATACATGCAAAGTTTACATTACAAGGGTTTTAAAAATATGAGAGTCCTTTCGTAAATCATTTTGCTGTGATGGAATGTGTTAGGTAGGTAGGTACATGCTTCAGTAGGCTTATTGTCTAACTCGCTCGCAATCGCCATCGTGTTCATTTTGACAGTTCTTGTATGAATGTGACTACTAGCTGATTCCGATGCCAATTGGCATTGTTCATTTTTTTTAGTATGCTCCAATTCGAAAACCATTTCGAGGAAAACCATGAATTATCCGATTTATCTTGTCCGATTTCAAAAATACTTTATGATTGCAGATATTTTTGTAAAAGTACTTTGAACCTTTGTTTGACCGAACGACCGGGTTTTTAGACAGAATCCAGCATCGAATGTTTGCCACAAAAATGAAAAAAAAAGTTTGGCTACGGCAACTGTCACGTGTCACTGTCAAATCTACAAAACCATAGACAAAGCCGTTTTTTTTTATAGCCAGCGCAACGAAGGCGATTGGGATTCTGTCTAAATTCACGAATTATCAAACAGCGAAAAAATATTTATTATTAATTAACAAAGCTATGTAAAAGCATAATATTCAAATTAATTGCTTGAAATAGTCCATTTTATCAAATAGAGGTGTTAAAAGCACAGCTTAAAAAATTGAACAATGCCAATTGTCAGCCCATACATGAACAGAACTGTCAAAATTAACACGAAGGCGATTGCGAGCGAGTTAGGTAATAAGCCTACAGGGCCTGTAGCAGTGCCGGATTAGCCACGTAGCAAGAGTAGCAAATGCTACAGGCCCCGCGAATTTGGGGACCCCGCGCTCCAACGCCTGTCTGACCGTAATAAAAAAATATTAATTTAGATAGGAGCGTAAAATATCTTTGTAACAGTTTTGTTTTATTTAATACCCTAAACTTGAGAATCTAAAGCAAACCAAGGGCCCCTTAACAGAATTTGCTACAGGCCCCGCGCTGGCTTAATCCGGCACTGACTGTACGTCTCGCCACTCTGTTAAGTTTCAGTTATCTTACTACCATGCTAGTCTGGGAGCCAAGCAAAACATAGAATGTAATGTACCAATAGCTTCTCTTTCCGCGCAGATGGTAAAAGGCCATCGAGGGAATGGGCGAATACAAGTTGATGTGTTGTCACACAACACACAGACAACGCTCGGACGTTTCTTAAGGAAGTTTTGTTTGCGATTGGGAGTCTAGTTGTTTATTGTACTTCGATGGGTTTTAAGCCAAAATTGTATACATATATACATACATAAATCACGTTTTTCCTTATGGGGTTGACAGAGCCTAAGGTAACAAGACCTAAAGGCCATGTTTAGCTTGATTGTGGGTGCATATAGGAGGAAAGGGGAATCAAAATAGTGATGGGTTGCAAGCCGCATCGCCTATAACGTGATTCCTAAGATTGTCGCCCATTCCCTCGATGGGCTTTTACCATCTGCGCGAGAAGAGAAGAACCTGGTACATTCCATGTTTTTATTCTCCCAGACCAGCATGGAAGAAATGTATAAAACCTATATAAATTGACGCCACACTGCCTACATGCTTAGTTAGGAGGGCTTGGCTCATACCGAATTTTAAATTCACTTGCTGAATTTGAACAGAACCCTCGGCGCCCGAGTCCGACTCGTGCTTTTGAACCGACGAAAAAAAAGGAGCTTCTATAAAATGAATCAAGAATTTTATTTCTTGATTTTTATGTTTCGGTACTTTTACGATTTTACCGTTACAAATTATATTTCTAAATGTCAGTGAAAATTAGAACGAAAAATCCGAAAAGTAAAGCTATGGTCGGGAATCGAACCCGGATCCTCGTCATTCCGTGACGCGTGCTATACCACGCATACCTATAGCACGCGTCACGGAATGACGAGGATCCGGGTTTTCCCGGCTATAGCTTCACTTTTCGGATTTTTCTGTGTTCTAATTTTCACTGACATTTAGAAATTTAAAAAGGAGGTTCTCAATTTCGACGCGTATTTTATTATTGTTTATGTACCTACCACGCATAACTTTTTATCTATACTAATATTATAAAGAGGAAAAATTTGATTGTTTGTTTGTTTGTTTGTTTGCATTGAATAGGCTCCGAAACTACTGGACCGATTTCAAAAATTCTTTTGCCGTTAGAAAGCTACGTTATCACTGAGTGACATAGGCTACTTTTTACCGCGGGAAAATACCTTTTCCTACGGGAAAATTAGTTTATCGCGGGCGAAGCTGCGGACGGAAGGCTTTATAGTATAAGGTAGTCAGATTTTGATCCGATTTTGACTAGAAGAGACTTATACATCTCTAGTATAGACTAATATAATTTAAGGCTCGGGGACCTTATACATCCCTTCCCTTTTTATAAATATATTTAATTTAAGTAGAATTTAAGTATTGTAGTAGCTTAATGTATTTTATTTTGAAAAAATGTCTCTGCCAAGTTTCATTCTTATCGGCACTGATGGTCTTTCTGAATACGCTGGTAGTTTCAAAAAAGACATATAAAAGAGCCAGTTTGCAAAAATAAGTTTTAAAATTTTGAATTTTTCATAATTCTTTTTTATTGGAAAGGGCCCCAGAGCAATAGTGACAGACCCAATTGGCACCGAATTTCTATTTTTGGCGGTTATTTTTTCAAGCGGTTTTATTTTTTATTAAAAAAATTTTTAGGGTCCGCCTTGTGTTTCAATGCAAAATGCTGACATGTTCATATTATTATTATTTTCCCGTCTCGTTGTACATTAATATCTTTGAAGTAAAATTTATTTTTTAATTTAGGTATTTTAGTTTTTAGTTTTATTTTAGCTTTACACGTGATTCGTTTGTTTAAAGCAGTTTTTTTTTCAGTACCTAGTTAATTTGTCGTTCCACGAGACTAATTTCAACTACCTAAGTAATAAATAATTTGTAAATATTTTTTATGAATAACATAAATACGTAAAAGGAAAAGGCAGTAACTTTCCTTAAGTTATTTTGTAACCGAAGGGCAATGCACTGACGAAACGAGTAGGCAAACTGGTTATAGCGCTCTTAATTCGCTCTCAAACACCAGACAAAAACAAACAAAAAAACAACAACATCTAAGTATGAATAAATAAGTGCCAGACTTACTTTTCCGTAACTATTTGACACTGAGCAAAAACTTTTAAAACACGACACTTTTGGCACAAAACTTTCCAACTATCGTCACTAAACTTGTCACATTCTTAAAAAGCTATAAAAAATTAACCTTAATTTTCGGCTCTATGATTCAGTTTTTTTCGAACATGCGCTATTGGGCGTCTAGCGACAAAGCCTGGCAGGCATTGACTGCCTAGTACAGGGATATTGTGACGAGCCGCCATCTCCACATCAACCAAACGTGGTTAAATTAGTTCTAAATTAATTAGTGGTTATAAAATAGATGCCTATAATTAATTAGGTATTTTAGAATTATGTTACATCTGTTACCGAAAACATTGAACATACTTCATTCAGGGGATTTATAAAAACTTACTCAGCTACAAGATGCTTAGGTAGGTAGGTATGTACTTTTAAATACCTAATACATTGCGATCAGTAGGTGTGGGTATTAAGTATTTACATTACTAAGGTTTCATTATTGGGTTTCTTCGATAAATTTATACAATATTGTTATTTAGCCCGAAACGTACAACTATTGATATTAGAGTGCTTTAACATAGATTAAGAATATATGTCTAGTCTACTGTCTTTCAATTATTGTCATTTTTAGGCTCTCTCAAGTTCACATTCACAGCGTGTAAGAAAAGCTATCTATCTATCTCATCATGACATAAGCGTATTATAACGCTCTTTCTGTTGCGTTGCTGATCTACTACAATATTATATTCTACAAACTATGGTTTTAAAACTAACCCTTGATGTAAACGTTAACTAATCACATATCATTGCCATGCGCCATGTTGCGGAATTTCATTGGAACTAATTTCTTGCAATGAACTGTGATATACATACCGATAATAATAGCAACCTCTCGACAATAGCCATGTTTTGATGGTTTATTATTTATTATGCTCTAAGAACAATATTTTTTTTCGGACTTGTGTTCTCCCACAGAACGCAGCCATCACTGAACGCATTGTATATCGTGGCAAACAAAATGTCAACTTGACATTACAATTGACAACTCAGCTCGCCAGCTAGGTGGTTACTTTCGGAATTTTTGCGTTCATTAAAGATTAATTAACTGAAAAATGGCTTCTGTCGAGGAGTTAAAAAAGAAAGTGCAGGAATTGGAAGCTAAGCTCGCCGCTGCCCAAGGCAATGTGGGCCCGGCTCGGCAGAAGATTGATGTAATGTCGTCCGAAGTTGTCGACTCTAATCCATACAGGTATTTCCCTTTTTGACCCTTTCAGTTACTGCACAAGTGTTATTTACTGTCTCCAAAATAGTTTTACGTTAAAATTCCTCTATTATTCCACGACAGAACTCATTATAATGTTAGTGAAAGCGATTTCAAAATGCCGCGTTTTGAACTTTGTTTTCTATCCAAGTGTTTGATGCGTTTTTAAGCAACTGACCCATTGCATTCACATAAAATGACATATAAATCGTTGCTATTTTAACTATATAATTACTGAACGAAAATGATGAGTTACTTGGGCAAATTGCGCAGTAGTTTTAATCTTAATTACTTTACTTTGACAGTCGTTTGATGGCTTTAAAGAGGATGGGTATCGTGGACAACTACGAGAAGATCCGAGAGCTGTCCGTGGCTGTCGTGGGCGTGGGCGGAGTGGGCAGCGTGACCGCCGAGATGCTCACCAGGTGTGGGATTGGCAAGGTGCAGTATAATTGTTTGACAGGATCAATCCTTTCTAAGATGGCAAACTTTTACACAAAAGATCCACAAATGGGTCGAAGTGTATCCGTAGGGACCCCTAGACTAAGATAAGATAAGATGGCAAACTTAACCTCTCTCTTGAGTAAAATTCAAATTATTTTTTCTTTTTCTCATTTATATATTACTAGCTTCTGCCCGCGACTTCGTCTGCGTAGAATTATACATAAAAACCTTCCTCTTGGATCACTCTATCTATTAAAAAAAACCACATCAAAATCCGTTGTGTAGTTTTGAAGATATAAGCATACATACATACAAGCAGAGAAAGCGACTTTGTTTTATACTATGTAGTGATGATGCCAGGCCCCATGAGGATATAATAAAATCTAAAACATGATTGCATGGCTTACTTTAGGTTGGATCTGTTTCTGATTTTTGATGGAAATCCATTTGATTCAACATTTCTCGCTTAAACAATTCTTTCAAATTCTATATTGGGGCCATTTTTGTCCCTTAATTTTCGCATTTTCACAATATTTCCTGGACATGTTTTTTTTTCATAACTATGGAACAACAAGGAACATTGGAAAAGTCATCAGAATGTAGTAGATTAGGTTTGAATAGTTTATTATAATCTAGCTTCTCCCTGCAACTTCCTCTTTGTAGAATTATACATATAAACCTTCCTCTAGAATCAATCTTATCTATTAAAAAAACTGCATCAAAATCTGTGGCATAGTTTTAAAGATCTAAGCATCAAAGTAAATCTTACTCGTGCGCAAAAACGCATTTTTCGCGCGCAAAACAGCTAAGAAAAGCATAAAATTCTTTTACCGATAGAAAGCCCAAATTATTTGTGAGTGTCTTAGGTTATACTTGATTCTGCGTCAACGAAGTTGCCGTTAACAGCTGGTTAGTAATAAAATAATATTTTTCACAGCTAATCCTATTCGACTACGACAAGGTGGAGTTGGCAAACATGAACCGGCTCTTCTTCCAGCCGCACCAGGCCGGCCTGAGCAAGGTCGCCGCCGCCGCCGCCACGCTGCAGAACATCAACCCCGACGTGGCTATAGATGTCTATAACTACAACATAACCACCGTTGACAACTTTCAGAAGTTCTGCGATGCTATCAGGTTAGATTATACGACTACTTCGATCGTTATAATAAATAATAATAATATAGCTTTATTCATTCTGTTTTTTTTTTTTTTTTTTTTTTTTTTTTTTTTTTTTTTTTTTTTTTTTTTTACATTTCGACTGTTTTAGTGTTGTTAATGAAATAAATTCTTATTGCGTAATGTTAGTAATGTAATTTTTTTTTTAATTAAATTAAATCAGACCCCTTTCGGGTAAAAGCCTCCTCCAACTCTTTCCATCTCTCTCTATCTTGACCTACTTCCATCCACCTATTTCCGGCTATTTCCTGAATATCATCAGCCCATCGTCTCTTGGGTCTCCCGACATGCCTTTTTCCTACGGGTCCTTTCCAAACTGTTACCTTTTGCGTCCACCGTTTGTCCTTCATTCTACTTAGGTGTCCGGCCCACTGCCATTTTTGTTTCAAAGCATATTGAAGAGCGTCTGTTATCTTGGTTTTTTTCCTAATCATTTCACTTCTTACCTTTTGAATTTTCCTTAGCTTTAAGATGCTTCTTTCCATCGCTCTTTGTGTAGTTACAAGCCTGTAACTACACAAAGACTTGCGAAAAGACACTTCGATCGTTATTTTTCTTTTTTTAATATAATATTCTTCCATGCTGGTCTGGGAGTAAAGAAAAAACATAGAATTTACCAGTTGCATCTCTTCCCGCGCAGATGGTAAAAGCCCATCGAGGGAATGGGCGAAAATCTTAGGAATCATGTTATAGGCGATGTGGCTAGCAACCCATCACTATTATGATTTCCCTTTCTACCTATACACCCTTAATCATGCTAAACGTGGCCTTAAGGTTTGGTTACCTTTGGCTCTGTCTACCCAGTAAGGGATAAAAACGTGATATATGTATGTATGTATTTAGGTATGTATGTTTTTTATGATTGCGCCAATGTCAAAGTAATAAATACAGTATTCAAAAATCTTGTGACAAAAATGTCGGCAACGTTGTCCGGTAGAACACGGTCAAAAAATCCCTCGGAGATCGTGAGGGAATCATTAGCTGATGCCCAGGGTGCACTGGACCAAGCACTGCTCTTCCCCTCACACTACCCACGTGAGCAAAAAATTCATTAATTGATTCAATAAAATTGTTAATGGTTAACTATTATGCTGCGGACACCTAAGCCCAGGGTTGACATGATTTAAATCAGTGATTTAAATCGTGATTTTATTCAAGGGATTTTTTCAAAAAAATCATTGATTTAAATCATTAAATTTTTACTACAGCCAAATCGGCCCAAAATTGTTTAGGGAATTCCCCGGACCACTACGGCACGCACACATGTGCAAGCGAGTCATAGCGTAATAGTGCCTATAAGTTTGACTTTAAGAACTAGTTATTTTATTTTTCAAAACCACTGTTTTAAAACTTTTAAAATTCTTGATTTTAATAAATTTAATTAAAATACGTTGTTTTCGTTTTATTATATAACTGAACTGGCTATTTAATTAATAAAAAAAGACAAGAAAATGAAAAAATCAAAAAAATCTGATTTTAATCAAATAAATCCGATTTAAATCAAATTAATCGGATTATTATGATTTTTTTATAATAATCATGATTTTTATCAACCCTGCCTAAGCCACATCTTACGGACCCCAAAGGGGTCCACGGACTGAACCCTGCCGTAAGGGAAAAAGTATATAGATGTATGTATGTAATTTATACGAAATCTTGACAAGTATTGTGTGCCTCAGCACCGGAAGTCTGACGGGCGGGCGCGTGGACCTGGTGCTGAGCTGCGTGGACAACTTCGAAGCCCGGATGGCCATCAACACCGCCTGCAACGAGCTCAGCCAGAAGTGGTTTGAGAGTGGGGTCAGCGAGAACGCTGTCTCCGGACACATACAGTTCATTGTGCCTGGTGTCACCGCTTGCTTTGCTGTAAGTATCCTTTTTTAAATCTCATATTTAAAGACGCTTTAGTACACAGGGGTGACTATGTCAGCCTCATGGGAGGACTCAAGAAGATCGGAAATCACAATTCATGCAGCATTCCGTCCTGGGGAACCAGATGCTCTGGTTATGAAGGAATGCTGCACAAATTTATATATGCTAAGAGCTTTGTCCGACGAAGGGCAAGCCAGCAAAACGTTTACTTCACCATTATGCATGGTTAGGTTCTCGAGGTACTTCTCTCTAGCCTGCCTATACCAGTCGCATTCCACCAGAATATGGTATCCTTACTAATATTATAAACGAGCTTCTGCCTGCGACTTGTCTGCGTAGAATTATACATATAAACGTTCCTCTTGAATCACTATCTATTAAAAAGTTTAAAGTTCATGTGATTTTGTTTGTTTGCTTGTTCCGCTTTCACGTCCTAATTAGTGAAGCGATTGCGATGAAATTTTGCATACTGATGTCCAGTTAGAAGCAGAATATTAGTATAGTTTTCATATCAGAAAATTGTGTAGTCTCCGCGGACAAAGTCGCGGGCAGCAACTAGTTATAACACAAGTGTTATAATATGTACTTTAAAATTTTCCGTATGTAATTTTTTAAATTAACTTTGTCTGTTTGTAAATGTGGGTAGACCTAGGATAGTGAATAAATGGAGGTATTCTCCATTACATATTTCCATACTCGTCTGGGAGCAAAGAAAAAACATAGGATGCACCAGTTGCTTCTTTTCCCGCGCAGATGGTAAAAGCCCATCGAGGGATTGGGCGAAAATCTTAGGGATCATGTTATATAGGCGATGTGGCTAGCAACCCATCACTGTTTTGATTCCATCCATACGCCCTCATCCCATCGTCAATGAATGTCGTATGTATTTATAACTTGTATTTATTAATGTGTAAATATTTCACCTAAATACTTTTATTTAATAGATGTCATAAGCCTTGTTGCACATTATCGAAAATTTCTGTCAGAAATCTCTTCCATATCTGGTCGGCGGATCGCGAGATACCAGAGGAATCTAATTTCTGTTGGAAAAAACTGATAATGTGCGCTGCGGCTAAGCTGCCCAGCGTTATGACGCTAAATGTCAAATCAACGAATACCCGATTTTCGCGGCCGTATCGCATAAAAACTACCCACTTGTTTAGAAATTATTTAACCGTTTTTTTATATATGTTCGGTTTGTAATATTCAACTGACATTGACTCAAGCCTACGGCTGTCGTTAACCGGTATTTATAGTTTAAAATTTTGACAATATTTTTATTTTTTAACGCGTTAATAATACATTCAGAGTTTATTAAATTAAAGTGCAGTGTTACAATAAAAAATTTGGAAACTTAATTAAAATTACAATGCTGGCCAGAGCCATAACGGATCGGAATAGAAAATTAATAACTCTCATAAGATACTACAAGTTGTTGCCGGCGATATGGAATCCCAAACACAACAGTTACACCGACGACGACGTTAAAAGGAAATGTTTCATGTTACTCCTCTACAAGTATAGACAACATTATCCTAGTGCGACTATGCGGGATGTGAAGATCGTGATCAAGTCGTTGAGACTGCAATACTCTGCTCATCCGAACGTGTACAGCGATCCGGTGCTTAAGGAGATGACTTTCCTCGATAGCCAAGAAATAGACGCTTGGTTGGACGTGGATAAGGAATTTATGGAGTTAGTCAATGAGAACGACCCAACCCAAATAACGTTGGAGTACGAAGAAGCATACGATCCTGATATTGAGCTTGAAGGGGTGGGTATGCTTTTTTTTTACAATACAATACAAATACTCTTTATTGAACACCACAAATCAGTACAAAACAATACAGAAACAAAGAACAAAGTAGACAATAGGTTTTAATATTGTCTTTTGAATTACCCGACGTTACATATCGTCTTTTGAATTACCCGACGTTACATATCGTCTTTGAAATTACCCGACGTTACATATCGTCTTTTCAATTACCCGACGTTAAATACTGTCTTGAATTGCCCGACGTTACATAACGTATTTTGAATTACCCGACGTTACTTATCGTCTTTTAAATTACCCGACGTTACATAACTTATTTTGAATTACCCGACGTTACTTATCGTCTTTTGAATTGCCCGACGTTACATAACGTATTTTGAATTACCCGACGTTACTTATCGTCTTTTGAATTACCCGACGTTAAATACTGTCTTTTGAATTGCCCGACGTTACATATCGTCTTTTCAATTACCCGACGTTAAATACTGTGTTTTGAATTGCCCGACGTCACATAACGTATTTTGAATTAGCCGACGTTACATAACGTCTTTTGAATTACCCGACGTTACTTATCGTCTTTTGAATTACCCGAAGTTACATAACGTATTTTGAATTACCCGACGTTACATAACGTATTTTGAATTAGCCGACGTTACATAACGTCTTTTGAATTACCCGACGTCACATAACGTATTTTGAATTACCCGACGTTACATAACGTATTTTGAATTACCCGACGTTACATAACGTCTTTTGAATTACCCGACGTTACTTATCGTCTTTTGAATTACCCGACGTCACATAACGTCTTTTGAATTACCCGACGTTACATACTAAATTTGAAGTCACAAAATGTAGGTAATGTAATTTAAGAAAAACTGGCCAAGTGCGAGTTGGACTCGCTCACTGAGGGTTCCGTGCAGATTCGCAAATTTGGCAAGTGAATATAAAATCCAGTGGTAGCGGAGCCCTGGCTATAAGCGAACTGTAGGTAGCGTGAGGTCATTTTATATTTTGGTTACTTACATACAGACCAAACTATATTCTGTTTTTGTTATTTGTTGTTATAACGTGCAACGGAAATCCTGGGATACAGCCTGGTGACAGGCAGACGGACAGACAGACAGACGGGCTGTGGAGTTAGTAAAAGGTTCCCGTTTTTATCCTTTGGGTACGGAACCCTAAAAAGCTTACTTAATAGGCATAGTGATTTTTTTCATATCAGGTAGATTATCAAAAAGTATTGGGCATTATTTTTTCTTTTTAACATAATTACCCGACTTCGCTAGAAGGAGGGTTATGTTTTGCGAGCGTATGTAAGTATGTATGTATATTTGGCACGGTGTAGAGCCTCAGATTTGAGCTTAAGAGGTATTATTACAATTTTATTTAGAAGTGACTTAATGAACGGATTTTCGACGCTCTTCGCAATTGACTCAATGTTTGAATAACTTAAAGTTCCTCAAACTGTTGCCTCCACGCCCTGTTAGAGATTCCAGGTGACACCGACCCCGTAACTACTTAACCCCCCCCCCCCCCCTCCGCCCCCCTAAACAAAATAATAAAATTGACTGTTGACGACAATAAGGTTTACAGAGGTAAGAACAACAGTGCCAAAGTAAATATCTACCTCCTACAGTCGAATAACCCCTAGTGGTTCACGTACCCCACTGTGAGAAACCTTGGATAAGAGAAAAAAAAATACGTGTCCCAATTCTTTTTGATAACCCAATTGGCTTTGAATTCGACTACGAATTGACTTTAAACTCGTTTATAAAACACAAACTACCCTTTATTTCAAATTAAGTTTATTTGAACGCATGCCTGCAATTATTAAAATACACTATATTCTAATGCCACGGCTACATTATCGGGCGAAGAGTCGTGTCGCGTTCTCGCTATAGAAAGTTCGTGATACAACGGTACTACGAACACTAGGTTCGGGCGAACTGAATCGGCCGAATAAATGAATTGGCCAAGTGAAGTTTTTTGGAGTTGCTAAATTTTTTTTTCGACAGTCGACGTCTTTGTCGACGAGGAACTGCAGCTCTTTTATTTTTGTTTCCGATTATTTATTAGATATTTTTTTTAAGTGGTCGATATGACATTTGTGAGATTTAATGGCTGATAAGCTTCGTGCCAACTAGCTTAAAATTAAAAAAAAAACTACGTCAACTGTCACTTTTATACTGTCAAAAAATAATATCGCGGTTCTGTTTATTTACGTTTATGATAAATCAGTGTATACAAAGCATTGGGTTACATTCCTGTAATATTCTATTTCCTATGCAGTGCTTTGGGGATCTTCCAAATCCATTGTGAGTACTCGTGTAGCAGTCCAAAAGTCAGGAATAGGGTCGTCATGAAAGCTGGAAAACGTTGTCCAAGAAGCAGTGCCTAAGTCATCGAAAGTAGCTGAAATCGTTGTCTAAATATCGTGCGAATGTCTAGGAGAAGTGCGGTGATATCGAAAGTCCGGAGGTTCTGCTGAGGTCATTGAAATATTCTTAAAAATCATACTGCTAGCACTGATGATACGGAAACGCAAATAAACAACACCGCAGTATAATTTTTTGACAACATCAAACGTGACAGTAAACGTAGTTTTTTTAAAATTCTCAGCTCGTTTTAGGAACGAACCTTACCCAGCCATTTAATCTCACAAATGTCATATCGATCACTTAAAAAAATATTTCTAATTAATAATAGGAAATAATAATAAAGGAGCTGCATTTCCTTGATTATTAAGACGTCGACTGCCGGAAAAGTTTTGCGGGTGGTAGGGCCTTGTGCAAGGTCCGTCCGGATCGCTACCACCATCTTACTCGCTAATCCTGCCACTAAGTAGCAGTGCCTGCACTGCTGTGTTCCGGTGTGAAGAGTAAGACAGCCGGGGAAATTACGGGCACAAGAGGCATTTCATCCTAGTCCTTTAGGTTGGCAACGCATCTGCAATCCCTCCGGGGTTGCGGGTGTCTATGGGCAGTGGTGATCACTTACCATCAGGTGACCCACTTGCTCGTTTGCCTTCCTATTCATATAAAAAAAAAAAAAAATTTGCAACTCTTCAAAAAAGTTTACTTAGCCAATTGAAATTAAATTTTGAAGTGTAGCCAGTAGCCACTAAACTTGCACGAAGCTTGTCGCGACAAAATCCTTTTGACGTGCAGTAAAAAACCGACAGGAGCCCGAACACTATTCGTGTTCGCCCAAATGTTTCGCGTTAGCGTCTATACATGTCGCGACAGGTCGAACATTCGCTGAATGCCGATAATGTAGCCGCACCATAAGTAAAGCAATATCCCACACACGAAAGCGTATTGTATTAAGTACCTTTTTAACATCCCGTAGGAAAATATGGCACTAGTGAAATCGTTTCAAAAACAATCGATCCAAGTCGAAGCACAGCCACAGCCAAGCGTATCAACAGTGGCTGTGGAGGCTTTAACACGACAGTCGTCGAGTGGGGAACAACAGTTACCAGAATCGACGGTAGTAGATGTACAAACCAATTTTAGGCCGTCTCAGTCAACGGGCTCTTCAGTCGCAAAAGAATACCGACCAGCGTTTACTGCCAAGGTGCTTCAGACAGAATCTACGGCAAGGGAACGCCAGCAAACCTCAGCTGTCGAAAAACCCTCAGCAGGAGCTTCGTCAACAGTCGAAGGCCGTAAATCGCCAGCCGATTCGTCTGTAATAGCCCCGAGTGACAAAGGAAATTCAGCAGGAAACTTACTTGCTTACTTACGTACCAAGCCACCTGGGGCAAATAAACCCCCTGTGAATAGACGAATTTTTACGCCGCCAGAAAGGGAGATGCAATCTCGAAATGAGACAACTCCGAAGAGAGCCGTGAGACCAAGTCGTCGGCCAAGAGCTCGTGGACAGGTCGTAGATATGTCGGCTCAATATTATCTAGCAAATTATATGAGGGATAAGTCACCGGTGATATCTCCACCACAGGAACCAGTGAACGCGTCTCCGATTAAAACAAAAGCGCCAGAAGTACAGAAATCAGTGGAGGAAATTCAGACGCTGACTGAAAGTAATGATGCAGAAGATCAGTTGTTAGTTGCGCCAACGCTAGCGGACGAGCAACCGTCGAACTTTGGGATAAATAACGATATGTCAGCAGATAACACTGAGGCATGTAAATCACTACATGAAAAAGACGAGATGGCACAAGATTTAGTGACGGTCAATGAAACTGAAAAAGGTGATGAACCAAAAAAAGAAATAGCTAAACAGCCGAGAAATGTCACAGGTAACACGAAGCTCAATGTGCCGAAGAGAAAATTCGGCAAAAACCCGACGATACCTACTAAGAAAAAGAGATACAACGTCCCAAAGGTGTTCTCCAGGAATCCAAGACGCAAACCACTAGCAAGGAGACTGTCTTCGAGAAGTGCTGTTGTCACTACAGCCTCTTCGCCTCAAACGGTATGTTATTATCAAGAAGAGCCTAGCACATCAGAGAAGAACATGAAAATAATAAATATAATGGGAACACTTGCTGATGAGATGAGAGAAGGGAGCCAGGACTATCTCGCTGCCCACTTATCGATGTCTCCAGCCCAAGGCGTTGATGACGGTGACCTTCGTAGTTGGGGTGTTGTTGTGTTGGAGGAGATGAGGCGTCTGCCTCTGATGCAGCAGATACGTGCCAAGTCGGCTATTACGGAGATACTCCTCCAAGGTCGGCTGGGGTGTCTAACTGACGACGTCGTCCCCAAAGGTTGGTTTCGTACATACATACACACACATACATATATCACGTCTTTATCCCTTACGGAGACAGAGCCTAAGGTAACAAAGCCTTAAGGCTATGTTTAGCATGATTGAGGGCTTATAGGTAGAAAGAGGAATAAAACATGATTACTAT
>OX421851.1:0-22500 GCA_949127965.1 Pandemis corylana | reverse complement strand
GAGCTGATTGAGGAAAAATTTGAGCTGATTGAGGAAAAATTTGAGCTGATTGAGGAAAAATTTGAGCTGATTGAGGAAAAATTTGAGCTGATTGAGGAAAAATTTGAGCTGATTGAGGAAAAATTTGAGCTGATTGAGGAAAAATTTGAGCTGATTGAGGAAAAATTTGAGCTGATTGAGGAAAAATTTGAGCTGATTGAGGAAAAATTTGAGCTGATTGAGGAAAAATTTGAGCTGATTGAGGAAAAATTTGAGCTGATTTGGAGGACGCGTTTTTCTGTTTCACTCAAATTTAGTACTTGCGATTGGAATTTTCCAAATTTTTTGATCTCATTGCCTTCCGCATTAGATTCTCGATTTTTTGGCTATTTTTCGGTACTTCTAGCTTCTCTGGATACCCCAAAATTAATTTTTGCAATTTTACCCCAAAAACCTTCTGTTTTTGCGGTCGGAATTGCAAAACACAACTTGTCCCAAATTTTTTTGAAAAATCGTAGCTTCACTACGGTTTACATTTTTTAGATTCTTTTTGTTGGGGAATAGAGCCAATTAGTAGCACTACCAATATCCGTTTACCGAATAATTTTCGGACTTACCATTCGGAAGTTATTCGGTGAAACGTTGGTTGCTATTAGATTCGCCATAGGCGCTAGTGAACTTTTTTGTTAAGTTTGTCGGGGCTTTCAAAAAATCACTGCGCCTATACTATAACGGTCCGGGATTTTCTAGTTATAGGGTCTTATAGGGGGTAGTTTGCGCCGCCTAACGGCACCCCACACGACCTTGTAGCTATAATAGTCTCGTCAGAATCTGGGGAAAACTACCAACTTTTTGATAAGTTGGTAATTTTCCACGGTTCGGACTTGACCGTTTTTGGTTAGGTTTCGCCCTTCTGGCGAACCAACCTGGTAGGGGGGGGTTTTAGCAAGGGGGGAGGGTGCACGAACCTGAAAGGGTTCTGGGGGGGGGTTCCGATTGGGAATCGGACGGGAGGGGGGGGAACTATGGGCGACCGTAGTTCCGGGTTTAGGGGCGGAGGTAACTCCGGAACGGGGGGAGTTACGGGGGGGGTTAGTTCGGGGGAAAGGGGGGCCGTTTCATCGGCCATCCCTGACGTTGGTCAGGAGGGAAATTCTACGAGCGGTTCTCCCGCTGGGAATTTTTTGCCGGGGTCACCCCAGTTTCGGCTGAACTTCCCAGCTTTGCGCAGCGGGAAAAATAGGGTGAAGGGTGGGAACGGCTCAACACTTGAGCCCGCCGTTGACACGACAAGCCTGTCTGAGGCACGCGAGGAGGGGGACTCGGATTTCGAAGTCCCGTCTGAATCCTCTGATATGGAGGCAGACGAAATTGAGGTCGGGGGTGCCCGTAGAAAGGCCCCCTTAAAGCGAACCATGTCGCTTAGGTCCAGTTGCGACGCTGAAGTCATCCCTGTAAAGGTGAAGACCTCGAGCAGGGGCGGAGTGGGAAAGCGTCCCATGGGCGCCCATGCCTTCTTGGCTAAGGCAAAGAGGGGGTTGGAGGGTCTGGGTACGGATGAAGACTCCAACGACTACGAGGACGCCCGGGAAGATCGGACTTACCGTCCGAAGCAGTCCCTGCGCCGGGGGAAGTCATCACCCGCGGGCGGCGAGGAAGAAGAGGACGCACGCACCCTCCGGGAACAGACCAGGGAGGAGCTCGCCGCCGCAGCACTTCGCAATGTACTCCTCATCAAGGGGGACATTGCGAAGTGCTCCAATATAAACGGAGTGGTTAAGGGCCGTTTGAACGATGCGACCGCTGAGGCCCTGGAGGCCATTGAGGAGCTGCGGACGGTCTCCCAAACAGAGGAGCAGCGCCGTATCCGAGCGGACAACGCCCGGCTCTCTAGGGAGCTGGAGATCGTCCGCGCCGAGCTGAAGGCCTTCAAGGCGGCCTACGCAGAGGCGCAGGGTTCGGCCCTAGCAGGGCGGAGAGGGACCGCAGCTGCCGAGGTAGGAGGAGACCTCAAAGAGGCCATTGAGGACCTGAGGCGCGACCTCCTCACATCCCTGGGCGGGATGATAAACGCCCGCCTAGGCGAAGTAGAGGCGCGCCTCCCGCCGGAACCCGTCCTGCGGCCGCCGCTTGCGGCCGACAAGAGGACGCCGCCGCCCCCTCGCCCCAGAGCCCAGTCCAGCTTGGCAGGGGGCGACGCGAAGGAGCCCTCAAAGGCCCAGCCGAAGAGAAAGCAGGCGGCCATCCCGATGCCCCCTCCACTGACCCCGTCAGCCCAAAGTGGCAAAAAGGCGGGCAAGGAGGCGGGCAAGGCTGGCTCAACGCCGGCCCCGAGGGCACAGCCGATGGCGCAGCCAAACCACGCGCCGCACAATTCCCCCCCCGAAGCGGGGACGAGCGGACAGGGCGGGTCCCAACCCCACGCCGCCTCCCAGCCCCAGGAGGAATCCTGGGCAACAGTGACGAGGAAGAGCAGGGGGAAGAAAGGGGGCGCCAAGGCCCCAAATGCCCCCCCTAAGACAGCCCCCAAGGCGACCCCCAAGGCTAAGCCTGTGAAGGTGGTAGTCCCCCGCACTGCAGCGGTGGTGCTGACCCTCAAGGAGAGGGCACAGAGGGGGGGCAAGGACGCCACCTACACACAGGTGATGGAGTGGGCCAAGGCCGGGGTCAGGTTGGCTGACCTCGGACTGGAGTCGGTCCAAATGAGGACGACGATGACCGGCTCCAAAATGTTGGAAATCAGGGGGGAAACCCCGGACGCCACCGCAGACCGCATGGCGGAAAAACTGCGGGAGGTAGTGGGGGACGTGGCAGACATCACCCGGCCTATAAAATATGCCGAGCTCAAACTGGCGGGGCTCGACGAGACCGTAGGCCGGGATGAGATAGCGGCGGCCATCGCAGTCATGGGGGGCTGCGACGTGGCCCATGTCAGGGTAGGGGCCCTTAGGGAAAAATCCTTTGGGCGGGGCACCGTCATCCTGCGGTGCCCAGCGACTGCCGCCAAGGCCATCGCAAAGGAGGGCCGAATCCAGGTGGGGTGGGCGAAGGCCACCGTGACGCCCCTTGTGGCCCTGCCCATGCGCTGCTTCAAGTGCATGGCGCTGGGCCACACCAGGGCCACATGCCCTTCCACAGCGGAGCACGGGGCCAAGTGCTTCCGCTGCGGCGAGGAGGGGCACCGCGCGGCCAGCTGTGAGGGCACGCCAAAGTGCGCAGTATGCGCGGAAGCGGGCAGGCCTCATGGCCATGTAATGGGTGGGGAGAAGTGCGCCCCGCCCAAGGTTAGGGGGAAGACCCGTGTGACCCAGGGCAACACCCCCAAGGATGGCAGCCCGACGGGGCAAGAGGAACTCGTAATGCAGGTGTCCTAATGCCAGTACACCCGCATTACGAGCTCCTGCAGACGAATGCGAACCACTCCGCCCGCGCTCAGGACCTGATTATGCAGGTCATGGCGGAGTGGGGCATAGCGGCAGCTGTAGTGGCAGAGCCATATTACGTCCCCCCCCAACCTAACTGGGCGGGGTCAAGGGACGGAAAAGTGGCTGTGGTGGTCCCAACGGCCGGAACCTTCCCCCCCCTTTACAAAGTGGAGGAAGGACTGGGGTACGTGGCGGTCAGATGGGGTTCGACAGTGGTCATTGGGGTGTATTTCTCCCCCAACAGGCCACTGTCCGACTTTGAGTCCTTCCTGGAGGACCTGGGGAGGGTGGTTGGTAGGGCCGCCCCGGCTCAGGTTGTGGTAATGGGGGATCTGAACGCTAAGAGCGTAGCGTGGGGATGCCCCCACACAGACCCCAAAGGGGCGGCCCTGCGGGACTGGGCGGTGGCCACTGGGCTTGAAGTGGCCAATCAGGGCGCAGCTAATACGTGTGTGCGTCGGCAGGGGGGGTCTATCGTGGACGTTACGTTTGCGACCCCTGCCCTAGCCACACGGATAGCAGATTGGCGCGTCCTAGAGGACGTCGAGACCCTCTCCGACCACAGGTATATACGGATGAGGGTCTCCGCCTCGCTGCTGCCACAGCCGCAGCCACTGGCGAACGGCAGGTCCAGCTTCCCGCGGTGGGTGCTCACGAGGTTCGACTCGGGCATGGCGGAGGAGGCCGCAGTGGTGGAGGCGTGGTGCGCCCCCCCACCTAGCACCTTGGGGGTGGATGAGAAGGCGGCCCGCTTCCGCGAGTCACTCACTGCGGTGTGTGACGCTGCCATGCCTCGGGTCCGAAAGATGCCGGCTAAGCCGAGGGTCTACTGGTGGTCGGACGAGATTGCGGCTCTCCGAACCACCAGCAACCGTGCCCGCCGCGCCTATACCCACTGCCGGCGGAGGCGGCACACGGACGAGGAGGAGGAGCGCCTCTACAGGGCCCTGAAGGAGGCAAAGGAGGCGCTCCAAACGGCCATATCCAGGGCCAAGGACGAGGCACATGAGGAGTTCCTGGCCACACTTGACAGGGATCCGTGGGGGCGTCCGTACAAGATTGTACGGAACAAAATGAAGCGCGCCCCCCCCATGGATTCCCTGCAGCCGGAACTCCTAAACAGGGTGGTGGAGACCCTGTTTCCGCCGGCGCCGGACTTTGTTCCTCCAAGGATGTCGGCCCCCTTGGAGGAACCAAACGAACGAGAGGAAGTCCCAAGGCTGAACGACGACGAGTACATGATGGTTGTCGACCGGCTCCGGGTGTGCAAGAAGGCTCCGGGGCCGGATGGGGTGCCGGCGAGGGTTATACCCATCGCCCTAAAACACCTGGGGGGGCGCCTCAGAGACCTGTATGACGAATGTCTGGAGGTGGGGCGCTTCCCTAGGGTGTGGAAAGAGGGTCGGCTGGTTTTGATACCAAAACCGGGAGGCTCGCCGGACTCGCCCTCTGCCCATCGCCCTCTGGTCCTCCTCGACGAAGCGGGCAAGTCGTTCGAGCGAGTGATAGCCTGCCGAATCCGCAGGCACTTGCAGGAGGTCGGCCCAAACCTATCGGACCGGCAGTATGGGTTCAGGGCCGGCCGGTCAACCATGGATGCTCTTGGGGCGCTGAAGGAGTGCTGCGACTTAGCGGCCAGCAAGGGGGAGGGGGTAGTGGCGGTGTCCCTTGACATCGCCAATGCGTTTGGCACCCTCCCCTATGCGGTGATAGAGGAGTCCCTCCGTTACCACCAGCTGCCGGGGTACTTGAGGAAGATCGTAGGGCACTACCTCGTGGGAAGGGTAGTGCTCTACGATCACTGCGGAAGGCGCAGAAGCCGGCCCATGACATGCGGCGTGCCCCAGGGTTCCGTGCTTGGCCCCCTGCTATGGAACCTGGGGTTCGATTGGGTGATCCGTGGCGTGCAGCTTCCCCGCATGGCCACGATCTGTTACGCCGACGACACGCTCGTGGTCGTGCGGGGAAGGGATATGGGAGAGGCCCTGCGAAGGGCGGCGGTAGCGGCTCAGTTAGTCGTGGACCGGATCCAGGCACTTGGGCTCAAAGTGTCGGTCGCCAAGACGGACGCCATGGTGTTCGGGGCCCCCAGCTGGCGCATCCCGGCGGCCACCACGATCCCAGTAGGAGGAGAACCTGTCCAGGTCAAGGCCAATATAAAATATCTTGGCCTTGTCCTGGACAGGAAATGGGACTTCGGGGAGCACTTTCGCAGACTTGCTCCCCGCCTAGTCGGCACCGCCTCTGCGCTGGCGAGGCTATTGCCGAATGTGGGTGGTCCGAGCGCGCCCTGCAGGCGGCTCTTTGCCAACGTAGTGCGCAGTATGGCGCTCTATGGGGCGCCAATTTGGGCGGACAGGTTGTCGGCAAAAACCAAGGCCCTCCTGCGAAGACCTCAGAGAATATGCGCCATCCGTATCATCAGGGCCTATGTTACGGTGGCGCATATGGCGGCCTGCCTATTGGCCCGCACACCTCCGTGGGACATAGATGCCTCCGTCATGGCGGAGGCATACAAAGAGCAGAGGGAGGCCGAGGCGAGGGGTCACACACCGGCCCCTGAGGAGCTGAGGCACGCCCGCCGCATGACAGCGCGGAGAATGCGCGATAGATGGAAGAGCGAGCTGGAGGACAACCGCTATGGAACGCGCACCATAGCGGCGCTCCTCCCCTCCCTCGACCTGTGGCTCGACAGAGAGTTTGGTACGCTGACGTACCACCTTGTCCAGATCCTGTCGGGCCACGGGTGTTTTGGAGACTATCTCCACCGGATAGGGCGCGAGGAAAGCGCGCAGTGTCACAACTGCGGCGCACCGGTGGACTCAGCCCAGCACACCGTGGCAGAATGCCCGTGCTGGAGCTTCGAGCGCCGCCAGCTAGTGGTGGCTATCGGACGGCAGGACTTGTCACTCCACAGCATAGTCTCGGCTATGCTGGATAGGGGTGACGAGTCCTGGGAGGAGGTGGCTTCCTTCTGTGAGTGCGTAATGCTCCAGAAGGAAGCCGAGGAACGGGAGCGCGAGGAGTGCGTCCACGCGCCCCCGTTCCGGCGCAGACGAACGGGGCGAAGGCGGCGGCACTTTGCTGCCCGCCTGAACCCTTAAGTGGGACCAGCGGGTTGGGGACGGGGGTCCTCCACCTGCATTGCACGGTCCCACACGTCTGGGGGCGGAGTCGAAGCATTGCGACTCCTCCCTCCTTGGTGAGGTAGCCCCGGCGATTTTAACCAAAGCCGGGGCAGGCCGGGGGGCGTCGTCGGCTCGAATCCTCGGGATCCCACGGCGCCTACCTAAACCCGGCGAGCGGACAATGCCGTCGTGTTTTTAGTGGGTATGCTCCCCCCTCCCCTTCCCGCAGGGGAAGAGGACGGGGGAGAGAGTCCCACATAACCGCCCGGCCCCCCCCGGGGCCGGGGGTACTCGTAAATGGGTTTTCACGACGTAAAAAAAAAAAAAAAAAAAAAAAAAAAAAAAAAAAAAAAAAAAAAAAAGGTTAGGTTAGGTTAGGTTAGGTTAGGTTAGGTTAGGTTAGGTTAGGTTAGGTTAGGTTAGGTTAGGTTAGGTTAGGTTAGGTTAGGTTAGGTTAGGTTAGGTTAGGTTAGGTTAGGTTAGGTTAGGTTAGGTTAGGTTAGGTTAGGTTAGGTTAGGTTAGGTTAGGTTAGGTTAGGTTAGGTTAGGTTAGGTTAGGTTAGGTTAGGTTAGGTTAGGTTAGGTTAGGTTAGGTTAGGTTAGGTTAGGTTAGGTTAGGTTAGGTTAGGTTAGGTTAGGTTA
Organism: Pandemis corylana; assembly: GCA_949127965.1. Lineage (NCBI taxonomy): Eukaryota > Metazoa > Arthropoda > Insecta > Lepidoptera > Tortricidae > Pandemis > Pandemis corylana. Next base: position 15,326 of record OX421851.1, on the reverse strand, counting down.
GGTTAGGTTAGGTTAGGTTAGGTTAGGTTAGGTTAGGTTAGGTTAGGTTAGGTTAGGTTAGGTTAGGTTAGGTTAGGTTAGGTTAGGTTAGGTTAGGTTAGGTTAGGTTAGGTTAGGTTAGGTTAGGTTAGGTTAGGTTAGGTTAGGTTAGGTTAGGTTAGGTTAGGTTAGGTTAGGTTAGGTTAGGTTAGGTTAGGTTAGGTTAGGTTAGGTTAGGTTAGGTTAGGTTAGGTTAGGTTAGGTTAGGTTAGGTTAGGTTAGGTTAGGTTAGGTTAGGTTAGGTTAGGTTAGGTTAGGTTAGGTTAGGTTAGGTTAGGTTAGGTTAGGTTAGGTTAGGTTAGGTTAGGTTAGGTTAGGTTAGGTTAGGTTAGGTTAGGTTAGGTTAGGTTAGGTTAGGTTAGGTTAGGTTAGGTTAGGTTAGGTTAGGTTGAGGAAAAATTTGAGCTGATTGAGGAAAAATTTGAGCTGATTGAGGAAAAATTTGAGCTGATTTGGAGGACACGTTTTTCTAATTCGCTCAAATTTATTACTTGCCTTGGGAAATTTCCAAATTTTTTTAGCTATTCGCCTTCTGCATTAGCCAGTCGAACTTTCGGTCTTTTTTCGGAGTTTCTAGCTTATCTGGATCTCACAAAATTAATTTTTGAAGTTTTCGGCCAAAACTCTTCAAGTTTTGCGGTCAGGAAATTTCAAAACCCTTTTGCTTTGTTTTTTGAAAAATTCGTAATTAATTCTAGATTTAACTTTTTTAACTTCTTTTTGTTGGGAAAAATAGCAAAAAAATAGCACTGTCGTTTGCCGTTTTCCGAATAATTTTTGGACTCACCAGTCAAAAGTTATTCGGAAACCTAACTTTGGCAACTTTGCTATTACTTTTGCCACAGGAGTCGGGGACTTTTTTGATAAGTTTGTCGACACTTTCAAAAAATCGCCACTCCTGTGTCTTAACGGTCAGAGATTTGGTAGTTAGTGGGTCATATAGGGGGTAGCTTGCGCCGCCTAACGGCACCCCACACGACCCTATAGCTACTATAGTCTCGTCAGAATCTGGGGAAAACTACCAATTTTTTGATAAGTTGGTAATTTTCCACGGTTCGGACTTGACCGTTTTTGGTTAGGTTTTGTCCTTCTGACAAAACCAACCGGTGAGGGGGGGGTTTAGTAGTGGGGGAGGGTTCACGAACCTGAAAGGGTTCTGGGGGGGGGTTCCGATTGGGAATCGGACGGGAGGGGGGGGAACTATGGGCGACCGTAGTTCCGGTTTTAGGGGCGGGGGTAACTCCGGAACGGGGGGAGTTACGGGGGGGGTTAGTTCGGGGGAAAGGGGGGTCGGTTCATCGGCCATCCCTGACGGGGGTCAAATGAAAACTCGTGCGAGCGGTTCACCCGCTGGGAATTTTTCGCCGGAGGCAGCCGGAGTTCGGCTGAACTTTTCGGCTAGGTTGCGGAGTGCGAAAAGGGGGTCGATTGGCTCCCTTGTCAGCGCCACCGCGGCGGACACGGCCTCCATGTCGGAGGCCGGCGAGTGGGCGGAAGCCGAGTCGGACCGACAGGTGACGATCGAGGACGCGTCGGAGTCCTCTGGAATGGAGGAGGACTCGGGTGCCTCCAAGTTCTTTGCGGAGGGACCCAGAGGGGATGCCAAGAAGGCCCCCCTAAAACGAGTCCACGCGGGCAAGTCCGGCGGAGCGGAAGAAGTGCCGGTAAAAGTCACTACCAGCAGCAGGGGGGGAAAGGGGAAGCGCCCTATGGGGGCTTACGCTTATATGGCCGACGCGAGGAGGAAGCTGGAGGGCCTGGGCTCCGATGAGGAGTCTTATGACCCTGAGGACGACCGGGACGACGCACCATATCGTCCCAAACAATACTCCCGCAAAGGGAGGAAGTCGCCCAAGGGCGATGAAGAGGAGGACTTCCGCACCCTCCAGATGAGGACAAGAGAGGAGCTGGCTGCCGTTGCACTTCGCAATGTTATGTCCGTGAGGGGCAACATTGCGAAGTGCGGCAATGTTAACGGGAGAATCAAGGGCCTCCTCAACGACGCCACGACTGAGGCCCTTGAAGCCATTGAGGAGCTCCGCGTGGTGTCCCCCACGGAGGAGCAGCGTAGGCTCCGCGCCGACAACGCCAGGCTCGCCCGGGAGCTGGATAACGTGCGGGCGGAGCTAAAGGCCTTCAAGGCGGCCTATGATGAGGCGCAGGGCGCCGCTACAAGGGAGCCTGCAAGGGCTATCATCGGGGAGGGGCTCAAGGAGGTCGTGGAGGACCTCCGACGCGACCTTCTGACATCCCTGGGCGGGATGCTGAACGCTCGCCTGGGAGAGCTGGAGGCGCGCCTCCCGCCGGAGCCCGTCCTGCGGCCACCGCTCGCGGCTGACAAGAGGACGCCGCCGCCCCCTCGCCCCAGAGCCCAGTCCGGCTTGGTAGGGGGCGACGCGAAGGAGCCCTCAAAGGCTCCAGAGAAAAGGAAGCAGACGGCCAACCCGATGCCCCCTCCACCGACCCCGCCAGCCCAAAATGGCAAAAAGGCGGGCAAGGAGGCGGGCAAGGCTGGCCCAACGCCAGCCCCGAAGGCGCAGCCGAAGGCACGGACCAACCAAGTGCCGCAAAATCCGCCCCCCAAGGCGGGGACAAGCGGACAGGGGGGGGCCCAATCCCAGGCGGCCCCTCAGCCCCAGGAAGCCCCCTGGTCGGAGGTGGTGAGGAGGAAGGGGAAGGGGAAAAAGGCGAGCACTGCCTCCCCGGCCATCCCCCCCAAGACGACCCCCAAGCCAAAGGCGGTCAAAGTGGTGGTGCCCCGTACGGCGGCAGTGGTGCTGACCCTTAAGGAGGGAGCACAGAGGGAGGGCAAGACGGCCACGTACACCGACCTTATGGTGTGGGCCAGGGCCGGCGTTAAGCTGGCCGATCTCGGGTTGGAGTCGGTCCAACTGAAGAAGACGATGACCGGCTCCAAGATGTTGGAGATCAGAGGAGAAACCCCCGAGGCCACCGCGGACCGCATGGCGGAAAAGCTCCGCGAGGTGGTAGGGGACGTGGCGGAGATCACCCGGCCCACGAAATTCGCCGAGCTCAAACTCACGGGGCTCGACGATACCGTGGGTCGGGACGAGGTGGCGGCGGCCATAGCGGCCAAGGGGGGCTGCAACGTGGCCCTCGTTAAGGTCGGGGCCCTCAGCGAGAGAGGCTGGGGGCGGGGCACTGTTTTCGTACGGTGCCCAGCGACGGCTGCCAAAGAAGTGGCGAAAGAGGGCCATATCCAGGTGGGGTGGGCGAAGGCTGCCGTGACGCCCCTTGTGGCCCTGCCCATGCGCTGTTTCAAGTGCATGGCGCTGGGCCACACCAGGGCCACGTGCCCTTCCACAGCGGAGCATGGGGCCAAGTGCTTCCGCTGTGGCGAGGAGGGCCACCGCGCGGCTAGCTGCGAAGCAAAGCCGAAATGCGCAGTGTGTGCGGCAGCGGGCCGGCCACATGGCCACGTAATGGGTGGGGACAAATGTGCCCCCCCAAGTGTAAAGGGTAAGGCCCACGCGACCCAGGCCCGCACCCCAGTGGACAGCCAAAAGGCACGAGAGGAACTCGCAATGCAGGTGTCTTAATGCCAGCACACCTGCATTGCGAGATTCTGCAGACGAACGTTAACCACTCCGCCAGGGCCCAAGATCTGCTCATGCAGGCCATGGCGGAGTGGGGAATAGCGGTTGCGGCGGTGGCGGAACCTTATTACGTTCCGCCCCAACCGAACTGGGCAGGGTCCACGGACGGCCTCGCGGCAATTGTGGTCCCGACAAACGGGAACTCCCGCCCCCTCCACAAGATCGGAGCAGGCCCGGGGTACGTGGCGGCCAAGTGGGGAGAGACCGCAATCATTGCGGTCTACTTCTCCCCCAACAAACCGCTGGCGGCCTTTGAGGCCTTCCTCGCGGATTTGGGGCGGGTCGTACGGGGGGCTGCCCCAGCGCAGTTGCTGGTGATGGGGGACCTTAACGCCAAAGGCGTGGCGTGGGGTTCCCCCAACACGGACCTGAGAGGGGCCAAGCTGGAGAGCTGGGCGGCGGCAGTCGGTCTGGAAGTTGCCAACCAAGGTGGCACCGATACGTGCGTGCGTAGGCAGGGGGGGTCCATCGTGGACATAACGTTCGCGACCCCTGCCCTAGCCGCGCGTATCGCGGACTGGCGCGTCCTTGAGGACGTCGAGACCCTCTCCGACCACCGCTATATTCGGATGAGGGTCTCCGCCTCACAGCCGACACAGCCGCAGCCGCCGGCGGGATGGAGGTCGACCTTCCCGCGCTGGGTCCTCTCGAAGTTCGACCCCGGCATGGCGGAGGAGGCAGCGGTGGTCGAGGCGTGGTGCGCCCCCCCACCCGATGACCTGGACGTGGACGCGAAGGCGGTCCGCTTCCGCGAGTCACTCACCGCGGTGTGTGATGCGGCCATGCCTCGGGTGCGGAGGCTCCCCGGCAAAACGGCCGTTTACTGGTGGTCCGAGGATATAGCAAATCTTCGGGCCGCTAGTAACCGAGCGCGTCGCGCTTACACCCGCTGCAGGCGGAGAGTGACGCACACGGCCGCCGAGGAGGAGCTCCTTTACAGGGCCCTAAAGGAGGCAAAAGAGACGCTACAAGTAGCGATTTCCAAGGCCAAGGACGCCTCATACGAAGAGTTCTTGGCCACGCTAGAGAGAGATCCATGGGGGCGCCCGTACAAAATGGTGCGGGAGAAAGTCAAGCGCGCCCCCCCCATGGACTCTCTGGAGCCAGGGCTCCTCGAGAGGATAATTGGCGTCCTCTTCCCTCCGGCGCCAGACTTCGAGCCTCCGAGGATGGTGGCCCCCTCGGAGGAACAAAGAGAAGATATACCCAGGATCAACCAGGACGAAATGATGTGGGTGACGGACCGCCTCCGGGCGTGCAAAAAGGCCCCGGGCCCGGACGGCGTGCCCGCGCGGGTCATTCCGATCGCCCTGAAGTACCTCGGGGAGCGCTTTAAGGACCTCCTGGATCAGTGTCTACAGGAGGGGCGCTTCCCGAGGGCATGGAAGGAGGGACGGCTTGTCCTTATTCCCAAGCCGGGGGGCTCGCCTGACTCGCCCTCGGGTCACCGGCCCATCGTCCTCCTGGACGAGTGCGGGAAAGCACTGGAGAGGGTGATCTCCTCCCGCATCCGGAGCCACCTGGAGGAGGTGGGCCCGAACATCTCCGAGCACCAGTTCGGGTTCAGGAAGGCCCGGTCGACGATTGACGCCATCAAAACGCTGAGAGAGTTCAGTGAACTAGCGGCCAGCAAGGGGGAGGGAGTGGTGGCGGTATCGCTAGATATCGCCAACGCTTTCGGCACCCTCCCCTACTCCGTGATAATGGAGTCTCTGAGGTACCACCGGATCCCGTGGTACCTCCAGAGGATCATAGGGCACTACCTGGAGGGAAGGGTAGTGCTCTATGATCACGGCGGCAGGCGTATGAGCCGGCCTATGGCTTGCGGGGTCCCCCAAGGTTCCATCCTCGGCCCGCTACTTTGGAACCTTGGGTTTGACTGGGCGATAAGAGGGGCACAACTTCCCCGCATGACCACCATCTGCTACGCCGACGACACGATGGTGGCCGTCCGGGGAAGAGACATGCGCGAGACCCTACGAAGGGCAACCGTGGCAGCGGAGCTGATCGTAGACCGCATCAGCGCGCTAGGCCTCAGAGTCAATATGAGGAAGACTGACGCCATGGTTTTTGGGGCCCCCGCCTGGCGCATCCCGGCCGACACCTCACTCCCGATCGGAGGAGAACCTGTCCAGGTCAAGGCCAACATAAAATATCTTGGCCTTGTCCTGGACAGGAAGTGGGACTTTGGCGCCCATTTTACCAAACTCGCCCCCCGGCTGATGGGCACTGCGGCAGCCCTTGGCAGACTACTGCCGAACGCGGGAGGGCCACTCACGCCCTGCCGAAGGCTATACGCCAATGTCGTGAGGAGCATGGCCCTCTACGGCGCCCCGATATGGGCTAGCCGGCTGACGAGGACGACGAGGGCCCTCCTCCGACGGCCTCAGCGGGTGTGCGCCACACGTATCGCCAGGGCATACGTAACAGTGGCGCACATGGCAGCCTGCCTCATCGCGGGAACGCCACCTTGGGATATAGACGCCGAGGTCATGGCGGAGTCCTATTGGTCCCAAAGGGAGGCTCAGACGAGGGGGGACAGACTGGCCCCGGAGGAGATCCTCCATGCCCGCCGACAAACCCAGCGGCGCATGCGGGATAGGTGGAAGGAGGAGCTGGAGGACTGCCGCTATGGAACGCGCACCATAGCGGCCATCCTCCCCTCGCTCGACCTGTGGCTCGACAGAGAGTTTGGTACGATTACGTACCACCTCGTACAGATTCTGTCGGGCCACGGGTGTTTTGGCTCATACCTCTTCCGCATAGGAAGGGAGGATAGCGCCCGCTGCCACAACTGCGGGGCGCTTGAGGACACAGCCCAGCATACACTCGAGGAGTGTCCCTGCTGGAGCTATGAGCGCGGCCAGCTCGTGGCCGCGATCGGACGGCAGGACTTGTCACTCCACAGCATAGTCTCGGCTATGCTGGATAGGGGTGACGAGTCCTGGGAGGAGGTGGCTTCCTTCTGCGAGTGCATAATGCTCCAGAAGGAAGCCGAGGAACGGGAGCGCGAGGAGTGCGCCCAGGCGCCCCCGTTCCGGCGCAGACGAACGGGGCGAAGGCGGCGGCACTTTGCTGCCCGCCTGAACCCCTAGTGGGACCAGCGGGTTGGGGACGGGGGTCCTCCACCTGCATTGCACGGTCCCACACGTCTGGGGGCGGAGTCGAAGCATTGCGACTCCTCCCTCCTTGGTGAGGTAGCCCCGGTGATTTTAACCAAAGCCGGGGCAGGCTGGGGGGCGTCGTCGGCTCGAATCCTCGGGATCCCACGGCGCCTACCTAAACCCAGCGAGCGGACAATGCCGTAGTGTTTTTAGTGGGTATGCTCCCCCCTCCCCTTCCCGCAGGGGAAGAGGACGGGGGAGAGAGCCCCACATAACCGCCCGCCCCCCCCCGGGGACGGGGGTACTCGTAAATGGGTTTTCACTACGTAAAAAAAAAAAAAAAAAAAAAAAAAAAAAAAAAAAGGTTAGGTTAGGTTAGGTTAGGTTAGGTTAGGTTAGGTTAGGTTAGGTTAGGTTAGGTTAGGTTAGGTTAGGTTAGGTTAGGTTAGGTTAGGTTAGGTTAGGTTAGGTTAGGTTAGGTTAGGTTAGGTTAGGTTAGGTTAGGTTAGGTTAGGTTAGGTTAGGTTAGGTTAGGTTAGGTTAGGTTAGGTTAGGTTAGGTTAGGTTAGGTTAGGTTAGGTTAGGTTAGGTTAGGTTAGGTTAGGTTAGGTTAGGTTAGGTTAGGTTAGGTTAGGTTAGGTTAGGTTAGGTTAGGTTAGGTTAGGTTAGGTTAGGTTAGGTTAGGTTAGGTTAGGTTAGGTTAGGTTAGGTTAGGTTAGGTTAGGTTAGGTTAGGTTAGGTTAGGTTAGGTTAGGTTAGGTTAGGTTAGGTTAGGTTAGGTTAGGTTAGGTTAGGTTAGGTTAGGTTAGGTTAGGTTAGGTTAGGTTAGGTTAGGTTAGGTTAGGTTAGGTTAGGTTAGGTTAGGTTAGGTTAGGTTAGGTTAGGTTAGGTTAGGTTAGGTTAGGTTAGGTTAGGTTAGGTTAGGTTAGGTTAGGTTAGGTTAGGTTAGGTTAGGTTAGGTTAGGTTAGGTTAGGTTAGGTTAGGTTAGGTTAGGTTAGGTTAGGTTAGGTTAGGTTAGGTTAGGTTAGGTTAGGTTAGGTTAGGTTAGGTTAGGTTAGGTTAGGTTAGGTTAGGTTAGGTTAGGTTAGGTTAGGTTAGGTTAGGTTAGGTTAGGTTAGGTTAGGTTAGGTTAGGTTAGGTTAGGTTAGGTTAGGTTAGGTTAGGTTAGGTTAGGTTAGGTTAGGTTAGGTTAGGTTAGGTTAGGTTAGGTTAGGTTAGGTTAGGTTAGGTTAGGTTAGGTTAGGTTAGGTTAGGTTAGGTTAGGTTAGGTTAGGTTAGGTTAGGTTAGGTTAGGTTAGGTTAGGTTAGGTTAGGTTAGGTTAGGTTAGGTTAGGTTAGGTTAGGTTAGGTTAGGTTAGGTTAGGTTAGGTTAGGTTAGGTTAGGTTAGGTTAGGTTAGGTTAGGTTAGGTTAGGTTAGGTTAGGTTAGGTTAGGTTAGGTTAGGTTAGGTTAGGTTAGGTTAGGTTAGGTTAGGTTAGGTTAGGTTAGGTTAGGTTGGTTGTCGCGCGCTGCCTGCCGCCCCGAACGCCACGAAAATCCGACGCTCCGCGCTCGAAAAATCAAGAAAATAGGATTTTTTCGCCCGATTTACGCGAGTGATGCATCAAAAGATGCGGATTAACGTCCCGCATCTAACAGTGTAAGTGCCAAGTGCCGCGGAGTGATACTCGAAGTGCTAAGTGACAAAAAGTGAAAAACGGTGACGGGCAAAATCTTCAAAGTGAAACGCTGCTCGATTAGTCGCCTTAAGATGGTAGTTTTTTGGTGTGTGCGTGTCCGTCTCATCAAGACCTTTCATCTGATACCTAGTTCAGATTTTTCTGATAAGCGAGTTAAGCACAATACCCAAAAAACTAAAACCGCGTGGCCACGAGGTTTTGAACCGAAGCGTTTCGGTTAAATCTGTGTATACAGCATTGTGAGGGGCATTAAGCCGACCACGGCCCAGTTTTCAAAGTTGAAAAAGGCCAAGGGGAAGCTGAGATATCGAGCTTCGAAAAACCGGCCGAAGGTCAGTCAACTTTCCCCCCTTATATCTCGTAAAGTAGATCTTTTACCCCCCATTTTGGGAATTGCGCTCGATAGCCCAGTTAATAGAGATCATATATTCCAAATTTCAGATTTTTCTAAGCTGTAGTTTTCGAGTAAAGTAATTTTATCTGAAGCAAGTCCCACGCGTTGGAGGCAATTTGTGTTAATTTACGTAAATATAATTTCATTTTGACTTTTTTCCCTTTGCCTTTTTTCAAAATTTTAAAACTGTTAAATATTGGGCTAGGCCTAAAAATAAGATCTGTGTTGGTCCCAACTCTGTAGCTTAATTATTTCTATGTCTAAAATGCATTTGAAATCACGAAATATTGTAACACGTGTAAGCTCAAACAGGTCTGAACTTGCTTCAGGCATGGAGTTTGGACATAGAATTTAAACTGCTAGTGGTAGGCTTGGTTCTAAATATATTCTATGTTAGTGCACGGGAGCCACCCCCCCACCCCCCTCTGCTGAGCGGGCTGGTATTTTGATTGGTTTCTTAATTTCTAAATTTCCCCCCCTCATAACTCGGAAGTGTAACCTGTTACCCCCCATTTCGAAATTGCATATGATAACCCATCTAATAAAGACTACACATTCCAAATTTCAGATCTTTCCGATCAGTAGTTACCGAATAAAACATCTTTTTCTAAAGTGACTCCCCTGCTCTAGCGTACGATGAGCCTAGACACCCCAAATTTGGTATTGGGGTGAACATATGAATTTACGACTATAGTCTGTAACTCGCGAACGGCTTAACCGATTTGGCTGAAAATTGGCAGGGAGGTAGCTTAGGACTAGGAGACGGACATAGGATACTTTTTATCCTGATTTTCCCACGGGATAAAAATACGACTGTTTATAACTCAAGAACGGCTTAATAGATTTGGCTGAAAATTGGTAGGGAGGTAGCTTAGGACCAGGAGACGCACATAGGATAATTTTTATCCCGATTTTCCCACGGGATAAAATACGACAATTTATAACTCAAGAATGGCTTAACTGATTTGGATAAAAATTGGTAGATAATAGAGATCATATATTCCAAATCTCAGATTTTCTATGCAGTAGTTTTCGAGTAAAGCAATTATATCTGAAATAAGCCCCGCGTCGGAGGCAACTTGTGTCAATTTACGTAAATATAATTCCATTTTGACTTTTTTCCCTTTGCCTTTTTTCAAAAATACTGGGCTATCCCAAAAATAAGATTGGTGTTGGTCCCATCTCTGTAGCTCAATTAATTCTGACTAAAATGCATTTAAATTACGAAATATTGTAACACGTGTAAGCTTAAACAAGTCTGAACTTGCTTCAAACATAGAATTTAAACTGCTAATTATTATTAGGCCTGAATATGTTCTATGTTGGTGCACGGGAGCCACCCCCCCCACCCCCCTCTGCTGAGCGGGCTGGTATTTTGATCGGTTTCTTAATTTCTAAATTTCCCCCCCTCATAACTCGGAAGTGTAACCTGTTACCCCCCATTTCGAAATAGCATATGATAACCCATCTAATAAAGACTACACATTCCAAATTTCAGATCTTTCCGATCAGTAGTTACCGAATAAAACATCTTTTTCTAAAGTGACTCCCCTGCTCTAGCGTACGATGAGCCTAGACACCCCAAATTTGGTATTGGGGTGAACATATGAATTTACGACTATAGTCTGTAACTCGCGAACGGCTTAACCGATTTGGCTGAAAATTGGCAGGGAGGTAGCTTAGGACTAGGAGACGGACATAGGATACTTTTTATCCTGATTTTCCCACGGGATAAAAATACGACTGTTTATAACTCAAGAACGGCTTAATAGATTTGGCTGGAAATTGGTAGGGAGGTAGCTTAGGACCAGGAGACGCACATAGGATAATTTTTATCCCGATTTTCCCACGGGATAAAATACGACAATTCATAACTCAAGAATGGCTTAACCGATTTGGATGAAAATTGGTAGATAATAGAGATCATATATTCCAAATCTAGACTTTCTATGCAGTAGTTTTCGAGCAAAGTAATTATATCTGAAATAAGTCCCCCGCCTCGGAGGCAACTTGTGTTAATCTACATAAATATAATTCCATTTTGACTTTTTTCCCTTTGCCTTCTTCAAAATACTGGGCTAGGCCAAAAATAAGATTGGTGTTGGTCCCATCTCTGTAGCTCAGTTAATTCTGACTAAAATGCATTTAAATTACGAAATATTGTAACACGTGTAAGCTTAAACAAGCCTGAACTTGCTTCAAACATAGAATTTAAAGTGCTAATTATTATTAGGTCTGAATACGTTCTATGTTAGTGCACGGGAGCCACCCCCCCACCCCCCTCTGCTGAGCGGGCTGGTATTTTGATTGGTTTCTTAATTTCTAAAGTTCTCCCCTCCATAACTCGGAAGTGTAACCTGTTACCCCCCACTTTGAAATTGCATATGATAGCCCATCTAATAAAGACCATACATTCCAAATTTCAGATCTTTCCGATCAGCAGTTACCGAATAAAACATCTTTTTCTAAAGTGACTCCCCTGCTCTAGCGTACGATGAGCCTAGATACCTCAAATTTGGAATTGGGATGAACATATGAATATGACTATAGTCTGTAACTCGCGAACGGCTCAACCGATTTGGCTGAAAATCGGCAGGGAGGTAGCTTAGGACCAGGAGACGGACATAGGATACTTGTTATCCCGATTTTCCCACGGGATAAAAATACGACTGTTTATAACTCAAGAACGGCTTAACCGTGTGGGCTGAAAATTGGCAGGGAGGTAGCTTAGAAACCAGGAGGCAGACATAGAATGTTTTTTATTTCGATTTTCCCACGGGATAAAATATGACTATTTATAACTCGAGAACGGCTTAACCGATCTGGCTGGAAATAGCTAGGGAGGTAGCTTAGGACCAGGAGACGGACATAGGATACTTGTTATCCCGATTTTCCCACGGGATAAAAATACGACTGTTTATAACTCAAGAACGGCTTAACCGTGTGGGCTGAAAATTGGCAGGGAGGTAGCTTAGAAACCAGGAGGCAGACATAGAATGTTTTTTATTTCGATTTTCCCACGGGATAAAATATGACTATTTATAACTCGAGAACGGCTTAACCGATCTGGCTGGAAATAGCTAGGGAGGTAGCTTAGGACCAGGAGACGGACATAGGATACTTGTTATCCCGATTTTCCCACGGGATAAAAATACGACTGTTTATAACTCAAGAACGGCTTAACCGTGTGGGCTGAAAATTGGCAGGGAGGTAGCTTAGAAACCAGGAGGCAGACATAGAATGTTTTTTATTTCGATTTTCCCACGGGATAAAATATGACTATTTATAACTCGAGAACGGCTTAACCGATCTGGCTGGAAATTGCTAGGGAGGTAGCTTAGGACCAGGAGACGGACATAGGATACTTTTATCTCGATTTTCCCACGGGATAAAATATGACTATTTATAACTCGAGAACGGCTTAACCGATCTGGCTGGAAATTGCTAGGGAGGTAGCTTAGGACCAGGAGACGGACATAGGATACTTTTATCTCGATTTTCCCACGGGATTGGAAAATTCCGGAATGTTGTACTAATAAAGCTACAGACATTAAATTTAGCATGCCTACACATTATTCCTTGATCAGCATAAAGATGCACTTGCAAAGGAATTTTCCAATCTAATGCGGAACAAAGTTCGCCGGGCCAGCCAACTTTCCCCCCTTATATCTCGCAAAGTAGATCTGTTACCCCCCATTCTGGAAATTGCGCTCGGTAGCCCAGTTAATAGAGATCATATATTCCAAATTTCAGATTTATCTAAGCTGTAGTTTTCGAGTAAAGTAACTTTATATGAAGCAAGTCCCCCGTTTGAGAGGCAATTTACGTAAATATATTCCACTTTGACTTTTTTCCCTTTGACTTTTTTCAAAATTCTCAAATTGTTAAAGATTAGGCTAAGCCAAAAATAAGATCTGTGTTGGTCCCAACTCTGTAGCTCAATTATTTCTATGTCTAAAACGCATTTAAAATTACAGAATATTGTAACACGTGTAAGCTTGAACAAGTCCAAACCTGTTCCAAATATGGAATCCAAATTGTTAACAATAGCCTAGGTCTAAATAGGTTCTATGTTAGTGCACGGGAGTCGAGCCCCCCCCCTTTTTTGTACTAAGCGAGCTGGCATTGGAATGGCTCCCAACTTCTCCCCCCCATAGTTTGGAAAGTTAACCTGTTACCCCCCATTTTGAAACTGTATATGATAGTCCATCTAATGAAGAGCACACATTCCAAATTTCAGAATTTTCTAACCAGTAGTTACCGAATAAAACACCTTTTTCTAAAGCGACTCCCTTGCTCTAGCTTACGACGAGCCTAGACACCCCAAATCTGAAATTGGATTGAAGATATGACTATACTCTGTTCGCTATGGCGTGCCTCGTCATGTAGACGGACGTATCGTCGAAGTTATAATTGAGAGTGAATCTATCCCATACTTTGCGGTAGTTAGTAGGGCTATTGTGATCTACTATGAATTACTAAAGTTTACAATAACATATCTATTGAAAATACAAGAGGAAACATGATAAGACCCTTGAGAAATGTCCGTCTACATGATGAAACATGTGGGGGCTTCTGTGGGGCTTGCTAGTTGTGCGAGCAAGCAGCATCAACTCTGGAAACAACATAATTTAGTAAACCCAACATTTAATAATTTTAACATGGCGGCTTGTTCACATTGTTGGCGCGCTACATGGAACGCACTATAGTGGCATTGGTGGGCGCACGTGACTCGCTCGGGGGAATGCGGGAGCTGGTGGCTCGTCACGGCTGTTTGTAGGTATGATAGATTTCATGCAAATGGGCGAGTAGTGCAACTTGCTATATTTATTGATTAATGTGTTATTAACTGAACTAATGTGCTATTAATTGAACTAAGGTGCTATTAATTTATAGAATGAGTTGGTTCGGCCAACTTCAAACCTGGGTGGTTATGTTATTGTTATTGCTAAATAGATTTTTGCGTGACGACTAAAGTAGTGAGGGGGGGGGGGGGGGAAGTATGTATGATTGGAGGATGATGTTGATTGTGATAAGGATGATGTGTATATGGCCATCTAGCAATGTGTATGCGCGCCGCTCGGGGTGAGGGCGACGACGCCGGCCGAGGGTTGTGGTGCTGCCGGGCTCGGGCGCTGGGGACGGCCGCGGGGTCTGGCTGCTGGGCGCGCGGAGCTGGGGAGATTGCGGAGGAGTCGTTGCTGGGCGCGCGTTGCTAGGGCGGTCGCGGAGGTCTCACTGGTGAGCGCGCGGAGCTGGGGCGGTCGCGGAAGCCTTGTTGCTGGGCGCGCGGGCTGGGGACGGTCGACGGTCGCGGGGCGTATGGGTATAGCAGTGTGATATATCAAAAGCCGCGGAATTAAGCCGCGCACACAACCATAATAACAACAAGTGCAAAAGTGAAAGTGTCAGATATTTAAGTGGAATTAGAGGAGTTTTTCTACAGTAGAGTGAAAGCCGGAGTGAAATCAACAATACGCGCGGCGCAGCACACTGCGCACTAGGGAGCCCTACAGAATGAGGCCTAAGCCAGGTCTCTACGACGATCCACCGAGGCACGGTGGTTGAAAAACCAAATCATTGGGGGGGGGGGAGCAGCGACGATTTTTAGCCCCGTTGAGCTACGCAGCAGTGCGATACATCAAAAGACGTGGAATGAAGCCGCGCACACAACCGTACTATCAACAAGTGCAAAAGTGAAAGTGTCAGATATTTAAGTGAGAAAAAGTGCAATTTTAAGATTTTTCAATCGTGAAGGGAAAACCGGAATGAAATCAAGAATTCGCGCGGCGCAGTGCACCGCGCACTGGAGAGCCCTACAAAATGAGGCCTAAGCCAGGTCCGTACGATGATCCACTGAGGCACGGCGGTTGAAAAACCGAACCACGAGAGGCGTGGTCGGTCACCCAGATGAGCTATACAGCAGTGGGATACATCAAAAGATGCGGAATTAAGCCGCGCACACAACCGTACCATCAATAAGTGCAAGAGTGAAAGTGTCAGATATTTAAGTGAGGAAAAGTGAAATTTTAGGAGTTTTTCAACCGTAGAGTGAAAACCGGAGTGAAATCAACAATTCGCGCGGTGCAGCGCGTTGCGCATTGGGGAGCCCTACAGAATGAGGCCTAAGCCAGGGCTCTACGATGATCCACTGAGACACGGTGGTTGAAAAACCGAACCATTGGGGGGGGGGGGAGCAGCGACGATTTTGCGCCACGTCGAGCTACGAAGCCGTGCGATACATCAAAAGACGCGGAATGAAGTCACGCACACAACCGTACCATCAATGAGTGCAAGAGTGAAAGTGTCAGATATTTAAGTGAGAAAAAGTGAAATTTTACGAGTTTTTCAACCGTAGAGTGAAAACCGGAGTGAAATCAACAATTCGCGCGGTGCAGCGCGTTGCGCATTGGGGAGCCCTACAGAATGAGGCCTAAGCCAGGGCTCTACGATGATCCACTGAGACACGGTGGTTGAAAAACTGAACCATTG